>CM025610.2:2285972-2297065 GCA_014621495.2 Entosphenus tridentatus
GTGAGAATTATTTTATTATGTTTTATTTTTATTATTTTATTATTTCCATTCTACGTGACTTTACCGAAAGAACCAAGAAGATGAATCCCTGCAGTAACGAAAGCTTTAAATCGAAATTTAACATACTCGGGCTTTCGCGGTGGGCTGCACGGCCCAGGGATGAATCGTCGCCGCTTCAGTTTAGTCGCGAGGACGATGGGGAAGGGCCCGAGGGAGTGTACAAGGATGCTGCATCCCTGTTGGCTCGGCCGCTGATTAGCACGCTTCACAGTGCTCGTTGCCACATTCAATTAGCCTGTTCTTCAGCCACAGTCGCACTCGTGCGCCTTTTAACTCCAAAGGTGTATTTACCCATTCCCCAGCGAAAATTATTCATCATTATTATCATCCAAATAGCATTTTAACGTGACGCGTGCTTTGAAACGCTGTGGCATCAAGCACTGCAATCAATGCAAATCCTAACCCTTAACGGTGCTGTCATTAGCATACTGATGGAAGGAGATCCCAAGCTGCATCGACTAATTGGCCGTGCTGCAAAGATCCGACCGTGTCCGTCCAGCGCCCGCTGAGCTGCGTTGGCTTCCGGTCGCGCTCATGCAAAGTGCTCGCCACAAAGACAACGACGATACCTTGCTGATCTCGTCAAGGAGCATCAACCATCGTCATGCCAACTCTCACGGTCATCCTCGCAGCAGCAGCAGCAGCGGCGGCTTTTGGAAAACCGTCGAACAAAGACGGCCACCGCATCGCGCGCATTCAGGCGCGCTGCTGCGGCCGTCTGAAACCCTCTTCCGTCCGATATTCGGAAAATCATCTAGATCGACAAACTCCATTTCTTTAGAACTGCTTCTTGTTGTCTTCAGTTTGTCCTTCCCCCGCACCTCCGACTGGCACGCTTGGCCACGGACTCCACAGCTCTTGCCCGACGGCACGGCTGCGTTGTCCCCCGCCGTGGCGGCGCGCCCACCCGGCTCCCCTCCGTGGAGCCCCACGCTCCGGCGGGACGAGGAGCTGCCCGCGCCGGCACCGTCGGTGGCGCGGTCGGGCCCCGGCACGTGGGCCGGCGTCCCCGGGCGGGCTGCGACTGACGGAGCCCGCAGGGAGGAGGACGCTCGCGACGAAGCTCTTCCCTGGCTGTGCGGCGCCGTGGACGCGGTCAAGGTCGGCGTAGGCCGCTATGCGACGGCCTCGCGTTGGTCGCGAGTCACGGAGGAGTCACGGAGCAGAGCGTTACCCTGCTCGACACCAGCACGCGTAGAGGGGGGGTGGGGGCAGGGGGGGATTGCGACTGGGCCTGGCCCGTGAAAGTTTGCCCGGACCTAGAGAGTTGCCGTAGACTACCCACAAAGTGGTCCTCGCTGTGTGGGTTCTGGGTGTACGACGCACGGGTTTGCTAAAAAGCTTTTCTGGAGGCTAAGTGTAAAATGATGTACGCGGACACCACGTGCGCCATCCCCTCGGCTCTTTCTGAAGCCTCCTTAGAAGTGAGACCTGGGAGTAACTTACACCCTGCCCCTCCACCCTTGTGTACAGCCCTGGGATAATGAACTCGGGTGGCAAACAGAAGCTGGTCACAAACAGAATTGAACCTTTTCACCGAGATTCGTGTCCTCTGCCACGGTACCGCGCCACCAGCGCAATTCCTATCCGGTTAACTACCGATCCAAGCTCGCGGTTCCCCCGGGGCGCTCGCGATCGCACCTCCGGCTGCCGTTGCCACACTAACGCTTGCCTCCCTCGCGCCCGCTCCCCGCGGCCGGCCGACAGACGCACGTGGAGGGCCTGCGCGAGGGCCGCCTGCAAGCGAGGCATCTGGAGCGCGCGCGGCTGCTGCTGGGCTCGGCGCAGAGCGGCGTCCGCGACTTCACGGAGGCGGCGTGCGTGAGCGGCGAGCACCGCGACCGGCTGCTGCGGCTGTGGGCGGAGGCGCAGGTCCGCGTCGACGCGATCGCCGGGGCCGTCGAGCAGGCGGTGAGCGCCGAGGGCTCGCCACCGGTTTCGAGGGGACCGTCGGTTGCGGGACGAGCCATTGGGTTGGGGGCCCACCGCGTCGTAGTTCCTGGCCTAAAAAAAATGGTCGTTGTCGTGAACCCCCCTTCCTCCTCCTCCTCCTCGGCCGCCCGACCGACCGACCCATTGTGTCGTCCTCGCAGAGTCGTTGCCAAAAGTGTCGATCAAATTCCGACCGGTTAAAGGTCCCCTCGCGACCAACTCGCGTCGCCAACGTGCGGCGACGCGTCGCTCGAACAGCTTTGAGCGTCATCGGGTAGCGGGCTCGGAAATAGAGCGGATCCGTTGCAGTTGCAGCGAAGACGTTTATACTTTAACTTGACTTTAACGTCCGTTCGTGTTGGTGCGCCCTTTTCTGTTTCTTCCGTAAATGCGGTTGGTTTTCGCGCTGGTTTCTATTCGCTTCGTCGTCGCACTTCGTGCGACGTCATTTCTTTTGCATTTTGGTGACCCCCAGGTTCACGTATATGTAAAGGAGAGCCGACACAAGATTGCAGGGGTTTCGTCTTTTAATCCTTTTCTCCCATCCACACCTGTCCCCAGCCGTCCCAATCTCGTTCCCGCCAAAGGCCCCTTCTTCCCGCCCGTTCTCCCCTTATATCTCCTCGATTACCCCTCCCACTAACCCTCCTATTGGTGGGAATCCTTCCCCTGACACCCCTACATATACAACTGGGGTCTTTCCTGCACTCTGTAGCTTTCTCGACTCGTTAAGCAAAATAAACCGTACACTTCACCCCCGTGATGGTCTCCCCAAGACGTACTCCTTTTGAGGTGGCTCTCCTGCAAAATCTGTGAAAGTCTTCGCCGGGGACATTGATATTGCAATGGCCGGTCGAATAGCGCGCCTTACGCGAACACGTCCCTTAGTTTATTTGAACGTAGGTGGTAAACCGAAGCGAATATGTAACATGAGTTAATTATACAAGATAAATATTTCACCAGGACAATCCCTTGAGATGGAGCATTTAATTTGCAAGGGCGTCATGTGGCATAATAATCCACCACAAGTAATAATCCACCGCTCACGACGATAGAATGTACATGTCGATCTCCCCTCGTCTGGTCTTGTGAGATCGTTATCCCACGATAATGTCCCAGTCGGTTTATGATCTGGACAGTGGAAAAAACTTTATAGCTCACTGGATTCCTTCAGGATAAATAGACATTCTGATTCTGGCAAGCCTAGGTTGCAGTGTATGTAGATGTAAATAAATCTGTCTCTGCTTTGGACCAATCAGTTTAAAAGACAATGCATATATTATCAGAGTATGTTTTTTTTTGCATTCTGACCACGAGTATTGTGGTTAATGCAGACATGATTCCTTGTAAAAGGTTTCAGTTTGGTGTTTTAACAACTTAACACCTGTTTTGTTGCCAGATAAAAGGGGAAAACCCTATTCTCATATTTTGGTACTGGCAAAGGAGGTCCCATGATGTAGATTTGTTTAACTTCTTTCGCACCGCATGTAGCCAACAGTGCTAATCGGAGGTACGGGCGAATGACAACAAACTAAGCACAACAACAAGCAGTTCGAAATAAGTTATTTTTTATCAATCTAGATTATTTAAAAGTGCACGGCTCCAGTGGCTTCATCATTCAAGTTCAAGTTAATTTATTAGGTATAGCCCTGTGAGCCATTCGGCCCTTGAATCGGGTGCAACCGCAACAAACAAAAAACAAAAACATGAACAAAATAACATCTTAAAGTGAATATGTGACTGAGTGCAAACAGAAAATCCAAGAAAAGACAGCAAAATATTGCAGAAAAAACACCGTACACCAACGCTGTGTGCAAAAATCCCAGTGGGATGCAAGTCAAACAACCAACAACAACCATAAGACAACTGAGATTAAGGCCATCAGTCTAACTCTCTACTACAACAAACAAACATGGCTAAACCAATACATTTTTCGAAATCACCAAAATAAAGCCATGAAAGCAATGAAAAAGCAATCATAGGAACTGTGACGGAATTTTCACAATAAATGGCATAAACAACATGTACTACCAAAACCCTGCAGCCATTGCTGGCTGCATGAGTCACTCCACAACAGCAGGAGCATCAATCGGAGTATTATAATTTTTCAATGCACCTTTAATATCAGCACACTAAATCAAAACACAGGTTATGTCGGAAGGGGAGAGCGTTCCAGACGGGTGCGGAAGCGCATCCGAAAAGCGCGACGACGTGACTACCTACCGTCTTCGTCCGACTGACTCTGACCCCGCCGTTGCAGGTTCCCCTGGAGCAGTTCCAGCGCGGCCACGAGATGGAGCTGACTCTCATCGCCGCGTGCCAGACTCTGGATCAGCTCAAGAGACAGGTTTGGCTCCAGCCGTGCGTCGCCGTCACCGCCGCAGGAAAAATGTCCACATCGCAAGGAGCGCTTAACACGACGGCGGCTGTGGTGGTGGCGGCGGCGGCGACTCGCGCCATTAGGGAGCACCTTGGGAACGATTGGCTCATTCCGGGAAAATTATCGAGCCCGTTTATATCAATTTAACGACGGAGATTTTGACGATGCTCGCACACGCTTGCGTTGTATTCTGAGAACGCCGTCGCAGAACGGGACGATTGATCTTTAATGAAAAGCGCACGCGGTAAATTAAAAGAGAGAAAAAAATCCACCACGTTGGCTTAAACTAGAAGCTTGTAAATGATTTTGCTGTAATCCGTGGCATGAGTTAAACCCGTGCATTCCTTACACCCTTTTCAAGAAAATGTCATTGTCATGTAATATTCCAGCCTGGTTCCAAGTAAAACTATACTTATTATTAAGACTTACTCATTTCCGTGAGGGCAGAACCTTGCAGACTGTTGTAAAAACAAGCTTTTTTACGAATAAAAAATTAACCCGTAAAAACAAAGTTTTTCACTATAAATCCTTTATATGCGTGGCGGCTAGAGTCCTCTCGTCCTCTGGCTTGAGATGGCTGCCACCTATGGGTCAGATGATTTCCTGCCACCATTAAGCAATTGGTAATTAAATATTTAAAAAAATTGCCTAAAAAGTGTAAAATTTTGGAAAAAAAATTCCACGAACATTAATTGTCACGCACAACGAGTCTGTGTGCAAAATGTCAGCTCGATTGGATCACGGGAAGTGGGTTAAAAAACGACCGAAAGATTTGCACGGTCGTAAGCGCGCAAGCAAGCAAGCAAGTGAACTTAATATAAAGGATTTAAAAATAGGGTTTTGTATGAATAAAATAAGGAGTCTGTCACTTAGAAGTAAGGCTTGCAAGGCCATAAATACGAACACAATGGCAGATGCACAAACATGCATGCGTCATACCCGTGTGCATGCACCACAGCCCACAGCCCCTCTATCAAACCACTGCTGGGTGAATGCCTCCCCACGCCGTCTCGGTCGTGGGTGGGGGGAGGGGGATTGTTTGACCATACTTCACCATGCTGGTCAGTATGGGTCGGTGAAGGAGGGGGCCCATGGACCGGCTTGGCCATTGCTCGCCGATGATGTTAGCCGTGCTCGTAACACAGTTCGTAGCACTGGTTTCTGTTGTCGGGGTGGTAGAAAGGCGGTGAGTTCGATATCCTGGTTGGAGGTTAAACTCGTCCCATCATTCCTCCGGGGTCGACAAAATAGATACCTATATTTGGACCATCTTATTTGACGGACAACTATTCTTGAGTTACTGTCACCTTACCATAATAAAGGCTCAGTCCTTTGTTATGTAGACTAGCCGTAGTGTCAAGCCGCACCTTACCATAATAAAGGCGCAGTCCTTTGTTATTAGACTAGCCGTAGTCTCAAGCCGCACCTTACCATAATAATAAAAAGTGGGCCGGTCCTGGCCCATCCCCCTCCCCCCTCAACCTGTATATATACGGGGTAGTATCCCTTGGAATCTCTCATTTACTTGATTACAGCAAGCGTGCTGTGACGGTTCCACCTGAAGACGGAAGCTTGTGTTGCCTCCGAAACGTCGTGATTTTTATTTTACTTTTAATAATTTAGATTTTTCACCTACGTGACTTTACCGAAAAAACCTAAGAATATGAATCCTTGCAGTCACGAAAGCTTCAAATCTAGAAGAAAAAAATAGATACCGCCTGGTGGGGAAGTCCAACAGTGGTTGTGCTATGGATGGACTCGCACCTGGCAGGGGAACATGTAATTCCTACCGCCGGCTACAAGCTGGATACAGACATTGCCTCTGTGCTTATGCGAGCGGGAATTTGCTCTGGCTTCTGAGTCTGGCGTTGACGGCACAATGACGCACAAGGAGTCGCGTGATGATTTGCAATTGTCCAGTAATTCGGTGAGCAATTGAAACTAACCGAGCGTGAACATTTTTTGCTCTCTCCAGGCCGGGTCACCGCCCTCTCGATAGCCAAATTGGAAGTTGCTTCTGGGTGCAAAGGCGCAAAGCGACGTTTCGCCAGCTTTCGCAACAACGTGTAATTTCGGTCACAGGTTTCTGCTACATTTGATGAAGAGGTTTTGTAACGATTTTCCGCACCTCCCATGACACCAGCGATAAACTGAACAATGGAGTGCAAGCTTGAATTTCCACCACTGCCTGAGGTTCTGTAACCAGGAGCAATCAAACTTCATTCATTTAAAGGTGCCTTTATTAAAACCTTACGTAATATTACCCCCCCCCCCCCCGATTAAACTTTAAAAGCATGCAATTAAAGTAGCGATCGTGTTGATCTGCAACCACAGATTTGGTAAACGATTCTTCAGTTGTCGTCTGTGAAAGCCAGGCTGAACAGGCAATGTTTTAAGTTAAAAAAAAAAATACACAGGAGGTGAGCATATTCTTAGGTTTTTTCGGTAAAGTCACGTAGGTAAAAAATTGAAATTAATAAAAAGTAAAAGAAAAAGAAAATAAAATCACGACGTTTCGGAGGCAACACAAGGTTCCGTCTTCAGGTGGAACCGTCACAGCACGATTGCTGTATCGACTCTTTAGAATGTGCGTCCAAGGTCTGGTTCTGTAAAAGTGCACGGGGTGCGTATTGTTTTTGTATGCGCATTGAACTTCTTTCGCACCGTACCCGGCCAACCGCGCTCATCGCAGACGCGGCAGAACGAGGGGGTGGTATTGTGACTGACACGGCTGCGCTCACGTTCGTCCCTCGTCTGAACCGGTGCGCCGTGCCCCCCCCCCACCTCCTCCCCCCCCGGTCTCTCCCGCCCGTGTCCGGCCTCCCTCCGCCGTCCCAGCTGCAGGTGGCGGCCGTGGCGGGCGCCATGCGTCTGCTGTCGTCACGGCCGGGGGAGCGCACCCTGGCTCGCCTGCCCGAGGAGGCCGCCACGGGCCGCGCAGGCGCCGTGCGCGAGCTGGCCGCCAGCCTCTCCGAGCGGCAGGAGGCCCTCTCTGAGGTGCTCGCTCGCTCACCTCGCTCGCTCACCTCGCTCGCTCACCTCGCCTCGCTCACCTCGCCTCGCTCACCTCGCTCGCTCACCTCGCTCGCTCGCTCACCTCGCCATCGCACCAAAATCATCGCCGTCGCGCTCGCGCGCCCGCATCTTTCGGGTCACGCCCCAGATCCGTATTCATTCGCACGGAGACTCGCATGCACGTGTGGGCTCGTATACAAACAAACGAAGACAACGATTCCCCGTGGAGCCTTTAAGAGTGCTGTTAACGAGTAGCACCTTATTATGGCCTGGCACGGTACACGAGGGGGTGCGTGGGCGGGTGGGTGGCCAGCATCACGCCCGGCCCGGCCGTCTTTTTCTCCCCAGTGCTCGTGTTCACACATTGCGCCAGGTACTCGTTCAAAGCTGAGCTTATCTCGGCTTCGAATGAGTACGCGGCCATTGCGCAATGTCTCTCTCCCTTCGCGTGCTATTCTCACGGTCTCGTCGATAAGGGCCAGCGCGATCACAATCGCCATCTGTCAGGGACCTGACCGACCCGGTTTCCCTCGCGAGGGTCACGGAGCACGGTCGCCAGACGCTGGTTTCGCGAGGCAAGGCCGGTGGAGACGCTGGGACGAGCCGGCGTGCGCCCGTCTGCACATCTCGGTCTCAGTTGCCATCGATCTGATTGTGATTCCTGTTTCGGCCACCGTCAATCCACGGCAAATTTGAATTCTTTCTGCCCGGGCCCCCCCCCTCTACGCCCCCCCAACTTGCTCCGGAGCCCTCGTTGAGCGGTCGGCATTGGCCAATCACGGCCGTGTTGGCGGTTGCGGTTTTTTTTATTGCCATCGTTTCGGTGAAATATCACAAATACGATGGGGATCCATCGCTGCCGGCTCGCCTGACAGCTACTCGCCAAAGGTCGCAAACGGGTTTTGATTCCTTACCCGTACCCGTACCCGGCCTCACCAGGGTCACGTTCTCTACCCGTACCCGTACCCTACCTGAAATGAGTGACAAACGGTTACTCACCAGTGACTCACGGCCTACCGTACCCGTACCCGGCTGCACCAGGGTCGCAAATGGGTACCCGTACCCGTATCCGGCCGGGTACGGGTACCTGTCCCCTACCCGTACCCGTACCCTACCCGAAATGAGTGACAAACGGTTACTCACCGGTGACTCACGGCCTACCCGTACCCGTACCCGGCCGCACCAGGGTCGCAAACGGCTACCCGTACCCGGCCGGGTACGGGTAGCCGGGTATCGGGTAGGGTACGGGTATCGGGTACCCGGTTGCGACCTCTGCTACTCGCCTCGCCGTGGCTTCTGTGGAACTTCAATCGCTCCCCCCTCTTCCTCATTCAAGGCACTAACTCCCCTAATTGGCGTGGAGCTGAGTGGGGACTTCGCCGGGTTCTCAAGCGTAATAGGTTTATGCCCTGCCTGGCAATAAAACAGAGGAGGTGTTAAGATGTTCAAACACCAAATAGAAACCTTTTGCTCGGAATCAAGTACTGCATTAACCGCGCACACTGTAATTGTGACGAACATGCTCTGATTATACATGAATTGCCTTTGAAACCGATTTGCCTTATTTTTCATACTTTGTTACTTGCTAAAAAAGGTCCCACGATAGATTGGCTGTGTAAGAATTAAACGAAGCACGTTCGATTCCTAGAGCATATGTGTGCATGTATGCACTAGTCATACCCTTGATTCGATTTTTACAATGGTAAAAATAGATCGTTCTTTTAAATTATACATTTTAACACCTCATCAGATCGCGGCGATTCGTGTTCTGCAGGATCCACGAGGAATAATGACATCTCGTCCACCGGTGACATTTAACGATGGCCCGTTCACCGGAAATGCGCGGCTTGCAGGTTTGCCGGCTGCTGCGACACGTGGCGGAGACGGAGCCTCTGGGCATCAGGTGCTCTCACCTCGACGACTGCATCCAGTCCACCGTGCAACAGGTACCACACCTACGGTCACTTTCTCCTCCGCACATCGCACATTTTTCTGAGACTCCAAAAAGAGGCTGTGGGTTGTTGAAGAAGTCGCCCTGGGAGAGAACGCCCACCGCGTTCGCCCGGGGGGCTATCGTTCATTTGTTTTCGTCGCTGTTCCCCCACTCCAGATTCTCTCCGCGAGCCAGGTGCTGGTGCAGAACCCCGAGAGCCGAGCGGCGCTCGAGCTCCTCGAGGTTTGCCGCCAGGCGTGGGCCGAGTGCCTGGCGGCGCTCACCGTGCTCGTGCGCGACACCGTCGACACCTCGCACGGTGCGTGGGTGCGGCGGGCGGCGGCGGGGGGGGACGAGTGGGCCAGGAGAGGGCAAGTGGGAGATAGGGCAGGTGGTCTGGGGTCAGAGGGGTAAGGGGATAGGGCCCAGGCTCTCGCTCCCAACCTCCGGCACTAGCCGGACAGCCGGAGCAGAGCACATGTGAACGAGATAACGGCGCTGTTTTCGGATGCACATCGTGACCCACGGCTTGACCTCTGACGTCGCTCTGCGGCTCCGCTGTGAACTTGGAAGCTGTGGGCATGCGTGGAGCTCGCGCGCGCACACACGTGGCCGGGCTTGGTGGCACACGTAGAGATGTGTACGGAGGGTTGTTGGACCGTGTGTGTGTGTTTGTCTCCATGCATCCGAGTATTCTCATGCTCGCATTTATTTTGATGTTGACCGAAGTGCAGTTCTTCAAAGACTGCTGATGGTTTTTGCGTAATGCACACAAGTGCTTTTTTGTGGATGCGTTTGTATATCTAATGACAGGATTATGAGATCTCCTAGGCCTTGATGTCTCTGCAAAAGCTACATCTAATTTTGGATGTCAGCGTGCCTCACAGAAATAAGACCCTGGGTTCGATTCCTGACGAGGGTTTTTTCTGCGCGGAGATTGTATCTTCTCCCCCTGTTCTGCATGCATTGCCTCTGGGCTATGCGGTTGTCCTCCCATAGCTGAAAGTAACACAGTGGCACTGGCATCGGCAAATGCCAATTATAAAAAAAAAATACTCGCAAATGACTCAATTTCGATTCCACACAGCAACATCGCCGCCGACTTCAAACAACTTGACGGTGTCCTCCTGAAAAATAGTCTCGAGACTCAGAGCGGCTTGCCCAAAGAATAATTATAATTGTAATAGTATTATTATTATTATTACTATTTAAAGCTTTCGTGACTGCAGGGATTCATCTTCTTGGTTCTTTCAGTAAAGTCACGTAGAAGGGAAGTAATAAAATAATAAAAAATAAAACATAATTATGTTTTCATTATTATGTTTTTATTATTACTGTTATGCAACGCTAACATAGCTGGCACGCTTGTCAAGACACGTCAGCAATGCGCCCACATGGCAGTGCCACCCTTGCCGTGCTGTTGTCACAGATCAACGTTCGGCACGGGCTTCGTGTCGTTGGCGAGAGCTAATCCCCTGCCCCCCGTATCCCTCCCGCCCCACCCTCCATCCCCCCTCCGTGACTTTCTGAACCGAGAGCTGCTGCATGCTCCGCATGTCGTACCGCCGTGCGGAGCGCGGAGCGTGGTCGAGTGGCCTCGCCGCTCTCCGCGCTCCGTGTTGTTCTGCAAGGACACGACCCCCACAACCCCCCCCATATTGGCAGAGCCCCCCCCAACACAACGCGCGTAATGTGGCAATAGGTAAGAGGACCACGCCGCTCCCCTCTTCTGCCGCGTGGTCGCGTTTCAGCCGGGTGGCTAGCGGGCGGGGG
>CM025610.2:2302065-2328275 GCA_014621495.2 Entosphenus tridentatus
GCACATTTCTCAATTGGGATTACACACAGAGAAACCTCGCCCCCCCCCCCCCACCTGCTTAAAATCAATCCAATGTAACTGTTCTTTATCAAACACTTCCAAATGCTGAATGGTTACCTGCACATTTCTCAATTGAGATTACACACAGAGAAACCTCGCCCCCCCCACCTGCTTAAAACCAATCCAATGTAACTGTTCTTTGTCAAACACTTCCAAATGCTGAATGGTTACCTGCACATTTCTCAATTGGGATTACACACAGAGAAACCTCGCCCCCCCCCCCCCCCCACCTGCTTTGACAATGTTGGCTTCACCCGTCTGAAAAATAGTCTTGAGACTCGGCGAGGCTTTCCTGGGCAAACAAGCAGAATAATAATAACAAGACGACTAAGAATGCCCGGTATAATGTTCTCAACTGGGGTTCGGTCCGTGACTTACAAAGCGACGAATGACTTTGACGGCTGTCTGTGGTGTCTCTCACGCGTCAAATGCCTGCCCCTATCTGTGTATCGCCTGCAGAGGAGGAGGAGGCCTGCACAAATGCACGCCCGACCTTCTCAAGAAGGCCGCGGTAAGGAGTGAACACGGAACGATCGTTTCACACCGTCAATATTCAACGGGGGCGGCGATGGCGCAACGCGGGCAATGAATGCGCGTCAACAGCACGCACGCACGCACGCGTCATTAGGAGAACAAAATATGATGCATGCAAATGTTCGGGGAGAGAGAGAGAGAGAAAACACCGAGCAGGCCTGCATTGCGGGATGATAGCAAACTCTTGAATATGCATCGCCGGGAAATGTTTTCGAGGTGCCCTGCGTTGATATTCGCGCGCGCGTTCGACTTAATTTTTCTGCTTTGTTTCTGATAAACTAAAACTTAAGCTTTTTTTTTTATACCACCAACAGGTCAGGCACCAATGAACTCTGCAGCTTTTTTTTCAGAAGCGACCTGGCCACAAATGATAGGCCAACGAATTGGCTTATAATGTGGAAATGTATAGCAGCCAAATACTCTTAATCGCATGTTTATAGATGTGGATGAAATAAAACCGGAGGATCTGGAAAAAAAATCAATGCGTCCACGGGGAGAACATGCAAACTCCAAATATACAGCAGCAGGCGTCAGGGTTAGGATCGAATCCACGACCTCCTGCATACCAGGCGAGGTCGTTAACATCTCCTAGCCACCGTGATGATGATGAGAGACACACAAACTCCAAATATACAGCAGCAGGCATCAGGGTTAGGATCGAACCCACGACCTACTGCATACCAGGCGAGGTCGTTAACATCTCTCCACTGCGTCTAAGCTGTGAATATTAGCCGGTGCATCACCGTGACTTTCGCTACTACAACCGTGCTTGTTCATTCACATCGCGAAGCCACTCAACGTTGCCCAGAGCGATGAGCCCATTGTTCTCCAGCGTTTCACTTTGGACACTGCCACAGTGGCTATTTCAAACAATGAACTCGTTTTTAATCCAGGATAATGTCTCGCTGCCATTGCGCATTCGCGCTCGCATTATTATAGCGGCAATGCTATCCCAAATAAAGCCGCGATGTTGCACACAGTCTGCAGTAGTTTCAGTCGGGGTTGGGGGGGGTTGCACGTCTTGCTTCGTGTAATCCCAATCGAGTAATTTTTCAAATTTTAAAGAGCAAAAAATTGGACTATGACGTTGGCATACAATGGCCAACCATTTCCGAATAGACGTCACGGGGCTCCTCTTTAACGTTTGTTGAACTTCTTTCGCACCGTACGTAGCCAACCGTGCTAATTGGAGGTGCGGGGGGAAGGACAACAGATTACCACACAATTCTAAAATGAGTTTTATATCTAGATGATTTAAAAGTGCATAGCACCAGTGGATTCCAATATCGGAAGGAAGAGCGTTCCAGACGGCCGCAGAAGCGCATCTGAAAGCGCGCGATGCGGTGACCGTCGCCTTTGTTCGATGGCCAGCCAGAATTTGCTGTATGCCCCTCGATGAGACCAGCAAGGTATTGTGATTCATTTGTTATAACCAGGGCGGTACTGCCAAATTCGAACCCCGCGAGCCTTCGCAACAACACCATCGAACGTGCTCCAAGCCCGCTCACCCCATTTCCCTCCGCGGGTCTCTCTGCCTTCCTGGTCGCGACGGGGGCTCCTCAATTTGGGGGGTTCAGTCTCTGCCTTGAAAAGGAAGCCGTGGGATGCTGCTCGTGGCTGGGCACCCGCGCATCCTGCCTCGAGCGTGTGTAGTGTAGTGGGGAGCGGTGGTGCAGCGGTTAGCGAGCTGCGTTACAAACCTCGGCCGCCGGGGTTCGATTCCCGCTCACGGTCCACATCAGTGACGAATTATATTGAATCGGTTCTGGGCCTCCCCTAGGTGGACTCGGCCTCAAGTGGGTACCTGGTGCGGTGTGTGAACATCGCCACTGGGGAGACAAAGGCGTTGGGGCGTGGTCTTGGCCCAGCCCACCCTCTCGTGTGCTGTGCCGGCCTTCATAGGTGCTGCTCGCTTACAACACCTGCCCCAGTCGCCTGGTTAAGGCTACATTGCGGGATCTTTGGCTCCGAAGCACGTTGCGTGCATTAGCCTGAGAGAGAGAGAGAGACAGGGCACTGCGTGGAGATGTCAGCGGTTATTGTTCCCTGAGGGTCTACGTTGAGGTGTCAAAAAACCCGTGGGCAGATCCCATGGCAACGCATAATTGGGGAGTCGTGCAGCGCATCGCGCATGGGGTACTGGCCAAAGGCGCAGCCCTGCAATTGCTTGCTCACGTCACTGCTGGCGGAAAGGGGCCTCCGCTTCGAAGGAGCTCTAGAGAGGGGGGGGGGGCTGTGTTTGTTCTACCAGCTGTGCGTGTTTGGTAGAGGTGGGCATACCCACACGTTATCACATCACCACACGCAAACCAGCGCATCGACTATGGCGGTGAAGCCATTTATACCGGAGGCGATTTGAGAAACTTGCCGTTGTGTCGACTAGGCCACGCTTGAAGGTGGAGTCGAACTGGACGAACAAGCCCTTAGGTTCGCGAAATGGGTTGTGGCATCGCAGGACCGTGATGGGTAGCGAAGGCGTGCGAAGACCTTCATCCAGCATTGCGAAGACTTTATAAATCATCTATTTTAAAGAAGAACAACTGTTGTGATTTTAATTTAAAGCTTTTGTGACTGCAGGGATTCATCTTCTTGGTTCTTTCGGTAAAGTCACGTAGAAGGGAAATTATTAATTCAGACGCTGTCTTTCCGACAGCCCTGTTCTTCACCTGAGGACAGCTGCTTGCGTTGTGGCCGAAACGTCGTGAGAATTGTATTTAATAATGTTTTATTTTTATTATTTTATTATTTCCCTTCTACGTGACTTTTCCGAAAGAACCAAGAAGATGTTGTGATTTTTTTTTACGTATATATAAGTTCCCCAAAAACATGCATCTTGTTTTACATTGTTCAGAAGCAGCTGATGTAATAATGAAGCATAACATTGCCTTGCTCATGTCTCCACAGGTACTTGCAGATGAGTGCGTGAAGTTGTCGTCCTTGTTGGAAAACATTATGAGTAAGGTATGGAATCGTGGTCTGTGATGTTTTGCAAGACGTGGTTTGGCTTGCTCCGCACAGATTCGTGAAGCATTTAAAAGCTCCGATTAGCGCGGTTGGCTAATGTGCGGTGCGAAAGAAGTTCAACATACATACTCCACAGGTCCGAGACAATTCAACACCGGAGCGTGCAATGCATCCAGATTCAAATCAGCTGATCCATGCTTACCACAATAAAAACTCTCGCCTCATCATTATTATTACACGTGTCTACCCAGGACAGGCTTTTGTTGCTCAACTCCTTTCAACAGGGTCCTGCTAAGTTCCCACAATTAAGTAATTTTACAAGTCGCTTTTGGACCACGACGCTGGCAAATTTGAACCACGTATAACGTTTTCTCTTAAGAGTATTAACCAGGGCGGCCTGCCGGAATGCGACCGCGAGCCTCTGCAGCAACCGCCTACCACGCTACCGCTGGGCCATGCACCGCCTCCTTTAAATCAGCACGCCCTGGTAACAGTGCCAGATTATCCTCGTACCAAAAGTAGCTACATGTGTAGTAGCTACGGGCCCCGCACTTTCAAGGGCCCTTGCGCTAAATGCTTTCAAGCTATCATTTCCGTTTCAGTGATTCTGCACTTGCTCTATTACTAAAGTACTATACCGCCTTCAATGTTTATGAACGACTGGGTGTTTAAGGTATTATCTGGCTGTATAGCAAATGAAAAAATACAATTATTTTACTTCGCAAGCAAAAAATTTGTGTTTTAATATTATTACCATTTTTTAATTTAGGGCCCCTTTATAACATATGCTACAGGCCCCGCACTAGCTTAATCCGGCACTGCCTGGTAATGCCCCACGTGGAGAGAGGAAAAAAAATCTACGACTGAAAACGTCCATTCGTGGTCTAGACTGCGTCTGAATGTGCGTCTTGGGTTGTAAAGATTACTCACAACAACGACGTCTTCGTGAGTGCTTGCTTGTTACTTCACCGACAACTTACCGTGATGGATGGAAATCCTGACATCTTAACTATTTAACACAACTGGAAAATGGAGGAGTGCGTGTGATATTCCAGGCCTCTCTGTTCCACGTTTTCTGGTTAACAAACAAAAAAAGCGTGGGCAAGTGTAGAACCAACAAATATAATAATAATCGGGGTTTTCCCCTTTTTCTGGCAACAAAACTGATACCTTTTTGCAAGGAATCATGCTTACATTAACCACAATACTTGCAGTCAAATGCAAACAAAAAACAATACTCTGATAATTTATGCATTGTCTTTGAAACTGATTGGTCCACTCCAAAAAAATGTAATACACTCACAATGTGTATAGGAACACTGCAGTGTGGCACTTATCACAGTTCTGTAAAGCCTGTGAAACAGCACTCGAGCGAGAGATAAGGTCAATATCTCAAGCGTGTTTGATCAACCTGATCCACAGCCTCAACAACCTTCGTTACGTGGTGTATTATTCTCAACCGCTGTTGCTGAACCACTCGGATACAACGAAAGATGCGTTTCGGCATTTTCACATCAAGAACAAAAATATAATAATTTGATAGTGAAGTTTTTTCTCTCTCATTCATTCGTAACCTAAATGATGGTTGCTTGTGTTGCAATCGAAACGTAGTATTCTATTTTTATTTAATTTATTTTCTTTCTACGTGACTTTACCGAAAGAACCAAAGAGTAAATCCCTGCAGTCACGAAAGCTTCGAATATAGTTTGAAGTTTTCAACTCACGGGATGTTTCGTGAACGATTTGGGCAAACCCGCGAACGAAGGCGCTGCGCATCTGAAATATTGACGAATGACCCATCGATCACCATCGCCTCGTGAGTATTAGGACGTGCTGTTGCACCCTATCCGCAGCAGATGTTCCCACTTGGCCCTCCGGCGTGACCGCGAGCTTCTCACAGGCCAGTCGCTGACGAAGCTGCATGCCGGGGCCGCGCGGAGCAAAACGTCGGGACAATCTCGGCGAGCGTGTGTACGCGGCAAAGATCCCCCGCATAGCCTCAGCAGACTGTTGGGGCAAGTGCTGTTAGCGAGCACCTGATGAAGGCCAGAACGGCACAACGAGGGTGTGGGTAGGTGGCCAGCACCACGCCCGGCCGCCTCTGTCTCCCCAGCGGCACTACGCACCGCACCAGGTACTCATTTGAGGCTGAGTCGACCTAGGGGAAGCCCATGACCGGTTCAGATAATCGTCGCTGTGTGTTGGCCGTGAGCGAGAATCGAACTCGGGTAGCCAGGGTCGTAGCGCAGCGTAGCGCTAACTGCTACACTACCGCTCCCCATTCGCACCACACACACACCACACACGCACACCACACGCACACCACACGCGCACCACGCACACACCACACACACACGCCACACGCACACCACACGAACCACACACGCACCACACACGGACCACACACACACGCCACACACACACGCCACGCATAAACACCACACACACCCCACACACACACACCACACACACAGCACACACACACACACACCACACACCACACCACCCACACACACCACCCACACACCACACGCACACCACACACACCACCCACACACCACACACACACCACACACACACCACACCACCCACACACACCACCCACACACCACACGCACACCACACACGCACACCACACACACGCACCACACGCACCGGGAGGGACAGCGATAACTCAACGGACGAGGTCATCGCGTCGTGGAACCCCACGCTGACCTCTCTCTCCCCACCCAACTCCACCCCTGCCCACAAATCGGAATCTGTGCGGATCGGCCACCGGGGTGCCGACGGGGCCCGGGGTGGTCTCAGCTGGCGCGCGGCGAGGGGCGAGCGCGAATGGGGGCCGGCGTGGAGCAGCCGAGGCTTGGCGTGGAGCAGGCGAGGCTTGGCGTGGAGCAGGCGAGGCTGTGCGTGACGGCCGTGCGAGACGCGAGCGCTGTCCCCGTTCAGGAGGCAACTGCAAAGGTAACTCTGGTGGTGGTGCTGGTGTGGTGGTGGGGGATTGTGGAGGGGTACTGGAGAGAGGAGGCGAGCCCAGCGCTCCGTCCAGGTTCACGTGAGGACACCGATTTGTGAAGGGTGCCGTGGAAGCCAGCAATCCGGCTGTCTGGGGGTTTGTGTTTATGCTCTACGGGTGCAATAGAATGGGGGACACATTTTGACGGTTGATATTATCGTCGTCGTGATGGTGGTTAGCGCGTATTGATTCTAAATGTGGAGGGGAAAACCAGAGGATTTGGAGAAAAATCCACGCGGCCACGGGGTCTCCAAATTTCGAGGCATGCGGGCCAGGATCGAACCCATGCGCTCCTGTATACCATGCGCAATAGTTAACATCTCACCACCGTGGCGCCCCATATAAACATGGACAAGCGTAAACTATTTGATCAAAACATATTTTGATAATATGTAAAGTCAACATAACATGAAAATACCATATTTTTTTACAAATGCGTAAACATACGGTATTTTATGTATGTGCAACATCAATTGCCGATGAACGGACTTGCCGCATTTGCGCTACTTGCGCGGCCGCCCTTTCTCTTTGGACCGCGCGCCGTTTCGTCGTGGCGTCCGACGTTTCGGGAAAGAGAGCTCCGTTCGTGCCGGGAGCGAATCGTTGGGCGCGCGCGCGCGCGGTGCAAACCCCCCGTCCGCCCCGGGAAACAACTTCCCGTGAGGTGCCTCCGTGCCTCGTTTCAGGTAGCGGCCGTGATGCAGGCGGCGGAGGACTTGCTGGCAACGCTCCTGCCCACCGTGCAGATCGCTCGGATGTTGAAGGAGAAGGTAAACAACAACAACAACAGCAGCAGCAGCGGATAAACAACACTCCAAATGCAGCCTCCCTCGCTACAGAGCGGCACATGGTTCCTGCCGGTCGCGAGCATCGCTCGCCACGAGGTTCCGTCGCCAATTTTGATCATTTCCCGAGCAGCTGCTGTGCATAATTGCAACGTGTTTGATGACACTGTTCATGCTTTAAAACGAATACCTTTAATCCGAACGGATGATGTTCAGTTTTCAAAAAAATCAGTCCCAAACTACTCTCACCCAACTCTTTGTGTCCGTTCAACAGATGTTTCAAATTGTCGCAAAGCGATGATGCCGAATGTTAAGTTGCGAAATTACATAATTTACGGGGAAAAAAGCCAACGAAACGTATTTATTTCAACGCCACCAAGGTTTTTAACGACACGTATTACACCCTCAGCAGTACAAGCATGATCGTCAATTACCCATTTGAAACAATCGTATTATATAAACACAAAACAAACGTCATGGATGTAATTACAGATGGGAGCGTAGCAGCGTTCAGATTCACCTGGGCCCCATGGAGACAGCGGAGGCAACCCCCCATTGCTACCCGAGCGACGTCAGCAAACACACGGGCGCAAGTGTTCATCATCCAGACCTCTCGTTCGAAGCACCATCATCACCGTATAATTGCAATTCCACTGGCAGCGTGACGAATGTGTGCGGCCGCGGTGCGTGCTTTTCCTAAGCTTTGCATTTGTGAACAAGGCTTTAATGATTTAAAGCTGTCGTGACTGCAGGGATTCATCTTCTTGGTTCTTTCGGTCGCTCCAAGCCTGGGGCGTGTCATTCAGACTCTGTCTTCTCGACAGACCTGTTTTCCACCTGAGGACGGCTGCTTGCGTTGTGGCCGAAACGTCGTGATAATTATTAAATTGGTTTATTTTTATTATTTTATTATTTCCATTCTACGTGACTTTACCGAAAGAACCAAGAAGAAGGCTTTAATGGTTCAGTGCAGATTTCCACAATCCCACTTGTGACTAATCTTCCCCGTGTTTACCATGATACTGGGTTCCCCCCCCCCTCCTCTACCACATGGATCTCTCCAGCTTATTGAGATACAATTTGCATGACGGATGCCATATGAGATCAAGCTATTATTATAATTCGTAATAAAGGCATGGGGGGTCCTAAAGTGCCTATGAAAAGTGATCAGCAGTCCATGTATTATCCACAAACTAAACCGCCAGAAATAAATTGGAAAAAATGTTTTTTTTATTTAGATCTCTGCTGTACAGTAGTCATAAAAATACCCGAATGCAGATTTGAGCTAATACAAAAGGTCACAGCTATTAATATATATTTAATCGCATTGTTTTTTTTATTCATCAACATTTAAGCAGCTGCTTCCAACATATTAAAGCCACAAAAACACCTATTACGCTTACAACAAACTCACAAGTAAACTTATATGCCTCTGATATAATCTCTGGAATATAAGTTGAGCTTTCCCAAGATCACGATACTTATCTGTTTACAAACAATTGCACATACTTCCTCTAACCCCGCACGACCAAAAAAAATAAGCTTTGGCATTGATTGGCAAGCTGTAATTAAAATTCCACAGGGCCTGCCAATCTTACTGCATCCCATTTGCGCAATTTATTCAGTGCCATTGATCACGAAGCCCGCCAATCAGACCGTCTTAGAATTTCTAACACTTAATCAAGCACCACACACACTTAACACTGGCTTTAGTAAAAAAAAACATTTCAAAAAATATCTACTCTTTATAACGCTTCTAAAACAGATATTCTCGTTTTCAAAATTGTGTGATTAGGTCACGCTGAAACGCGAAGTATATAAAGATATCTGGGGTGGTCGGAGGAAAAGTTAAAACCAAACACTTTGCTTAACATTGGCAGGGATGCATTTGGCAGATACATTCATTATTTATCCACGCGACATCAATAAAATATACAGATGAATAGCAGCAACTTAAGAATGCAATAAATATGAATATTAAAGAAATAATTGCTAAACGACCACAGCTTCTCTAAGCGAGTTTTAAAAATCAATTTGTACACAGGCCTTACAATCATTGCCATTAGTCTTTCCATCATTCATCGGCCTACTATAGCAAGCGACTCAATAAGTTAAAGATTTACTACATGCCTTTGTCATTCATGGCGTTTGCATGTTGTACCTCACAATGACATTGACTTCACAGCGATAACACCAGGCGATCAGATAACAAATAATGGCTCTACGATCACCGCTGGGTTCAATCACTGTTAGGATGTAACCCGCACCCCCCACAGGGTGCAAGTAATCCAATGATTAGGACACACCTAAAGCCGCAGTCTCAGTCACCAATAACATCGCACGGGAGGCATCAACAAGCTTATTGGATAGTGCACTCGCTCGCGTACGTTGCAATGCCTTACATCCCCCGACGATATTTACACCATCGGGGCTCCAAAAGCAAACGCAATTACACAAACACAACCTCACCACCCCTCCCCCCCCCCCCAAAAAAAAAGAAAATCTGCAGGTACACGATAATTACACTCGTATCATAAAAGGGTTGAAAACCGGTCTTGGAGGAGCGTCAATCGAGGTTAATATTCGACACCCCTCTCTTCACAGTAACCGTGCACTGCTACAATCAATACCCAACAATTGTGGTTTGGGAGTAATGGAATTTTGCCCCTTTGCTTTGAATATCGGCGATTCCCCACCAAGCTACAGCCCTGCATGTAAATGGCAACACATGTTACAGCAAGTGAATGGCACGTGTGTGCGTGTGTGTTTGTGCGCGCGCGTGTCGTTAGGAGCCATGAGTTACGGAAACAATGAAGGCACGATCGTGAATTACACAGCGAGTGACTTGTTTAGCAAATGTGTTTTTCGGTAACGTGTTCGGCAACATTTAAAAAAGATAGAAAAATGGGCGATGCAAACACACCATTTACATTCAAGGGTTCATCGTGAAGTCTTGACGGTTACAGGAGCCTCAACACGGCCAGGGTACTGTCCTGAGTAGTGTGGGCTGCAGTGTTTAAAAGTGAGCAGTTGCCGTGAGCTGGTCCAGTCTGACATGAGTCAATGCAGCCTAGCGATGTGTGAAGGCTCCAACTACTTTCAGCGGTCATGTAACAAACAACTTTGGCAGTAAATGGGCAAAAATAAATGTCCCACCTAATTGTGACCAATATACCTCGGCGGCGGGTGCTGATTACTGAAACAAGCCCCCAATAGACCGCCATACCTTGTGGGCCGCGTGGAGGATATTTAATGGCCTACCCAATTGCTGCAAAAAGGAATTGCCACTCCCACTTTGGGTCGCCACTTTCAGATCCAAGAGAGAAAAGATTGTCTTTTTTTCAGAGGTGTGCGACTGTGTAAAGTTTTTGCCTCCGACTGGCTACATCTTGATGTCCTCCAGTTGGCTGAGATGGGAGAGGGACTTTTTGACGCGCAGGGCGGTGAGGCGGGCGGAGGCGTTGGCATACCAGCACTCGCGCATGACTCTCCCCATCACGCGCAGGCTCTGCGGAGCAGCAGCACAAAGACAGGTCACAGGCAAGGCGGTTGGGGTGGCTCCTTCTCCGCTTGTTGCAGAGGTTCGTGGTTCGAATCCAGGCAGGCCGCTCTGGATAATACCGCAGCTGGATCGTGTGTATAATATGTGTGTGGTGTGTGTGTCGTCCCCACAGTGCCCCTATGTGTGTGTACATGTTGAACTTCTTTCGCACCGTACGTAACCAACCGTGCTAAATTGTAGAACGTTAAAAATCCCATGCTGTGCGCAATTATGTGCCGGCATCACGGTACAAAATATGAAATGTACCCCCGAAATAATCTATTTGGATCAAGCAACATTGCACCTCCGATTAGCACGGGGCCGGCAAGGGCACACGACGGGGTGGGTGGCCAACACCACCGCCTTTGCATCCCCAGCGGCGGTGTTTTTACACACCGCACCAGGTACTCATTCGAGGCTGAGTCGACCTCGGGAGATGCCCAGGTCCGGTTTGCCGCGAGCGAGAACCGAACTCTGGTAACTGGGTTCACAGAGTACAGCGCACGAACCACGCATACGTACCTCGGAACTCAGCCAGCGGTTGGGGACGTTAGGCCGGAGGCTTTGCTCGCACACGACTCTCCGCATGTCATCCACGGAGGGGTCCGGGGATACCATGTCATAGTACGGCAGCTGGTAGTCCTCGGTAATTCCTGCAAAGAGAAGACTTCTTAGGACTTCACAGCAAGCTGCAGCGTGTCGTTGACGGGGTAACTGCAAGATCCGGAACCGTGTCCGTCCGGTGCTCCCCGAGCTGCATTGGCTTCCGGTCGCTGAACGAATTTGTGAAAAGCTCGCGCTCGTTACGCACAAAGCGCGCGCCACAAATGAACCACGACAGCTTCACCTCGTCACGGAGCATAAACCATCACGAAAACCTCCGCTCGTTCTCGCAACGACTTTTTGGCTAACCATCGAACAAAGACAGTCGCTGCATTGCGCCCTCTTTCAGGTGCGCTTCTGCGGCCGTCTGGAACGCTCTTCCTTCCGATGGTAGGAAGCTACTGGAGTCGTGCACTTTTGAACCTAAAATGAAAACTCATTTCTTGAGAACTGCTTTTTTTTGTTGTGTATAAGTTTGTTGTCCTTCCCTCGCACCTCTAATTAGCATGACTGGCTGTGTACGGTGCGCGAAAGAAGTTCAACATGCATATAAAGATTTTGTCTTTAATTTAATTACGTGTGCGTATCAATGTCACACGAACAAAAAAAATCTCACTACCATCTTGTATTATTGCTGCCTCATAACTCAATACATTTGGTGATCACTATATCATTCTTATGGTGCAAGGTTAGCACGAAGGAATTTGATGTTTTACAATGACAGTCTGCAGTAGTTTCACCGGAGGGGAGTGATGTTGCCGTTTTTTCCCAATCGAGTATTTTCCGGGTTGTTATTTGAATTTGCCAAATTTTGGCCATGAACGCCATCAAACAATGGTCTACGCCTTTAGACCTCCTTTGCCAGGACCAAAATATAATAATAATCGGGTTTTTCCCCTTTTTTCTGGCAACAAAACTGAAACCTTTTTACGAGGAATCATGTGTGCATTAACCACAATACTTGTGGTCAAAATGCAAACGAAAAACACTCTATGATAATATATGCATTGTCCTTGAAACTGATTGGTCCACACCAGAGACGGCTTTCTTTTGCTAGACCAGAGGACGCCAAAAGGCGTCCACAGCTCAAAGACAATGCCACTATCAGAGTAATGAGAGCTCGGGGTGAGCATCTACATCATTAGACCAATCAATTTCAAGGACAATGCAAATATTATCAGTGTGGTTTTTTTTGCATTTAGACCACAAGTATTGTGGTTAATGCACACGTGATTCCTTGTAAAAAGATTTCAGTTTTGTTGCCAGAAAAAAGGGGAAAAACACTATTATTAATGGTCTACGCGTTTGAAATGACATCACGGGATATATCTCCCACCATGAAGCGGACCGCGCGTATTTAACAGTTAATATTTAACAGTTAATATACCCGCAGTAATTAATAACCAGGGTGGCCTGCCGGATTACAACCATGAACCTCTGTAACAAGGGGGGCCCAATGCGCTACTGCTGGGCTATACCACCACTCCAGTAGAAAACAAATAATATTCAGTGTGTGTCAGGCAAGATCCCTATTTTAGAGCCCAGTTATTAGCCAGTAATGTTTGTTATTCGGCAATGTTAAAGAAAATGATGATGTGTCATAGGTCGCTGCTTGTATATCATTACCAATTCAGTGCCGAAAGGATTTGTCACTTTGTAGTTGCTTTCTGTGCACACATTCAGTCAAATCCACGACGTCACGACCAACAGCTTGTTCCCAAAAGCATCGACATCACCACCAACAGGGCAATGTTTTTGCAACCGTTAGGCCAGATATGCATCCACTGCTCAATGTTGTACTTCACTGGCAATGACCACCGAAAATTAAGTGGTAAAGAACTCCCCAAAGTTTCACACGATTGCTAAGAGATGTATTACAGTCGTGACGGTTACCCAAATCAAACCCGAACCGTAATCCACTTCCAGTGGTGCATTTGCAAGCAGACTTTAAATGGGTCTCCAATACCATCAATCACACCGCATTACAAGAAACAAACAAAAAGTAATCTAAAGTTTTGTGCAGTTGCCCACTTTTGGAGCATGAGGACCCCCTTTGCCATTGCCTGCACCGTTACCCTCCCATAGTTCTGTTATGCGATGAGGCAGCATGTTAAACACTTGTGGCGGTGGGTTTCTGTGTTTGCCTCCAGCAACGATCGGCTTCTGAACGCTTCAAGGAGCCACGCAGGCTCCATTTACAAATTCCTAGGTGTGCACGCGTGCCAACAACGGCACACTCTGGTACAAAAAGACAAAGATACCCCCCCCCTGCCCACCACCACCGTAAAGCCTTTAACAGACTTGTAGGGGCAAGTGCTGTTAAGCGAGCACCCTCTGAAGGCTGGCACGGCACACGAGGGGGCGTGGGTGGTCAACACCACGTCTGACCACCTTCCTCTCCACTCGTGCTGATGTTCACACAGGGGATTCGACCGACGGGAGGCTCAGATGTTTGTCACAAAATGTTAGGCTGTGAGCGGGAACCAAAGACCAGTATTGACGTCTCTCACAAAGCATCTACCCCAAATTTATCGACCCAGGAGGGATGATAAAATAATGTTGTTTTACTATTTTTAGTTCAGCAGGTAAGGCCCACCGAGATATATATAGCGGCTCTTTTTTCACAAGTGACCTGGCCACAAATGATAGCTCAACGAAGTGGCTTTTCACGTGGACATGCATTGTAGCCAAAAACTCTAAACGCAGGTTGATTCTAAATGTGAAGGGAAAAACCAGACGACCCCAAGAAGACTGCACACGACCACGGAGAGAGAAACACGCAGACTCCAAATATACAGCAGCAGGCGTCAGGGTTGGGATCAAACCCACGACTTCCTGTATACCAGGCGAGGTAGTTAACATCTCACCACTGTGGAATCCGTCGACCACCGAACCAGGAATTGAACTCGCAACCTTTTGTCTTCAAGATGCACGACGCACAGCCGTGGTGTGCATCTACCGCAGTCGTCGCTACCTCCTCCAGTGGGAGGAGATGCATCGTCAAGGCCAAAGAGCCCCGAGTGCCCCCCCCCCCGCTACTCCAATGTGCACTCAATGAGTGTGCACTCCTGGCTAATTTGAGCATTACAAGAATGGGCAAATACAACAAGGTCTTGACGCTGTCCTCAATCTTAACATATCCTTATAACGGAGAACCAGTGGAATTTTATTTGGTGCAGAGATTAAAATAAAGGGTCATTGTCTGAAAATGTGAGCTCATTCGGTATTTATTTTACGAGCGAGGTTTGACCGACGATGGATGAGCGCACCTTCAGGTTTTTTTTACGCGTGCCCTGCTAAGAATTCAATAGAAATATGAGCACAGCGTCTTCTATCGCTGTTCCGAAAGTGACAACAGTATTTTTATTTTCCTCGGTTGACAATGGCTGTGTTATACGGCAATTGTAAAATTAGTATCGGTTATGCAAGGCATGGAACCAGGGTGCTCTTCAGTGACTGCCAAAGGTTAAATCGCACCATATGCAGGCACAACAACAAGCATTATACCGCTTGGGCGTGTGTGGTTGTACACAAAAAGACAAAGGTCCCCTTATAACCTCAACAGACTGTTGGGGCAAGTGCTTATAGCGAGCATCTATGAAGGTCGGCACGGCACACAACGGGGTGGGTGGCCAACACCACCGCCTTTGTATCCCCAGCGGCGGTGTTTTTACACACCGCACCAGGTATTTGAGGTTGAGTCGACCTCGGGAGGTGCCCAGGACCAGTTTAGATCGTCTGCGAGCGGGAACCAAACTTGGCTCGACAAGTCCGTTCGGAGAGCAGTGCACTAACCACGACACCACTGGCACACTCACTGGCTTCAAACCAGGGCTTTCAGCAAAAGTTATTTCTGAGCTGTTGGGCTACACGTGTGCCTTCACCTGCCATTCAGATATCAATGCATGAATACGCAAATACCCAAACGACACTACAGTGAGACGGGGACTGATGAATAAGGCAAGTCAATGCTTCCACGAATCCCATTGCAATTCTCTTTCATATTTCTAGGAATCTATTAACGCTGACTCACGAGTGCCTCGGAAGGCGCATTTATGACCGTACCTTCTCGAACCCGTGCAATCAGGGATTGCATTATCACGGAATATTTTTTTGTCGGGAGCCCCCACCAACCCCGTGAAAGGTGGAAATATTTTCTAGAGCTCAGCCCTGGACCGCTCCTGCTGGTCACACGAAGCCACGCCTTGCAGTGCGACCTCACCTCCGACAACGCACCGCCGCGAGATCTCCCACAGCACCAGCCCAAGGGCGTAGATGTCTCCGCGCTTGAACGAGTCGAAGTGCTTCATGTTGATTGTATCGTCCAGGACCTCTGGTGCCATGTACCTGTTGCAGACGTACGCCACGCGCGGGAATATTTAGGGTCGATTGTGTGTAAATGAAGGACAACTAAAACATAAAAACTCCCACATTTGTCCACTGGCTGTAGACGCTAGGAACAGATCACCGCCTTCAACATCCTCATAGAAGCTATTGCCCAGCGCCAAGGGAAAAACTGGAACGGCAATAATAGACAATGGTAAATTCCCACAAAGTGCTGCTTGTCTCTATCAATACACCGAAATGACGAGTCAATTCCTCGCCGGATTTAAACCCTTCTGAACCACAGCGCAGCACTTGCCCCCACAGGTTTTTACACGGAAGGCTGCATGAACGGACCCAGTTTAAAACGAAGCGGAGGGCAAGTGCACCAAAAGCTGTCGTCGGTGTTTTGTTCCCATGATGTGGAGCACGGGGTCTCGTATCTTGACCCCGTGTCCCCAGCTAACGTGCAGTCCATGACGACAATGCACCAGGCTGTCCTGAACTGCGAAACCTCACCCATTAAGTTGCAGACACGCACAAGTGTTGCTCGTCAATATCAGCAGGTCATGTCCGAACAGCTGAAATACAGCATTATGCGAATATGGATTTCTGTTTTATACATATATGTTATAAAAAAAATTATCAATCGTTCGAAATTGCCACACTTCCAACTTATTTAATTAATGGAATCACGAATTTTCTCTGGGTCGCTCTGCGTTGGGTGTGTTTTAGATTTAGAATTTGTGTGAAAGCGACCGATGTGTTTTAGTGGATCTCACATCAGAGGCGTGCATTACGGCTCACCCACCCCGCAGTATCACAGCAGAATTAGCAATTTGACAAACACTACTTGCATTGCGCTGTTATTCATTTTTACGTGATTTACAAATAGCAGACGTCACTTTGGCAATACGAAAATTGGGTCGAATGACTGCCCTATAATGATCTAATGAGGCATCACTTCACACATTAATGTCACTTCTTAAGCGCACGATACATGGATCGAATTGCACGTGGGGTAATCATCGTTCTTCCATGCGTGTATGTTGTATTTAACAGGTTAGGTTCACGTGAACTATCCAACCCCAAGAAGCTGGTACGTTCGCCAGAACGTAGAATAAAGAATTGACTCTTGAATCAATCCGTAAACTCGAGTCACACAAATGTACAGACTAAAGACGGTCGCAGACAGGGAATCGAATCGGTTCACGCAGAGTAGGGGCTTGTGCCCCCCCTCACAGCAAGAAGGCCATGGGTTCGAACCCCATCACGGGCATCTTGCCGCGTGAAGTTTGTGCGAACTCAATACTCTTCGTCGGTTCTCGTTTACTCCCATAGCTTAAATAAAACATGCAACATAACTGTTATTGTTAAAAAAAGTTAAACATCTCTATGCTGATAATAATTACCTGCAAATTATTCAACCGGGATTAGACATAGCAGCATAATCCATTAGTGTGAATAACTGGCAGGACCCTCCTGGGAAAAAAAGGAGTCTTGGAGATTAATCAAGACTTTCCTGGGTAAACAAACTTAATAGTAATAATAACAATATATTAGTGCTTGCTGAACTGCATTGGCTTCTGTGGCCATTTGGAATGCTCTTCCTTCAAATGTTAGGAAGCCGCTGGAGCCAAGCACTTTTAAATCTAGATTGAAAAATAATTTCTTCAGAAACCGCTTTTTGCGTTTCGTTTTTTGTCCTTCCACTGCACCTCCGATTGGCATGGTTAGCTACGTACGGTGCGAAAGAAGTTCAACACGCATACACCAGTGCATTATTATCCGGAGCTGTGGGAGAGCGTGGGGGGGGCCGGCACAGAGTGGGAGGGCTGCCCTCACTGACCTCTTGGTGCCCACCCGGTTGTTGGGCGCAATGTCGATGGAGTCCGTGGTGGAGTCGTGCCGCACGGCGAGGCCCAGGTCTGCGATGCAGCACGTGCGGTTCCGCTTCACCAGGATGTTCTTGGACTTGATGTCCCGATGGGCGATGGCCGGCTTCCCTGCGCACGCAACGCCACGCACAGCGCCACCTCAATGCTCCGAAACGCCCGTTGACGTGACGACAACTGAACCCTTTCCCGTTTCCGTGGCGTCTGGAGGCTGCAGGTTGGGTGTTCCTGTTCACCGCTGAATCTCGGAACGTGCAAGCGGTTAGCGTAAATTTTACCTAGAGGGGCATAGCGCAGTTGTTTTTAAAGATAGACTCATTTTGGTCTAATTTTTAAGGGAAATTATTACTTTTCATGCAGAAATGAAAATTTAAATATAGAAATATTTAAAAAATTGCGCCAAAAATAGTGGTGAAATTACGTAATGATACAACCACACCACAGAGAATGATAGCGACATGACCACACTGTACAATAGCTGGTGCCAAACTGAGCCACAGTCTCCTGCATGGCCTTGTGGGAGCCTCGGTACATCTTCATGTCAGATGACGTAACGATATATATTTTATGAATTTTATATCAATATTTTACTTCCATTAAGGAACAAGAATGTAAATTGGAATGGGAAAGAGTTAACCGTCATTCAAAAATACAAATATTTTTGCATTTAAATTGCCTGGCGACAAAGAATTTCACTTCAAATCATTAAAACGTTACAATTAAGTCAAGGAAAATACATCTACAGCATGCGTGTTTTGTTTCAATGTGTTACAGTTAAACTATAGTCATTTCAGAACCATTTTACAAGCCGTATTTCATAAATAATTCCCGCAACGTCAGTTGCTTTGCCATGATGCCACCAGCAATCTTTCTGCACGGTGACACAAAGTGGCAACTGCCACTTAATGCCGCTTGTTCCTTCCCTCCGCACCTCCGATTAGCACGGTTGGCTCCGTACGATGCGCGAGAAGTTCAACATGAGTGCATACAAAAGCTTGTGAAATATAAGCCATTCATTTCAACTAAAAACTATGTATTTACAAACTGAATGTTTTGAATTTAATGTCTTTATATGACTACATGTAGGGACACAAACACATTGAACAATCGAGACAAACTAATTCGCAAGTGACGCACTTTAAATGAATGTTTTGATGGAATACTGGTCAAGGGCTTTATAACAAGTAGTTTTGTAAATGTAATAACAAAAGATGAGAATGTACCTCAATTTGCCAATTTTACAAATAACCTCTTTCACAACGTAAAAAAAAAAATCCCACAACCTACTTCACGGCTCACAACAACACAATTTGGCAATTAATTTGCGAGACTGTTAAGGGCGCCGATATGAGCTTAAGTGAGACCACAATCATAGTGAACATAAAACCTCCTCTTCAAAATCGCTCTGACACACACACAATTTAATTAATCAAAAAAGCCAATGAATGACAGTGTCCATGCGAGCTGTTTGGCAAACACAGCAGTGACATGCACAAGCTGGGCCCCCTTCCAGGGGAAAGAGTTATCAAAGCAAACACAAACAAAGGCGGCCGAAGAAGCACTCCCCCCCCCCCCCCATGTGTTTTTCAACTTGTTCCGTCACGTTGTCCAACGTTTCGCTCCCACACGTAGGGAGACCAAAGTCAATTCGGTTTTCCGAAGACGTTCCCAGCACATGGAACGAGACGTTTGACGTCGTGCCGAACAATACCCGGCACGACCCAAAACGCACGTCGGAGGGGGTATCGCAACAACAACCGTGAAAAAACCAGCGCTCTTACCCTGCGTGCCGACGATATCCATGTGAAGGTGGGCCAGGCCGCTGGCCACAGACAGCGAGAACTTGACGAGCTCTTCCACCGACAGACTGAAGCGATTCAGGTAGTCGAAGAGTGAGCCCAGCTCGTGGTAATCGGACACCAGCCACAGCTGTGTCCATGTCCCGTTGTCTGTGGAAATACCAAAAGGACAAAAGATCCCCCGCAAGAGGACTTTAACAGACTGTTCGAGGCAGTGTTTGGCAGCGAGCACACCTATTAAGGCCAACGCGGCACAGAGGGTGTTGGGTGGGCAACACCACACCGACCTTTACACACCGCACCGGGTACTCATTTAAGGCTGAGTCGACCTAGGGCAGGTCCAGCATCGGTTCAAAGAATCATCACTGGTGTTGGCCATGAAGCGGGAATCAAACTCAGATCGCCACTGGGCCACCACTCCCCACACACACACACAATACGTGAGCAAACTTTGTCAAGACAAAGTTAAACTAAACATCACAATCCTATCAAAAGTAAAAAGTGTCACCTTGCTCAACGCAGCATGGTTATACGGTCCAATTGTCATGCAAAATCCAGAGCCGTTGGTTAGAATTTCAAACGTTTGCCGCAGAGGCTGACCTACCCATACGATCAACATCCAACTTTCCACAACGCGGTACGAAACTGGACGGTTAATTGCCAGGGTGGATGTGTGATGGTCAGATATGCAACGTTGCACCGTATCACACTAAACACTGACGTGTGAGAAAACATGGATTTGTGTAGGTGGGGCGGGTGGTGTGTGGGGGGTGTGTGGGGGGTGTGTGGGGGGTGTGTGGGGGGTGTGGCGGGTTAGGTCACCCTTATTGTCGGCGGCGATGAAGCCCAGGATGTTCTCGTGGCGCAGCATGACTGTCTGGTAGATCTCGGCCTCGCGGAACCACGAGCGCTCCTCGCGCGACGAGAAGATCTTGACGGCGACGTCCTCTCCGCGCCACCGGCCGCGCCACACCTCGCCGAAGCGGCCCTTGCCGATGCTGTCCTGCAGCATGATCGTGCGCGCGATGGTGCGCTGCACCAGCAGCGGCAGGCCTGCGCACGGGGGGGGTTCAGCGGCGGTTTGCGTATGCGTGCGGGAACTTCGGCCGCGTGTTGGCACATCGATCCCTCGCAGCAGGGAATCATTTGCGAGCGCAGGGTAGGGCGAGCGCATCGAAACATTTCAGTGGCATACCCCGTATTCAGTTTCAGTGGCCAAATGTAATAAGCACTTGTGTGTGAACCAAACCCCAACAGGGTACGGATCTAGCTGTGGTGGGGTGGGGGGTGGCGGGGAGAAATGCGGGCACAGGGCGGGCACTCGGGCAAGCCAAGATTCCCTCTACTGAGCCCCGTTAATCTTATCACTTCAACAAAAGCTGATATTTGCAGGGACTGAAGCGGCTTGGGTCGTACAAAGGCAACATTTCAAAACATGCCCGGGTCGCAGCGTGATAAAAGCGCTCACCTCACATCAGATTCAGGGGTCATCTCAACCCATCATCCTGATAGGGTAGATAAATGCCAGTTTGTGGGGCAGCAGCAGCGGGTATTTATATAGGACCGCTGGTCCTGGCCAACAGAGATGAGCACTACACAAAGCTAGACTCGCACATTGTGTTAGAAAGATGAGAAGAGGTTACCTTTGGTTTAAGGAGATTCATGCTCAGTGTTTTTAGTTGAGTGGCAGATTGCGTGTTGTGCGATAGTGTGGGTACTCCAACCTCTTTCCGAGACGCCTGACCATCGTGGTAGACAAGGCCCAAAAAATCCCAGAGAGGGGGGGGGGGGGGAAATCTCTCGAGCTACCTTTTGTGGGGGCCCCTAAGCCGTAAGTGGCCAATTGCACGGCTGTACCTTTACGACGTTTTAGGAATTGTCACAGTTGTGCATACCAGAGCCGGAGCCGGTGGTGGTGTTGTCGTAGAGGTCATGGATGCTCGTTCCCTCGTCGATGAACACCTGCTCCAGCGGCAGTGGCTCCTTGGTGTGCAGCGGCACGTGCAGGGCTCTACGGGTACCCCGGTGTCCCCGAAGGATGCACAGGCCGGCCGTGACAAGCAGGCAGAGCAGGCAGGCCGGCACCCCCACTGCCACCACCATCTCCAGCGGCCCAAATTCCGAGTCGGCCTCACGCTCTTCTGAGAAACGAGCGACATTGAAATCAAAGTGGCCAAAACAAAACAATTGTTGAAGGGGTAATGTTTTGGGATTTGCCGTTAAAGCAAGGGCTTTGAAATCTCCCAGTTAGCGCTATACAAACCACAAACAAACGAAACGCAGGCTGGGATTAGGTTTTAAATCAACAAGCCTTTCACTCAAAAGACGCAGTTCTTAATCTCTTCGCCTCCCCTGTTGTTTAACTTAACATCCCCTATTCCTCTGACAAAGTCCCGCAGCCCCCATTCCCCAGGCCAGACACCACTGGTTTAGAGACAGCACTGTATGAATCCCTTTATGTGGAGGCATCTTGATACGGATGACTGCAGCCATGGCAACAATGAATTCCCTTTAGCTCACTATAAACGTTCACGCGACATTGATAAAACAAACTAAAATAAAAAAAATCACTTACAATCCATCGAATAGCTGTGCTTCTGTAATTGCAAAAGTTTTGAATTCCAAATACGTTGGGTTCTTGGAAACCATTTGCGTGGAAGTCACAAATAAATAAACTAATAAAAGGTAAACGTAGCAACCAGGCACAGAGGCCAGTTGCCAGAAGGGACGCCAAGATATAAAAACTTGGATATCAGCGCAGACGGTCAAAAGGCTCTGCGCGCATTTGGAGTACAGTACAGCGACTATATTTGAAGCCATGTGATATGCAAACTGCCGAGGGCTATTCATCGACACCGTCAGTTTGGTCCACGAAAAACACCCACCGGCCGAGTCCGACACGCTCAGGTCGATGTCGTTACAGAAGTCGGTGTTGCAGCAGCGCGTCCTGCTCGGCGGGGCCGAGCGGGCGCAGAAGAACGGCCGGTCGGGTGGCTGCAGGTCGCGTGCCGGGATGCACACCCGTATGTACGCCATCCCGTTGTCCGGGGTGTGCGTGACGGACACGAGGCAGAGGCCGTCCGTCTCGCACGTGAAATTGCTGCGAGCGCACAGCTGGCACACGCAGCGCAGCCCTGCGAAGAGACGCGCGCGCGCACACAAGCAAACAAACACAAAGGTCCCCCGTGTAGCCTTCAACAGACTCTCGGGGCAAGTGCTGTTAGCAAGCAGCACCTGTGAAGGCCAGCACGGCACGGCACACGAGGGGGTGGGCGGTGGCCGGCACCGCGCGCCCGACCGCATTTGTCTTCACAGTGGCGATGTTTACACACCGCACCAGGTACTCATGGAGGCACGCGCACACACGCGCACAGAACCGCACATTTACAAGGGAATGTGACTTGCGGCTGCCACCCGGGACTGCAACACTCGCAGTGATTCTTGTTTGTACCGACCAAACATTGTTGCCATTTGAAAGACTTTTGTGTTCGAGTTAAACTTTAATCCACACGTCCAGTCAAGGCAAGTTGGAAGTATTTATTGGGCTGGTGGACGATGACATTTCTTGAGTTTAAAATGTTTACCTTTTTATGGGAATGAAAAGTGTGGACCTATTTCTTATCAGTATTAAATTAATTTAATTTCACATAAACTTATCATCAGGCTATTTTTTCAGAATCGTAACAACAAAATGAGACAAATGAAAATTCCATTTCGTGCTGCGTGTACTTTTGAAGGCCTACGTCAAAGCGTCCAATACTGAACGATGTGTCTGACGTCCAGTGTTTCTATCGGGAAAATCTGCACGTGAAGATTAGTCTGTGCACCCAAAATGTGCGGTAAATTCCGACACTGCCCGGTGTTTTGAGCGCGGTGGGCGCATTTAAGAGACCAGCCAGCGCACCGCTGGCCGAAACCTACCACCGCCGGAAATAACTTCACAAGCGTCATACTACTGCTTCGCGAGGCCAGAATTCAATGTGCCTCTATGCGAAAAAACAGGTCTTAGATGGTTGCATGGCTGCGTTTGGTGGTCCCGAGTTCAGCGATGGAAATTTCCCACTCCCGTGATGCAGGCCGGTTCTATGAACTTGATAAGCACTATACTCTTTGGTTCTTTCGGTAAAGTCACGTAGGTAGAAAAAATACAAACATTTCTACCCACGTGACTTTACCGAAAGAACCAAATAGTATGGATTCAAATCAAGATTGATAAGCGCTGTTGATTCGGGGGGGGCGGGGGGGAATAAATGGGGCACACACACACACACACCAATGTAGCTATTCGTACAAAGTTAAATTCAAATAAGGAAACGGACATGAAAAAGTAGCCAATTTACAGACATGGCGTTTAGGATAACGTTTATCACTGCAGGTGCATGCAATCTCTGTACTAAAACAAAAAGACATACAGGATTCTAATCTAATACTTGAATCTCCAGCGGCTATTTCAGGCAAACAGAGTATACAGTGTTGTATATTTTGTTGCGTAGCACTGTACATAGAAAACAGCCACATCTCCAACCAGCTTTGCTTGCACCTCGGTTACTATTCATTGCATTTAAATAGAAAACATTAAAACGTTGCCCTTGTGTGTCCTTATGGGAGCACGGCTTTTGATGAATCTCCCGCCCGCCCGCAATATGCAGGGGCCATCTCACGCGAGTTATTAATACTTAGCGTGCTCTCACAAGCCCACCAATACACTGGTGGGGCATGCATGGACAAACACACAGCGGCAGACATGGGCAGTACACACGGCACCTCAAACTCAAACGTTCTTCACGCGACTGGGGTGGGGTGGGGGGTAGAGAACCTTCGTAATTTTGACTGCGGGATTGAATGCACTCTGCTGAAGCAAGCTGGCAGTAAGGCTCGGTGCTGTTGTATTTCCTACGAGCGTGTGTGACGATGTCGGCGAGTGTTTGCACGTGTTTGAACGCACACGTGGGCGTGTGGCGAGTACACATTTGGAGGGTAAGCGTGCACAAATACACCGGGGCTATGCATCGACTGAGACACAGGTACGTGCATAGCCAAACACACAGGGCAAGGGTGTGGATAAACGCGGTGGATACAACGAGGAGGAGGGGGATATGACAACTTTGGCACAACGGGTAAGAGACATTCTGGCCACAAAACGCCGAGACGGTCACAATGAGGATGGTGGTGGTGGTGTGGGACACGAAAGTTCAAACACGGCGGCGATCACGCGAAAATCTGGGTGGGGTGGAGGGAGAAAACCACAGGGAGACGAAACACCGTGCGACAAAACGGAGCCACCCTCGCTGGCTGGCTCACTGGCTGGCTCACTGGCTCGCTGGCTGGCTCACTGGCTGGCTCACTGGCTGGCTCACTGGCTCGCTCACTGACTGGCTCACTGGCTCGCTGGCTGGCTCGCTGGCTGGCTCACTGGCTGGCTCACTGGCTGGCTCACTGGCTCACTGGCTGGCTCACTGGCTGGCTCACTGGCCTGGCTCACTGGCTGGCTCACTGACTGGCTCACTGACTGGCTGGCTCACTGGCTGGCTCACTGACTGGCTCGCTGGCTGGCTCGCTGGCTGGCTCGCTGGCTGGCTCACTGGCTGGCTCGCTGGCTGGCTCGCTGGCTGGCTCGCTGGCTGGCTCGCTGACTGGCTCGCTGGCTGGCTCGCTGGCTGGCTCGCTGGCTGGCTCGCTGGCTGGCTCGCTGGCTGGCTCGCTGGCTCGCTGGCTGGCTGGCTCACTGGCTGGCTCGCTCACTGGCTGGCTGGCTGGCTCACTGCCTCGCTGGCTGGCTCCCTAGCTGGCTGGCTCCCTAGCTGGCTCGGTGGCTGGTTCGGTGGCTGGCTCGGTGGCAATCGCGGATGCGATGCTGGAGGCCGTCAACTCCTCGCACCACGGGCAGAGCCGAGGTGGCCAAATGGTCGTCCTCCCCAACCGGCTCCGTGTACGTCGCGCATGCACGCGTGTGAGCAGCACGCGTACGTGTGCACGCACGTTCCTGTAGCGCTGAACTTATTTCGCGCCCCACGTAGCCAACCGTGCTAATCGGAGGGGCGGGGGAAGGACAAACTGAACTGAACACACAAAGCAGTTTGAACGGAGTTTTTACTCCATCTAGATGTGCGTGTGTGTGGAATTCGTTAAGTGTATGTGCGAAGAGGCCTTGCTTAATATACACGCGGTACTGTTTATGCTTGGGGGGTTTGTGACAGCGATGCATACGACGAGTGTGTTCGCCAAGCCTATCTATGTGTATAAGTATTCGCTTGAGTGTACGTTCTGGAGTTTGTACGAGTGTAGTGGACATTGCTGGACGTCAACATGCGATGCCCGGCCCTACAGGACAGGGTGTGTGGGTGCCGGCCGACGGATGAGGTTACTCAAGGCCATGGCCCGGGAGGACACGTGACCAGTTAAGTCTACAAAGGGGCCCCAAGTGGGGGCTAGAGGTGGTCACGTGGTTGGGACCCAGATCCTTCCCGAGGATTCTGGAAGGTGGGCGTGGCCAAGGGCGGAGCCGGCCACGCCGCAGAGAATATCAGCCGGGTCCCGAGAGGGACCAGAGTTGTTAATCCTGGAAGAAACCATTCGTCTACGTTCTCCGTTCAACGAGTCTCCAACACATGGACCCGGACCCAAGCTGTTAGTCCCGGTCTGTAGTAGCAGTCACGTGGTAACTAGTGTAGCTAGCCTGGTGGTCACCAC
>CM025610.2:2331342-2370001 GCA_014621495.2 Entosphenus tridentatus
TCTCACAGACATTCTCACAGACACAGTCTCACAGTCACACACACAGACAGACACACAGACACACTGTCTCAGACATTCTCACACAGTCTCACAGTCACACACACAGACACACAGTCTCACAGTCACACACACAGGCACACAGACAGACACACAGACACACACAGTCACAGTCACACTCAAGCACGCTCCCTCGCTTCCACCGTCGCCGCCGTCACGGACGACGACGACGCTTGCTACTGCTGCCCCTACTACCTCCTCCTCCTCCTCGTTGTTCCCAGCGTCCTCCGCACACACCGAGGGACAGAGACAGAGGGCTGCTGGGGTGGGCGGGCGGGGGGGTGCCCCTTCGCAGTAGCAGCAGCAGCAGCACGTACCTGTGGCTGGCTGTAGGAGGCATGCGATAGACGCGAGACTCAGGGCGGCCAGCACTGGCGGGCAGGAAGCCCGCGGGCCCTGGAGGCCACAGAGCCGCCACCACCACCTCTTGGCCATGCCGCGTGGCCGCTGTGCAGTGTCCGAATCAGCTGGGTGCCACCACCCCCTCCCTCCTCTTCACCGCCGCGACTGCTTCCGCGGGGATGAGCCGAGCAGGCGGAGGGATACGACTCTGTGCCCCCCCTCCCCTCCCCCCTTAACCCCCCGCTGCTACCCACGCCCCTCCCTCATCCTCCCCCTGCAGCGTCGGCCCCGCCCCTTCAATTTCCCAAACTTTATATTCTTTGGCTCTTTGGTGATTTCGGTAAAGTCACGTAGGTAGAAATAAAATAAATAGAATATTATTTTAAAGTCACGTAGGTAGAAATAAAATAAATAAAATATTATTTTATTTATACCTACGTGACTTTACCGAAATAAATAAAATAAATAATAAAATGCTACTTATCTATTATTTTATTCCTACGTGGGTAGAAATAAAATAATAAAATAAATGTTCATTATTATTTTAGTAAAAAAAATAAACATTATTTTATTATTTTATTTATACCTACGTGACTTTACCGAAAGAACCAAAGAGTATGGATTCCTGCAGTCACGAAAACTTCAAAATCAAGATTGAGATTATTTGGGTTATTCGGTAAAGTCACGGAGATAGGTTCAAATTAATAAAAAATAAAATAAACAAAAAACCACTACACAAGCGATCATCATCAGGACGATCGCTTGTGTCGTGAACGAAACGTCGTGGTTTTTGTTAATTATATATTTGTATAAATTTGAACCTATCTACGTGACTTTAGCAAAAACAACTAAAAATATGAATTCCTGCAATCACGAAAGCTTTAAGTCGAGATTTCCCAAACTTTGTTTGAATTCTAAAGCGGGGGATTTCAGCAGACGCCGTTACTCTCGCGGCTGTGATGAGAGAGAGAGAGAAAGACGCTGCCAAGTGACACGAATCTGGTCGCCACTAACCAGCAAAAGCGACGGTGATGTCACCGCGGTGCCCCGTGCCAGGCTAGGTGCACTTTGAGGCCGCGTCGCGGTGTCGCGAGGCAATGTGGTCACACGCGCGCGCAAACAGACAACCCCACCGGATTACAAGGTCCTTGATGCCACCCCCCTGTGTTTTTCAAAGCAAACGTTGGGAGTGCGTCTTGTTATCCGGTAGGTGTGTTGTGTGTGGGGGTGTGTGTGTGTGCGTTTATATGGCGTAAGGGGGAGCGGTGGTGTAGTGGTTAGCGCGCCGCGCTACGAACCTAGCCACCCGGGTTCGACTCCCGCTCACTGGTCCAACAACAATCTGGACCTATTCTTGGTCTGTCGGAAAGACAGACGCTGTCTTTCCGACAGACCTGTTCTTCACCTGAGGACGGCTGCTTGCGTTGTGGCCGAAACGTCGTGAGAATTGTATTTTATTATGTTTTCTTTTTATTATTCTATTATTTCCCTTCTACGTGACTTTACCGAAAGAACCAAGAAGATTGATCCCTGCAGTCACGAAAGCTTTAAATCGAAATCTGGGCCTCCTCCCCCATCGCCACTGTGGGAGAAAAAGGCGGCCGGGCGTGGTTGCTGGCTACCCACCCCCTCGTGTGCCGTGCCTGCCTTGATAGGTGCTCGCTAACAGCCCTTGCTCGTACAGTCTGTTAAGGCTATACGGGGGATCTTTGTCTTTTGTTTCATATGGTGTTCTCGGCACCGGGACACACACGTGTTGGTGATGGGGGTGCGTCTTAATTTCCGGAGCGTCTTCTAATCCGCGAGAACGCGGCGATTGCGAAATCATTCACGTGAGCGACGTTTCGTGAACACGTAATTGCATTGCTGGACGTCTGTGAAAAAAATTGCTTTAAAGCTCATCGGATTCCACCAGCATACGCATTCTGATCCCGACGTTGAAACGTGCCTGTTGTTGTGTGATTAGTAAAGAATAAATACGCCCCTAATCTCGTGCTCATCAAACAAACCCACACAATCACCCCCCTCCTCCTCCTCCAACCATCCATCTCCTCCTCTTGACCAAACAAACCATGCCTCCCATCCCCTCCACTCCCTGAAGCCCCCTCATCACTATCAATGCCCGCGCCCAGGGAGGGCTTTTTCTCTCTTCCACGGAGCTGGCGAGGTGTCTAGAATATCCCGAACTCCCCCACCCACCCACCCACCCCCTCGTGTTTGTCTCTCCATTGTGACCACCGAAGACAGGCTTGCACAACAGGATGTCGCACCCTCTAATCTCAATGGCCAGCTCTTGTCGTCTCAACAACCTCGCTCTTTTAATGCGGACAAAACGGCGGTTCTCTGTAAAACCCACGAGATGCCTATCTTGCCCGATGTTGTTAGGTCCATGATACCCTCAAAAGCCCCTTTTACCCCACGCGCACTATCACTATACAAGTACTTTGCTTTAAATTTCGATTTAAAGCTTTCGTGACTGCAGGAATTCATCTTCTTGGTTTTTTCGGTAAAGTCACGTAGAAGGGAAGTAATAAAATAATAAAAATAATAAAACATAATAAAATAATTCTCACGACGTTTCGGCCACAACGCAAGCAGCCGTCTTCAGGTGAAACCAGGTCTGTCGGAAAGACAGCGTCTGAATGAGGCAGCACACGTGCTTGGAGCATATATATAAGCTGGGTTGGGAGGGGGGGGCGCCTTAACAAAATAATTTGCATATCAAGAGGAATTTAGCATATTTATGGGAAATGCAGGTATGTAATTAGTGCTACTTGTGTCCGTGGATTATGCAGGATTAGCAGCATCCAAGGGAGAGGAAATGGGAAATGCAGGTATGTGAATAGTGTTACTTTGCCCGTGCATGATGCAGGATTAGCAGCATCACAGGGCGGAAGGGGGTAGCATTAATAAAGGGATGAAGTGTTGCTTTACTTGACCGACCGTGGAGTGGATTTGCGTTTTCAGATGCATAATGCGAGTCATCTCGGTCAAACCCGTAACACTCGGGACCTGGGTCTGACCCGTGGCCTTGCCACAGAGCACTGGAAACTTCACGTGGCCTCAAAGTGCACCTGGCCTGGCACGGGCGCCGTGGTGACATTGCCACTTGGCGGCAAATGGCGACTGTTGTATGACTTTACATAGCATGTGGCGGTGATGGTGTCACCATTAGAAGGTAAATTGTAAACCACCTAAATCAGTCCGTGGCTATAGTGCAAGATCGCTAGCATGCAATTTGGTATAGGTAGGTGAACTGGGTAAGTGGGAAAAAAACGTAATCAACCAGGCTATGCGTTAATTGTGTGTTGACCGACTATCTGTGTTGCATTGCATTACTTTCCCACATTTTACTAAGTTTGTTTTATTAAGTTGATTTTCTCTCTCTGTGTCTCTGTTTTGTATTTCTAATATTTCCTGCAGTCACGAAAGCTCCAAATCTCTCATTGACGTGTTAATTTCTCTACCCTCCCCCCCTTTCTCTCTCTCTGCCTCCCTCTCTCTCTCTCTATTTAAGGCCTCGACACAGAGGCGTTGTATCTCTGTGTGCCTTTGTGTGTCTCTCTCTGTGTGTCTCTGTGTTATCTCTCTCTCTCTGCTTACGTGTCTGTCTGTGTGTCTCCGTGTCTGTGTTTTGTCTCTATCTCAAATTTAGAAATCTTTGGAAGAACGTAATCAACCAGGTATGGTGTTGACTGTTATGTTAGCCGACTCTCTGTGTTGTATTGCGTTATATTTCTAAGTTTACTAGGTTTTTTTTCTCATTCACTTGTACCTGATGATGATTGCTTGTGTTGCAATCGAAACGTCGCATTCTGTTATTTTATTTATTTTCTTTTTACGTGACTTTACCGAAGGAACCAAAAAGTAACGGTAAATGGGATTGGATGTGATGAAAAGTGCTCGAGCTATGATGGCCACAAGTGTAGTATGACTTCATAAAAAAAACTTTGGCGAAAGCTTATGAAACGAATCTGCCCATATTTGTTGCAGTGCTAGAGTGGAGAAGTATGATCACACAACCATCATAATCAACACCGTGTGGGGAGGCCTTTGTCTAGTCGTGGAATTACCGTACAAATACATGTGTATACAGTTCTATACAATACTTCGGATTGTGCGCTATCCTTATCCTAGTGTTTAAACATATTTGTGTTATTGTTGCATGTGCTGGATGTAGATGTTTGTAAACGCAAATAGTCTGCACTTTATTATTTCATATTACACTGCAGTTCACTACCCTGCATAAAGCCATGGATTATGGAGAGGCGAGTGCTATGAGCTTGAAGTTCAGCCTCCCAGTCAGAAAGAAAAGCCTCTTCGTACATTTGGTATTCGCATCATGCATATGGCCCAGGGCTAAAACGAAGGCGCTATTTCACAGACGGATATCGCCTGCCATTAAAGGCGTGCGATGGCCAAAACAACAAATCCATACAAAATCTCAACAACACCATCCTTTAACGTGTCTTATCGCTACAAAGTAAATTAATTAACTTCCGACGACACAGTTTAAAGTCTCAGGGCGCAAATCCTCACCATTGGCAGCTGTACCCATGCGGCTACGAGCTTAGCGATGGGCATCATTAGTCTGCCAAGGAGGGAGGAGCAATTATAACTTTGCTCGTAATTTGTTGGTATGTTTTTTTTTTATGTTTGCAAATTTGAACTGAGATTTCATAATGTATGTTTTTTTATTATTATTATAACCGACTAGTCAAATTTAGGAACACGCATGGAGATTATTTAGATTATTTCGGCGCTATGAATGTCAAAATGATGGGCCACTTTTGTTGAGCTTTCATTGGTGGCCAGGTCGCTTCTGAAAAATAAGTTGAGGATGGGGATGATTTAGTTTTATTTGTTTGTGTTTTGGCGACTTGTTTACCTTGTCGTAGTACAGAGTTAGACTGATGGGCTTAATCTAAGTTGTCTTGTGGTTGTTGTTATTTGACTTGTATCCCACTGGGATTTTTGCACAGTGTTGGTGTACGGTGCTTTTTCTGCCATATTTTTCTGTCTTTTCTTGGATTTTCTATTTGCACATAGTCACTTGTAGATGTTTTCTTTATGGGAACCTCATTTGCCAGTAAAAATATGATAATTGGTTTTTTACCCTTCTATCTGGCAACAAAACTGACACCTTTTTACAAGGAGTCATGTTTGCATAGACCGCAATACCTGCAGTCATAATACAAACAAAAGACATAACTCTGATAATGTGCACATTATGTGCACATTATCAGAGTTATGTCTTTTGTGCACATTATGTGCACATTATCAGAGTTATGTCTTTTATTTGTATTATGACTGCAGGTATTGCGGTCTATGCAAACATGACTCCTTGTAAAAAGGTGTCAGTTTTGTTGCCAGATAGAAGGGTAAAAAAAACTATTATCAGATGTTTTCTTGTTCATGTTTTTGTTTTTTGTTTGTTGCGGTTGCACCCGATTCAAGAGCCGAATGGTTCACAGGGCTCTACCTAATCAATGAACTTGAACCTTTCTTGTTCTTTGCACTACGGTCATGTTTTTGTCCTGTGTGTTGTTGTCACGTTCTTACCCGCCCCTACTCGACATATCTGACAAAAGAGATTCATAGCCCGTCGGATTCCTCCGGTATAAATGATGCTGATTCTGAACTTGATACATATTTACATGCAACTGGTGGCTCGCAACAGTTCTGCGGGATAATTACATAAACATTGAGTGATGTGAATAACGTGGGATGCACCCGAATCACATTCGACAGCCCAGTATGGGGGTGAAGTGTGTTCAGATTGGCGAGTCCTGGGGTTGCTAAAGTGCAGTTCTCTAAGCACTCAGTTGAAATGCCTTAATTGCGAAATGATCTACAGATTACAGAGAGAACGCTCTGACGCATGCCACCACTCCAGATTCGCAAACGACTATAGAAGATGGAGATGCATTATGGGACGACACAAATTGCGCTGCCGCTGCCCATTGCGTTGCACAACACAAACAAGTGCTCGATACCGTACCTTGTTGTATTCGGATCGCTCAAACTTTACAAAACGTATTGTTATATCACGCAGAACGTATGTATCTCCTTATTCGGTGGGCACCAAGGCCGTAGCCATGGAGTCAACATTGGGGGGGACCAAATCTTCCAGGGGTATGGAGGTCCCAGGTCAGAAAAATATCTAAATTTGAAAACTCATTTACTGCCATTTCTTGCCTAAAATATATATAAAAAATTCACTTACATTGCTCTGTTTTTACTTTTTTACCATTTCTTATTTCATTGTGTGTAATATTTGAGATTAGGGATTAATATAAGTACAACCATAACCACAATCATATAAACAGAAATCTATGCATTGATTTATATGAAGACAAGTCCAGATATTGTGGCCAAGGTTTAGCAAATTGTTGTTTTTATTTACATAGCAAAGCAATTATCATTACTTTTTTATATTTTTATAGCAATATATTGGGGGGGGGACATTTTTAGCTTGGTGGGCACCACAGTGAACATAAGTAGAGACCGGGTTCCATCACAGCTGTGGGGTCCGACGCCTCCCTCCCCGCACCCTGTGAGCGGGCAGGGCACGCCGTCCACCCCCTCCTCCTCGTCGGCCGCTTTCGCCGGGCCCCCCGCCGATCGGGTGATCGCCCCCCGCCCCCCCGCGCCAGCTCTCTGAGGGACATGGCTAACTGGCTGGCTGGCTCAACACCGCCCGGGGTTATCTCGCACACGCCCACGTACACCACCACACAAACGAACGCGGAGGTGTGCACGCGCGCACACCTGCAGGCGCGTATTTCGCACACACACGCGCGTAACCACACGCGCCCCTACAGGCGCTAATTCCGCGCAAAGGTTAGCGCTAAAGAAAACGGCGGTATTAATATGCACGCGCACCCCTCCGGGTGGCTAAGCCCTAATTCGCAGCACACAAAGGCTAATGCTAAAGGGCTGTATGAATTTGTGCGCACGCGTTGCCGTTAATGCTATTGTCGGTGTGTAAACACGCTGTGTAAAGCCGGCGAGGGGGTTTATCGCACCCCACCCTAATTACTCGAGCGGCACACTGCAGGCGCTCGTGTTTCACACACGCGCGCGTAAACACGCTCAAATTACCAGCACCGTGCAGACGTTCCCCCCACACGCACAGAAATCACACTGCACCGATCCTCTGAACTAAAGTTTATTGCCGGCACAAATACATTCTACCTGGGGGGGGGGGGGGGGTGGGGATATTTCGTGGGAACAGCTAACTCTGCCGTCGAACCCAGTTGCTCAAACGTCCTACCACGTACGTCGAAGCTGGACTCACGGCGTCTCACGGACGCTGAGTCGGAGGGAGAAGGACGAGAGAAGACTTGACCTGTCACTGTCTCGCAGCAGCACTCGCTGGCATCACACGGATGCGCTGAGCGGCTCGAAGAGTCAGGACGGCAGGAAGAGGGTCTTGACCGCCCGGAGGTTGAAGACAAGAGAGCTAATCGTCCCAGGGCTCCCACCTTTATTCTCTAAACTTCAAAGGCCCAGAGGGACGTCGCGCCGCGCAACTAATCATGCGCCTACCTTTCGATTTTACACTGACGCCCCGCCCTTACCTGGAGCGTTATTTTCCATTACGTCTCCCCCCTGGCCCCTCCCCCTGTGCTATGAGCGTTCTCATTGCGGTTAGCCCGGTGAGTTTGTGCGCCCATACAATTTTAAGCCAATTTAGGGGCACCGCAATGTAACCTGTCCTGCGAGGGTCGGCCAATCTCCTGTCACCGGGAAACCATGGGACTCTCCCTCTAGGGGCCCGTCGGATTAAAACTCGATGTGCCAGGCACCCCCCCGTCAGGACACTACGTGGGTGCGCTGTGTGCGGGTGTGTGTTTAGTGCGGCGGCCCGGAGGGGATCGCGGCGTTTATGGAGTTGCTCTGCGGTCGTGAAACCACATAGCCCCCCCGAGGTGCCCGTCCCCATCCCGGGTTGACTGGAGTACCTCGCCTGGGCTGCTCCAATTAGGTAGCGCCGCGAAGTCCGTGGGACTCGCCCGGCCCTCGTTGCCGGTTTCGGAGGCGGTGGCTCCACTCTCCGAGGCTCCGGCGGTGGTCTCCGTCTCCATTCCAGAGGCGCCTCCTGTCCTCGGGCGTCCGCTGGCTTGGGAACAAACTTAGGGGCGGAGGGGTTTAAGTGCCGCCGCGCCCGCCGCCTCCTTGCCGGGCCGGGGTCCGCTGGGAACTGGGGCCCCAGCGGGACCCATGTATGGCGTGAAGCTGTCGGGTACGTGGGGCATGGGGGGCGGGGGATTCCGGAGTTACTGGTGACACAGGGTCTCCCGAGTGCGCCGTTTCCCATCATGGCCCCCGAGCGGGTAGTCGTGCACCAGCCATAGCAGCTGGGGCCGCACCTAGGCGGGAACACAGATGCACCCCGGCTGCCCGGCTTCGGTTAGTTCCCGCACCACCCCGTTCTGTACACACAACCGGGCGTACAAACCACTCCAGGGTCCCTGTATGGCGACTTTTCCCGCAGGGCCACCTCCACTGCCGCCAGGTCCGCTTGCGGGGAGCGCTTCTACAAAGTCGGCTGCCCGTCCATCCAAATGCATATTCAGCTGTTGTAACGCTTGCGCTTTCGTCCAGCTCTTAATATCTTTAGCGCAAGTGAGGTTCCGGGCAAACGATTTCCATGACGGAATCCCATGTTCGGTGAATACGTATCGTACCTTCGCTTGGTGTGTGGCGCGTCTCTCCCTTGGAGGCGTGGGGGATCGTACCACCTCTTATACCAAATTGTGGGGGCCGACGCCCGCCTCCCCGCTCCCTGCGAGCACGAGGGGCGCGACGTGCTTTCACACACGCACGCATAAACACGCGCCAGCGTCGGCGGTCATGTATGTTTTAATACACGCGTGCCTCACACACACGCTCAAATTACCAGCACCGCGCCGAGGTTCCCCCCACACACAGAACTCACACTGCACCGATCCTCTGAACTAAAGTTTACCGGCGCAAATACATCCTACCTGGGGGGGGGGGGGGGGATATTTCGCAGGAAGAGCTTAGCCTAACTCTGCCTCCGAATCCAGTTGCTCAAACGTCCTACCACGTACCTTGGAGCTGGACTCCGGCGTCCCACGGACGCTGAGAGAGTTAGAGGGAGAAGGACGAGAGAAGACTTGACCGATCCCTGTCTCGCAGCAGCACTCGCTGGCATCACACGGATGCTGTGAGCGGCTCGAAGAGGTAGGACGGCAGGGAGAGGGGTCTTGACCGCCCGGAGGTTGAAAACAAGAGAGCTAATTGTCCCGGGGCTCCCACCTTTATTCTCTAAACTTCACAGGTCCAGGGAAACGTCACGCCACGCAGCCAATCATGCGCCTACCTTTCGATGTTAAACCGATGCCCTGCCCTGACCTGGAGCGTTATTTTCCGTTACGCCTCAACCCATTGTCTACGTGCCCGCCCTCCCCTTTCCGGACTCAGCCGGTTTAGTCGGTGTTGCCGTCCTGCGGAGTACATCTCCGCGGCCCCTCCCCCCGTGCTGTGAGCGTTCTCATTGCGGTTAGCCCGGTGAGTTTCTGTGCGCCCATACAATTTTAAGCCAATTTAGGGGCACCGCAATGTAACCTGTCCTATGAGGGTCGGTCAATCTTCTGGCACCGGGAAACCATGGGACTCTCCCTCTAGAGGCCCGTCGGATTAAAACCCGATGTGCCAGGCACCCCCTGCCAGGACACTACGTGGGTGCGCTGTGTGCGGGGGTGTGTTTAGTGCGGGGGCCGGGAGGGGATCGTGGCACCACACAGCGCATTAAATTTCAACTACTGGACGACGACCAACAATGAATAACAGCACTATCCAGCACTCATTACATTGATTAGATTACACAGCAGAGTATTAAAAAGATGGATGCACTTTGGCTTGCGACTTAACGAGTGCATGCTGTATGCATTGCTGCTATGTGGAGCAAGTTGCGTTCGTTATGAGGATTTGTGTCTGACAAAGTGATGACCACAGCCAAACCTACCCACTATGCTCTCTGGGATCCCATTGCATGCCGACAAATGCAGCATTTAATATTATTCCCTGCATTACAGAAAATGTCTGGCGCACAGGCAGAGCCACATGGATGTGGCGGAATACCGCTCATCGCATGTCGGGGCCCACTGCATTAGTGACCCTTACAACTTACTTGCGCAGCACAGCTTTTGAAAATGTCAACATCTTAAGTGAGTTTGGTTCCAAAAGGCCCCACACAGCTCGTGTCCCTGTCATACCCCTGGGCTCCTTATACATAAACACCTGCACACAATACAGTATATAAACACATAAGCACTCCTGTACGTGTGTCATCTATATGACGGAGCGCACTCTGATATTGATCATGAGAGATGAGCATTGACAGTACAAGTAATACGATCTTGTTTTTATACCAAATGTCCACACAGCTGATCATTGCAAGAGTTAAATCTAAAACTCTCTAACACAGGTCACAAAAGTTCATACTTAAACTACGACACATGGGCATATTTTGCAAAAACAAGCGAGAGTGCATTGACCCAGAGGTGAAGAGACATCAATAACAGCTCAGGAAAACCCCAAAAAATACACCATGCAACTTTGTGTTAAGTTTAATACATTCAAGTTAGCAGATGTTTACAAAAACATTTTTTTTTAATGCACAAACTGTTTGTACAGTTTTATTATTTTTGTTTATACTTATTCATTTATTTACTTTACTTATAAGCATTAGCAATATTGAAGTGATAACATATCCATAGTTTTTGGGTACCGATACTGAGCAATTTTTCGTTGCGGTAACTACCGAACAATTATTATCATTCTATCTCGCAGCTTGGCATGTATCGGGTCAGTTGTCTTGGACGCTGCAGGTGCATGCAGAATGTACAAAATTGTAACGCTATTGTACAATTTTTGGCAAGCCTAAACGTAAAGAGTTCACAATCTCGCGGAAGTCGGCCACAAACAATAATGCACGCAACTGCGAAATTCAATGCCACCAAATGAGCTCGACTGTATGCGCACTCAATAACGAAAGCCAGTAATGATTAAGCTGGGGATTTATGCGTAACAGCATGCTAACAATACCGAGTCAGCTTAAATCCGTGATACGTTAAATATAGTAATAGATACGGGGTTGGTTAACTAGTCTATGATAGATGCTACACTTAACAATATCTGAACAAAATTTAACTACATACGGGAGAGGTAATATAAAAAGATGTTTTCTGGAAAGACTTGCCATAAAACAAGATACTGTACGTTATTATGTAAAATGCGTTTAAAGACACTTCAAACAACTAAGACATGGGATTCTAGCGGTATTATGTACGATTAAAATGAATTGATGGGATCAATGATAACAGTTTCCCAATTAGTGTAATATTCGATACTTGAAACAGTACATTATGTACATGAGTGTCGTGTTCATTAAACAACCTTTTTAATGTCATGTCCTCTTAAACGTCCTAAATGAATGAAATAACCGTTTTTGTGAATACACACACACAATGGGGCATATGATCTATTTATATTTACTATGACATCTGAAAATATCTGAAAATCAGATTCTATGTATTAAAAGTTTGTTTTAATATACACGAACAGATAGAATTCAAGTCAATGCATTGTTCACAAAAGGATTCAGTTTGTCAACAATCCGTTGTTATTCTTTTAAACAAAATCAGTGTACAGCACATAGGAACGCAAACATAAAACATCACTATTCTTCCTGCTCAACGGGGTGTCTTTGTGTGTATTGATTAGGCGCTGCCACTGCTAAATCGAAGCATTCGTAAGCATTGCCAGCCTATTCTCTTATTTGGATTGCTTAAAGCTACACTGCTCGGTGACCATCTCTCGTGGATTTACTGCGCTTAACAATAAGAATGTGTTGAGTGCAGTGATTCATATCTGCATTGACACAATGCCTCAATATGTAACGACCCAGAATAAAAGATACAATGGTACTTCTAAGTTTTGCACAAGCCCCTCACGATAACGAACGGTACCCGACCAACTACAACTTCCCGTTATTCAAGAGGCTCTGTCATTCTTTAAATGAGACATTTGCTCTCCCAGCAAACCTTTCCAAATAATTATCTAGGCAATGATGCTGGTACTACTATATTGTTTTACAAGTACAAATTGGTAATAAAACAATTACAACCACTTGCAACGACTTAAATGTTAATGCAGTTTATGCAGTTGGATAAAGGTCCAAAAACCTAAATAAATACCACCACAAACCCAAGATATTAAAGATTGACTATATACCATCTATGAACATCGAGTTCTCAATTAAATAACAAGTCCATTCGTGAACAAAGATTACCAATGTAATGGGAACACAGCAATTATTTTTGCAGTTAGATCTACAGTACCTATACTCAGTCCCTTTGAATATTTGCATTTCATAAAATGCAACATGCAGTTCTTGGAACTGGTCTGCAAGCTTGCTGGAGAGATGCACATCTCAGAACAAAGAGGTTTCTTCAAGAGAAGTCAGCCCATGTGTCGACTCACACTTTGTATCCAATCCAAACAAGGACTGCTTCATTCAGCAGACAAATAAATGTGTGTTTTTTGTTATAAAACTCGAAATATAGATTAATGTCTGGGTTTTGTCTTGCATTCTAAAACATGAAATCTGCATTTCAAGATTTTAATAGAATATCACTGTTACGAATGGACATGACTTAAGTGCATCGTCATCACCGACTCTTTGCGTCATCCCTTCCTTCACGACCATCCAAATACATTAGCTCTTTAATTTATGCGCACTTCTAGTCAAGCAGCACGCGCACCCTCCACACGTGCTCGTTATTTAGTTATTTTTAATCTGCGCGTGCAGGGCGCCCTCACAATCTTGAGAAATGATCCCTGACCAATCTCCCACAATCTCGTTGCGTGGTGGCCCACCCCGTCACGCTCTCCAGCTCAGTCCCGTGTGCATTTCCCACTTGGCGCCGTGGGGTCTGTCCCTTGTCGAATGCGTACTTCGTTTGGCCCGCTCCCCCCATGCTCTCCACACTCAAGTCTGGCCTGGTCCCGACTTCTGTCCTGATTAAACCCTGTTCCAGCCCCCTCCACACACACACACCCTTCAACGCTCTCCTCCAAATCCGCCACCGTCTTTCTCTCAACTGCCCCCGCCCCCACTCTCTTCTCCAGCCACTCCGTCCAATCCCTCTTGAGCCAATTATATCTTTCGATTTAAAGCTTTCGTGACTGCAGGGATTCATATTCTTGGATCTTTCGGTAAAGTCACGTAGAAAGGAAGTAATAAAACAATACAATTCTCACGACGTTTCAGCCACAACACAAGCAGCCGTCCTCAGGTGAAGAACAAAGCTGTCGGAAAGACAGCGTCCTTCTACGTGACTTTACCGAAAGATCCAAGAATACCAATTAAATCTGTTTTGTTTTTGCATTCGTCTTTGATTAAGCTCTTTTTTTCTCTCTCTCTCACACCAAGCGTCGTTAGCAATTAACACGGGTTAATTGAGAACGCTAATTGTTTTTAATGTAAGTTGCATTATTCATGAGACAACCACTTATTTTGATCTTCCAGTGACCAAAAACCACATTACTGACTTTTAAACTAGGCAATTACGTGTAGTCCACAGGTGAATTGTAATTACAAAGCAAGAGGTTATTCCACAGGTGAAAGAAAAGCTTTGAATAGGAGAATATGTTTAACGCTAATTTGGATTCAACACCCTGGGGTTGTGTGCTGCACGGTATTAAATCCACTATCACAATGCATTTATCCTAATCTACTAATTACAAACAAAATCATATACATTGACTTTACTCAAAAATACACACCTTCGCAATGTTTAAAAGGACCTTGCTTTGCCACCTTTCAAGTATACAGGTTATAGGTACTGAAAGCACACACGACAGAATTCCTTCTCAGGAAAATTTTTTGGACAAAATTTTTTTTTTTTTTGTACAGCCTTGTGTAAGCTATTCAAGTGGTGCATGACGTCTGTTACAAACTCTACACCGCGACATATCATAAACCGTACACATTTTTTTTGCTATAAAGTTCAGCCTCCTCCCCCTTTCGTTACTTGCATTCTCTTCATTCCTATGCAAACTTCTCAAGAGACAACAATCCAAGGTTGAACTTCGATACTTGGGGAGAAATCAGGGAAGCATATCATTTCTGTTCGAGAAAAAAGAAAACTTGCATTTCTTTAAAATAACATGAACTGCATTCTGGCACAGGGTTGACGGAAAATGCAATTTAAACACTTCCAAGACTTTCGAATCCCTGGGAGATACAAAAAGCTCATTATTGTGGAATAAAATGCAAAGCCACGTTTGGCTGTATGTTTTTGAAGTTTTCGTTGTTCTAATGTTCAACAGTCAGCCTTGCTTTTGTCAAGACATCCAGAGATTTTGGCCAGGGTCTTCTTGATGCGGAGGGCAGTCAGGCGGGCCGATGGATTTTGGTACCAACATTCCTTCATCAGCTTGGCCAGCGCTGTCAGGCTCTACGGTAGGAGAAGAATGGAATGAATGGCATATACGCGCACACACACACACAAAAACACATGCAGACTCGCACACATGCATGCACGCAGAGAACGTCAGAAAGAAACAGCTCGATACAAAGTAGTTTACACAAACTGAATGATCCGGGATGAAAATTATTTTAAAAGTACAATAAAATTCACGCATTTGATATGAGATAATGTCTGTCAATTACTGTATACTTCTGTTTACAATTATGGTGGTACTCTTTGGTTTTTTCAGTAAAGTCACGTAGAAAGAAAATTAATTAAATAATAGAGTATGACGTTTTGTTGCGTGTCTCTCTCTGTGTGTCTGTGTTGTCTCTCTCTGCTTGTGTGTCTGTCTGTGTGTCTCCGTGTCTGTGTTTTGTCTCTCTCTCAAATGTAGTTCTACCTGATGATGGTTGCTTGTGTTGCAATCGAAACGTCGTACTCCATTATTTAATTAATTTTCTTTCTACGTGACTTTACCGAAAGAACCAAAGAGTAATTCCTGTAGTCACGGAAGCTTCAAATCAAATTATAGTGGTTTACATAACATACTTTACATTACCAGAGGATTAATGTTACGTGTGCAAATCCCAATCAGGGATCAACACAGCCAATCATCCCTCAAGGGTCGACAGAATGAGCACCACTTCTGTGGGAAGTCAACACCATTTGACCTATGTGTGGCCGCACCACAGGAACGATTCACGAATCCCAGTAGAGATGGGCATCATCCCCACACTTATTTGAGTTGGGGGATGCTTTGACTTCTGAATATTGAACAGGTTACTGCAATATAACACACGAATGACCAGAAAAGGAAACGAATTCCTTGCTGTGCAACTGCAACTTGTATCTACCAAATGTGTGGGTTTACCGGGTCAGAGAACCAGCGGTTGGGGATGTTCGGTCGTTGCTGCTCCACACAAACCACCTTTTTCATCTCATCGAAGCTCGGATCGCTGGGCACTGCGTCATGGAAGGGCACGCGGTATTCTTCCGCAATGCCTAGTGAGAGTATTAAACAAAAAACAAACTCTTAATTGAGTAGCGTAATTAAGATATACTAAACGTAGCGCTTTTGAGTAGATTCAAAATGTAGGTAGAGTACAAACATGTTTAAAAGCCAACGACTTTCCCAACAGAGGCACACAAAAAGGAAACAATTTTAAGCCAATTGGTCTCATAAAATCTTAAGGGAAGAAGCAAAGTGATCGCTTGATCGTGCACGTGTGTGTGTGATACGCACCATTACTGAGAGTACGGCGCGCAATCTCCCAGAGAACAAGACCCAAAGCCCAGATATCGGCACGCTTGTACGCATCAAAGCAATCTGTCTGTAGCGTCTCGTCCAACACCTCTGGCGCCATGAACCGCACCGTGCCCACACGCGGGTTTTGCCCAATGTCCAGCCGGCTCCACTCCTGCGAATGCATCACAGCGAGGCCTGCGGGAGAAAGCACGTGACATACGTCGCATTAACGCCCGACTTGTGTACGATTTTGTCAACGTCTATTCCTTAAAGGGTCGTGGTGGGGGTGCCACCGATGCCTCGGCTGTCAACTCTCTGCACTTCCCCCTGTTCTTTGCAGTCCATGGACTGATAAGTCAACACAACATCAAATACTGCAAAGGACAGGCAAAAGCGGAGAGAGGTGACAACCAACATTCCAAAGTCATAACCCTCTCCAAAACCATTTGAAACATAAAAAACCCATCTAATTTGCTAAATCTTTGCAAACGAATTGGGGGGTGTCCTTTCTTCACCCACCAAGATCGGCAATGCAGCACAGGCCATTGCTCTTCACCAAGATGTTCTTGCTCTTGAGGTCACGATGCGCGATGGCAGGCTTCCCGTGCGTGCCAAAGATCTCCCCGTGGAGGTGAGAAAGGCCGGCGGCCACGGACAGGGCGAGGCGCAGGCAGGAGGACGCCTCCAGGGGCCAGCGCTGCAGCCAGTCGTAGAGAGAACCACACTCGTGGTAGTGTGTGATGAGCCACAGCTGAGTGCTCGAGTTGCGTGACGTCATGTCCGACGCAATGAATCCTGAAATGGGGCAACGAGCGATTGTGATTTATCAAACAGCCTTTTTCTTCCTTTGGAACCTCATTTGCCAGAAGAAAAAATATGATAATTGGTTTTTTACCCTTTAATCTGGCAACAAAACTGACACCTTTTTTTTTTCTGGCAAATGAGGTTCCAATGGTGTAAATGCTTAACCCCGAGCTCTCATACTCTGATGGTGCATTGTCCTTGAGATGTGTGCCTTTTGGCATCATCTGGTCCAACACCATGTGAGACTAGGCTCTAAGGAAAGCTGTCTCGGGCGTGGACCAATCAACTTCAAGGACAGTGCATACATTATCAGAGTTATGTTTTTTGTTTGCATTACAACTGCAGGTATTGTGGTCTATGCAAACATGACTCCTTGTAAAAAAAAGGTGTCAGTTTTGTTGCCAATTAAAAGGGTAAAAAAACAATTATCAGCCTTTTTTTATTACGCGAATTAATCTCAATTCGAAATTGATAGCGAGATATGTATGCTGCACGATTCATATATATGTAAAAAACCCGCTGCCAAGACAAATGTTAAGAGTGTGGCGGAACAGCGGACGCACAACCAACGCTATTTTGTAAGACAGTAGCAAGTGCATCACAATCGGGCATTGTGTTGTGGTGAGACTCTCGCACCGAGAATGTTCTCGTGCCGGAGCAGCACCGTGTTGTAGATTTCCGTCTCGCGGCACCAAGACTTCTCGTCCCTCGATGAGAAGATTTTCACAGCGACGTTTTCACCCTGCCACTGTCCGCGCCACACCTCGCCGTACCGCCCCTTGCCTGGTCGAGGAAACGCGACAATGCACACATCAACTTGCGTTTAAAAACGCACGGCGGCACATACTGATAGTCCCCGAGTTACGATGATCCGACTTACGATATTTCGATCTTACGATGGCGATAGCAATACGACAAAATTGTAAAATATTTAAAATTTCGCAAGGCAGGCAAACGCAGCAGCGTACGAGGTACGATACTGTATGTTGGGACGCTGCCGGGATTGTTTCCTGAAAAAACTTTGTTAAATTGCAATTCATATAGGTAGGCTAAGAATTTACCTTTCTTTTTACTTTACATTTTACTGTGCAATACAGTATTGTAATTAATAAATACATACGGTATATCGTTTATACAGTACGGTACTGTAAATTGCTCTGTTTTGCTAAATTATCATCATTCTTTAAGAGTCCTGGGTAGGCTAGGTCATCTTCGGATTTACGATATTTTTGACTTACAATGGGGTCGTCGTAACGCATCTCCATCGTAAGTAGAGGACTGTCCTCGGTAAGGCTGGCGGGGTTGCTACATTTGTCAATGGTAGGGGTGGCCAACCTGTAATGTAAAAGTACCCATGAGTTCTGCAAAGTAAATATAAGTGTATATATATTGACAATTTTTGGCACAACATGGGTAACATTAATTATTCTTCTCAACTATGATAGTGCGTTCTACGTTATGCCCTTGCGATAGTCGCATGCGGTGGATTAAAGAGTGGCATGCTGCTTGGGAGATGCCAGTTGGCCACCTCTGGTTTACGGTAAATGTATAAAATATCTTCGTCTCCATTAACCGATACATTTATTCGATTCGTGTAACCTAAAAAAATAACTACCCAAATGCTCAAGAGGTAAACATTTCCAAAGAATTCACTCAACACAAATGTTCAAGGCACCGCACAAAAAACTCCGTGCGTCTGGATGCGAATCGTTCAGCACTGGCGACTCAAGCGTCAACATCTGCCACCTTACCGACGCATTCAATAAGCGTGATTTGACGAGCCACTGTCCGCTGTACAAGGAAAGGGAGGCCTGAGCCACTGCCCGATGTACAGGAATGATCCAACAAGTCCTGCCATTGGGGAAACAAAAAGCAAATTAATTTTGTTGTCAACGGCGCACTTAAACATACCGCAGGTGATTCATGTCGAATGCGTGTATGTTGAATTTGTTGCGCATCGTACATAGCCGGTGCGAAAGAATTTGAACGTACATAAATACATATATTCATCGGGCAAGAAAGGCTAAGTGGGCGACTAAATGTGGGGCTAAATGGCAACCTGCATATGTTGGTTGAGTTACAGTCGTCACAAGTCCATACCAGTCTAACTGTGAGTTGTGAACGTGTTAGCCCCTTAGGCAAAAGTGCGACATCCAATTTACGACAAATTCCCCTCTTGCATTAACGCATTAGTATGTGCAAACACTGTACATATGTTTGCCATTATCGGCGAAAGGAGTTAACTTCATTGAGGACAAACATCGGACAGCATGTATAAAATACATCTATTGTGTTTAAACCCAGACTGGTGTTTTAGGTGTGAAACTAAATATCTGATGTATTTGATTCTTCACTCGTAACAATCCAAGCCAATGTCTATATATCGCTGAAATTAGAATAATTATTATTTCAGACGATACACTGATGTAAAGTATACTGCTTGAGAGTAAAAATGAGTCAAGTACTATTTTGTCCAGTACTCAACTCCACGGGACAATCATTGAAGGCAGACCGAGATCAAAATTACGAAATGCGGTTATAAATAAGGGCGGGATGGAGCAACGTTTGAAAGCTGAGCTTGACAACAAAACCCAATATACCAATGCCTCTAAAGAAGAAAAATTTGAATCAGTGCATATTTCTCCCGCTCTGACATTTGGATTTGAAACATGAACAGAGATGGGGAGGATTGAACAAATGCTCAAAAATGCACAAAGAAGTGTGGAGAGATACGCGCTTGGGATTACGCAGAGAAAGGGAACAACAAGGATTAGAGAAAGTACGGCCGGTTCCAGGCATGAGTTTGGCAGGTTTAGAAAGGCAAACGGCCTTCGGCAGGACACATCGCTGGAAGGGATGACGGTCGCTGGGCGAGATAAACTACGTGATGGCAGCCAAACAAGATGCGCAGAGGTGGAGCGATGGAATCAGCGAGTGGGCAGGTGCTAGGTGAATTGTTGTATCACGGGGATGTAACAATCGAGAAGTGGATTGATCACGGTTGATAAAGATAATGATGATGATGATTTCACTCTCGTGTTCCAAAAGCAAATTATAGCAATCAAACAGCTCTATAGTGATTAATCCACCATAAGAGTCATGTTACAAAGTACTGATGACCTGTCCTGATATGCCAGTGGTGTGATAAACGCCACACAAACACGTAAACAGCACGAGTGTGGCTAGGATGCCAAAGCCATGAACCTCCAACTGCCCAATCACAAACTGTTCCATTGGCTTCAATTATGTAACATGCTACTTCGTGACATTTAATCTGCATGACCCAACTATTTATCAGTCCAAAGTACAAGCAACACAACAGCAACATGACTACTCATATAATGGATAACCTTGTAACAAATATAACTGCATAGTTTACCCTTTGGAAATAACAAAAAACCTACGATGATATTTAATACTGTGACATCAAAAAAACAATATGCTCGAAATATATTAACACTTGTTTAAAATGCAAAAAATAATTTGACCTTCAACATTAAAGCATATTATTTCTCATATTGATTTTTCAGCTTTGCCCGTAAAAACGCTAACCAATCAATAAGCGTCACCACGCAAGATTTTCCGCGGCAGCTCACAGGCAGTGGTTGAAATTTCCCACTTCTTCAGATGGTGCTCCACATCCCCCAGTTTTTTTTTTCAGTTTAAATTAATTGGTATAACCCTCCGAGCCATGCGGCTCTTGACTCAGGTGCAACCGCAACAAAACAAAAACGTGAACAAGAAAAATCTTAAAGTGACTACACGCAACAGAAAAAATCCTGAAAAAAACAACAAAGTCTTCCAGAAAAAACACCGCATTTCAACGCTGTGTGCAAAAATCCCAGTGCGATGCAAGTCAAACAATAACAACCATAAGACAATGTAGACGTCACGGAAAGTGGCACTTAATTTTGTATCGCGACGATGGGTCAAGTTGATTTATTTGGTCGACAGCCCTTGGAAACACAATTTGAAACCTGCCAGAGAGAGCTACACCTTAGCGGATTGGCCACCGTCAAACTCAAATGGAGTTACTGACCCCCCCCACGCCTTGGAAATCGGAAATGTTTACAATCCCGCTTCAGAGCTGCCAATGAAAAAAGAAGAGGACCACCCAACATTTCAATAATAATACCGCGGATCACAACCCGAAAACACATTAGAGAGCCCGACCGAATTTGGATTGAATAATTATAACTTCATCGTGCAACGGGCACAGTATTCGCTGACTGTCTTCGAGAGAGAACAAATCAGAGGTGCGGTGGTGAGAAGTCACCTTCCTCGCCTGGTATGCAGCAGGTCGGGGGTTCGATCCCGACCCTGACGCCTGTATACTTGGAGTTTGCGTGCTCTCCCCGTGGTCGCGTGGATTTGCTTTTCCGGGTCCTCCGGTTTTTCCATCCATGTTGAGAAACATGCATTTAGATAGTTTTTTTTTATTTCAGTGCTATAAAAGTCCAAATGGTGGGCCACTTTGTTGAGCTATCATTGGTGGCCGGGTCGCTTCTGAAAAATAAGTTAACGCCTCAGTGGGCTTTACCTGGTAAGGATGGGGATGGTTTAGTCTTATTTATATGTGTTTGGGTGATTTGTTTACCTTTCTTGTACTTTACACTACTATCATGTTTTTGTACTGTTTGCTGTTGAAATGTTCTTACCCGCCCCTATGGGACATTCCTCCAGTATCAATAAATAGTTATCTGATTCTGACAAGCGGGAAGGCAGTCACACAATGAGCCGGTGCCAACAATTGCCCGAGCTCTGCAGTCCTCTATATATTAAGGTGTCATCGGCCAATTAATGAGTGTTCATGTGTGGGAGGAAACCAGAGCACCCAGAGCAAACCGACGCGTGCGAGGGAGGAAACACTATCCCATACAGACAGAACAGGTGGAGTCCACATTTTGCTGTGCCGCCTTCTCCTGACAAGCCAGGGTACAAAGATCCCCCATATAGCCTCAACAGAATGTTGGGGAACGTTCAATTAGTGAGCACCTATGAAGGCCGGAACAGCACATGTGGGAGTCGGCGGCCAGCACCACGCCCGGTCGCTATCGTCTCCCTAGTGGCGATGATTATACACTGCACCAAGTACTCATTTGAGGCCGAGTCAACCTAGGGAAGGCCCAGGACCAGTTCAATTAATCGTCACTGGTGTTGGCCGTGAGCGGGAATCAAACTCGGGTCGCGAGGTTCGTAGTGCAGCGCGCTAACCGCAACACGAAGGAAGCATCGCGCGCTTTCAAATGCGCTTTTTTGGCGGTCTGGAACGCTCTTCCTTCCGATATTAGGAAGCCACTGGAGCGATGCACTTTTAAATCTAGATTGAAAAACTAATTTCTTTTCAACAGATTTTTGTGTTTAGTTTGTCGTATTTCCCCGGCACCTCCGATCAGCGCTGTTGGCTACGTAGTTCAACATACATACATACAAGCAATATTTGTGCGGCGATCCACCAACCCTGGCTGCCTTTCGTGGTGAAGGATTACAGGCCACGTGCAGCGCAACCACCACCGCCTGGCTCGGGTCACGTCCATGCGGCGAGCGTATGAGCGAGCAAGCGAGTGACGGCGGTTGGGGGGGAGGGGCGAGCACTCACGGCGAGGGTGCTGTCGCCCACGTTGGATGTGATGAGCCCGTCGGCAGCACCACGCTCCGCATCGCGCGCGTGCAGGTGGCGGGCACGCTGCTTGTGCAGCGATCGGCACAGCAGCGCCGCGGCCGTCAGCAGGGCCACGAGGACTACGAGAGGGCCGGCGATGACCACTGCCAGGGTGCCCGGGCTGTACGGAAGCACCTCGATCTCGTCTGCAAAGCAACGAGAGGCACGTGTGTATCACGCATGCACGCAGCGCGTGCAGTAGAAAACTTGGTGTTAAATGCATATGTACGTTGTCCTTCCCCACCGGCACCTCCGATTAGCACGTTTGGCTATTTACGGTGCACGAGAAGTTTGACATACATGCATGCGTGTGCCACGAAGAAGGGCCCATTCTCAAAAAGGTCAGCTAGAATATATATTTTCCCCATGTTATGGCAGTGTTATTGAAGAATTTGTTGATGTTTTTTTGTTAATTACACAATAGGTCATGTTGCAAGTCACAGCACACATTGCTTCATGGTGTGGTCCAGAAATCCAGATACACCGAATGAGAAATACGTTAAGTAATCCGGTTTTACTACATACGAGAGTGATTTAAACGTGAATAATGTATAACGCTGCTGTGCTACGGCGCCTAATTCAATGGCTAAATGGAAAGACCTATTCTCCAGACGGAGCCTGCTCATCATTCCGCTATGAAACGGCAGATGAAAGCGCGCTCGTTCTATAGCTTGAAGACAGGTCTATAAACGTTACAGAATGTATGGTCCCAAATTTAAACCCTGGGATTGATCCACGTTTCCAACATGTTTGCTGGTTAATAATAGCCGTGGGGAGAGTTTGGTTATTACAAGCGGGGCACTTTAGGTTTGCAACTAAATCGATATACCAGGAAGCAGCTTTATAAATGTTATTAATGTTAAAAAGGCAAATCCTTCACTAAAAGTCAGTGTCATGTATGTTTCATGTTTGAGCTGCTGCATAAACTGGTAAGGCTATTATTATATTTTGGTACTGGCAAAGGAGGTCTAATGATGGTAACGCTAATGCATTTATGAAAAGAAAAATGATTAGCACAAGAAGAAAAATTTCAAGATATTATTAAACGAATGATGGTCGAATGATTCGTCAATAAAGTTTATGTTTTGCAAAGTAATTACCGAACGGTAATTTTAGGAGTGTGTTGGCTACTGATTGATAATCTACATTCTGCCGCAAGATACACCACGGTATATTTCGGCACTAAAATTCTCCCTCATTGGCAGGACCCATAAAGGATCATTCTGTTTCACCCACTTGGGACAGTAAACATTTCATAGCTTTCCACAAAAAGGTTTTCCGCTACCTAATTAGGTGTGTGTACATTAAATGTTCTTCCATGCCAATGAGCATTCCGTGAAAGCATAGTTTGTGAATGAAAAACACACGTTACCTTTCCGTCTCGAGCATGACGCTACAATTTATGAATATAGCAAATGCGTGTATATTTTTTATGCATGTGCAGACAAATCTAGCGTAAAGTCCCAAGCCCTGAATTGTTTTATTCAAACAGGTAGACCGAGTGAAAATATTCATATATTGCAGGGTTGGCAGCGGATTGTACCTTGCATGTGACAGAAATTAGTTATTTAAATTATGTTTGTCCGCAGCGCCATTAGCATGAACTACTATTCAAAATGTATGAATCATTGATTACTGCGGCTTCAGTTTTTCACATCATCTGCCAAACTACGTCAATATTCGAGAGAAGATAGCCGTCGCAGTATTATACGTGCACCATATTGAAACTCAAATCCCTTGACGTCTCATTTAAAAGCACATTTATTAACGGGACTTCAGTTGTAATTTTTGCGGATAACACGAATAACCGTCATGTACATTTCTCAAACAGACACACTATTGACGCTGATACCAGTTTCCATGAATAGCAGCACTTCAATATTCAGTTTCAATGAGTAATGATTGTACACAGGGTTTAAAAGCAGACTTATGGAAAAAATTTGTTTTAATGTGATGGTGTAATGTTTGCGCTTTTGTTGAGGAGCATTAACATTAACTATTCATGTGCAACAAGGTTTGCCTCTTCGCTAATGAATGCAGTAAACAAATCCTCTCAATAGAAACTCAGCAGCAGGCAATAAACCTCAACGTCTAATTTCATTGGAATACTCTTCACAGAAATCCTTCTGATCATAGGTGTTCTGTATCATAGGTGTTCGACTCGCGCGTGAGAACACTGGAAGGGAAAAAATAACGGCTCACACACCCCATGACCTCTCCAACGTACCCAACGAACACAAATTATATTAATGATAAAGAGGCCAATTGCACTGTCCTGCACCATTTCAACCTTCGGTGTCCTGTCAGAGCTTTGCTGTTGGCTGTGGCCACTGCCGAGATATTTTTGTATTGTGTCGGCTTGTGTTTCGACGTCACATGCCTCAACTATAAAGAGTTTATACATCGATATGGCGGTGTGCCCATGAAGCTCAGCCGTGATTTTCTACATTTTCTCAACTTTACCGTGAAGCCACTTCTGAACGTTGTGGCGGTGCTCTGCCGACAAGTACCGGCATCCAAATTGCAGATCAAACAAATAGTCACGAGACTTTACACAGTCACCGTAGCCATGTGATATTCCCACCTATACCTCTTTTATAACAGGATTGTGAACATTCTACACGACTAAAATGTCAGTTCTTATACAATGCGTGTGCAGCAATATTTCACGCAGATTACATTGTTCACATATTTACCAAGGCTGACGTACACCCATTGAAATATAATAGTTATGTTTCTGGTTAACTATTCTGTTGAGTTATCAGTTGTTGTTTTTTGACCATGAGATTAGCAACAGATAGCCGACTCTTTCCTACTGTGCCACAGGGCCTATGTCTACAATGAGCATGCTTGCAGGAATTGACCTTTTGACCCCATGTAAGCTAGTTCAGTGACAAGCACTCTCATCAATATACTACCCATCTGCCTAATTTTCCATGTCACTCTAAAATGCAGAACATCTGTTGTGCAATTTTGGCCTATATTACTTTCATGTCTCCTCTACGACATTATTAGAAGAAGCACAATAACTTTTGCATGGATGCCCTCGACAGACATTTCTGATTGAAAACCAGCAACTATAATTTATGTTTTTAAAACACAGCCTCTAGAATAGATATATCTGCTGAACATATGGGAATTTTACGTCACTTTAAAATGAAAACATGTTTGTGCAAGCGTGGGGGTGATTTTAAAGGTGCACCATTAGCTTGGTCTTTACCTGTGCCTATTCATTATGCACTTTCAAGTGCACTATGCCTGAATTAATTATCTGTGCGATTTGAAAATAAGATTTTTGCATTAATGCGGTTCGCTCCTGTTCACTGCAATTTCCCCAAGACACCCCAGAAATATGTAGAACATAGGCCTAATTCTATATTTTAAGTTTTCGTGACTGCAAGGATCCATACTCTTTGGTTCTTTCGGTAAAGTCACGTAGGTCAAAAAAAATAAGAATACAGATAAAGAATAAAAAATATAAATGACTAAATTAAATCACGACGTTTCGGAAGCAACACAAGCGTCCGTCATCAGGTGGGACAACCACAGCAAAATTACTGTAGTGGGCAAAGAGAGCTGTTAGTGACAAGCGATTATATAGGGTAAGAGGGGGGGAGGAGCCAGGGAGGAGGGATGCAGGGGCCTAGTATAGCATTTATAAACGGTCAATTCCACAATAAAAAATAATAATGTACATATGACATCGCAGGCCTTACAGACACATTGTACACTCTTTAATGTGTCATGATATAATACCTGCCGTTTACTCACATTGTATTCTTGACAAAACAAACAGGACCGATGGTGACATTTGTGATTCTACGTGTCCAAATTCAGCCGTTCATCAATCCACTGCTGGACGAAGGCCTCACCACACCGCACCGGTCGCGGACGTTACTTTACCACACTTCACCATGCTGGTCAATGCGGGTTGGTGAATGCAGGCTTCACAGACACAGGGAGTTATGCATTGAACACAGCAACGGACGTTGCTGCACTGCCCTCTGCTGGCCACCATGTAGTCCTGCAAGCCTATTCGTGCACAGAGGTCACCCAGCTAAATACCATCCAACTGCTCGGCTTAATACTGGCGGTGGTGGCTATTATGCACGTGGCCTGTAATCCAGCACTGTGGAGACGAGGGTTAGTGGACCGCATAAAACGTCGTGAAACTCCATTTTCGTGGGTGTCGAGGTGCCATAACCCTGGCTCGCCAGGAGAAGGCAGTAGAGTAAGTGGACTAATCGCCATGTGTTTCCATCTGTACGGGAATGGAGAATTGTCCCCACGCACGTGTGGGTTTTTCTCCGAGATCTCCAGTTTCCTCCCGATTGTATAAAAAACTCATTAATCATGCGGACGCCCAGAATAGACACCTCTTGCAAGCCCCAGGCATCGTACCTCCTCCTGGTTTTGACATTCCTCATAGGCACTAATGTGCCATCAACCGCGTAAGGGCATAAATGGGTCGACGCCGTACATCTCCTTCATTAACGTGAAGTTAAAGACACGCTCCACAGAGCGACTGCGGCTATGCAACCCAAACTGTGGACCACATACTTAGTGAACCACTGTAGTCTGTGCTCCTTTAACGAACGAATAGCAAAACTGCACGAAACTCTCTCCCAAAGCCGCCTCGTGGCTAGCAGACCTCGACAATGGCTTTTAGCTAAGGAACCATACTGCCATCGTTATATGCAAGAGTAGAAGATAATTAGCTGGAATAAATATCTTAAAATAAAAACCAAATGAAAAATAGTCATATCACTCAGTGTGGCTTTCCTGGGAAAAATAAAATAAACAAAAAATAAAGATATGATATGGGTGCATTCCAGGTGATGTGCTCACATGATTATTACATTCTACGTCCTTTACGATAAATACATTACCGTTGAACTAACCAAATACATTAATTTCAAGAAAAAAATACAGCCCGGTCACACTGTGACCTCGAATACAAGATCCAACAAGCTCGGCAAGGCCCTGCGTGGTGCAAAGACTGCCTCTACATATTCATAATCAACGTTTTTGGGTTAGATCGTGTTATTTATAAATGTGTCGTAACCCTCCACCACCCGACACAGCCAATCAGCAAAAAAGTGTCACGTTGACAAAAGACAAATAGTTCACTGCGTTAGCCCACCGGTGTGTTGAAGCGTGAAACCACAACATTTACAATTTTTGAGTACGACGTTTCGCTGGTAATTGCATCCATCATCATCGGCCAATTCGCCATAATGGTGAGGCTCTGCTCTTGCTCCAGGTCTTAAATAGAGCAGCAGCAGGGTGATGTCATCATTTAACTCATCAAGTACAACGATTTGAGGGGGGTGGGTATTGTAATTATATACTAGATTAGTAATCAGGCAATTGTTACGATGTGAGTTGTAGATTAGTAATCAGTTGTTATGTGTGTTATTGTAATTATATGCTACGTTAGTAATCAGTTAATTAGTATGTTTCTCCTATAAGGTATTGTAATATGAATTATTTAATAATACGCTTCCAGGCCGCACTAAGTCTGTAGCTGTCTGAGCGTCTACGTATCTAAGCGTGCAGCCCAGCACATGGCTGTGCAGTGCTTACCAGGGACGGCCACAGTGGCGAGATGTTATCCCACTCAGCTGGTATAAAGGAGACAGTGGGTTCGATCCCAACACCCCGACGCCTGTATATTCGGAGTTTGCATGTCTCTCTCCCCGTGGTCGCGTGGATTTTTCTTCGTTTATTATTCCCTCCACATTTAGAATCAACGTGCGCTCAAGAGCATTTGGCTGCTATAAATTTCCACGTGATGACAAGCCACTTCGTTGCGCTATCATTTGTGGCCAGGTCGCTTCTGAAAAAGAGCTACGTAGGCCAGTGTGCCTTAACCTGGTAAAATAAAAAAAATAGTTTACGGTTGAAATAGTTGATAGTTTATTACCATCAGGGGGCGGTGTGGCGGTGAGGTTGGAGTTACACCAGTCTCCTGTGCAGCACTCGATCACCACCTGGCTGGTCGAGGCTGGGGTGCTGCAAGTCAGCCGTACTTGCTCGGCATTGGGAAGGCAGCCTTTCAGTTCCACGTAGCGCCCATTGGTCAGCTCTAGGGCGGAGTAGCAGCGCTGCCCGTTGCACTGAGACTCTTCGCCGCAGATGCCTTCGCACGCGCAGACAAACGGCGGGCTCTCCAAACCCACATCTCGTACACGGGGAGGCACGGAGAGTACACGTGTTAATACACACGCGGCGAGTTCATGGGTGGTCGTTAGTTTGTTGGTACAGAATCGTTTCAATAGGTTATTTTGTAGAGTGACTTAACAAAAAAAGTATTCTTTCTTATCGTGTCTTCCTGCTCAAATGAGCAATGGGCAGCTATCTCCCATCTCTGTAGGCAGGACACCGACATCACTCTGCAATGTCCAAAGAATGAGCACTAGTGACTTTCTACAGTGTGCACGTTGAACTTCTTTCGCACCGTATGTAGCCAACCGTGATAATCGGAGGTGCGGGGGAAGGACAACAACACAAAAAGCAGTTATAAAGATCTTGAGTTTTCAATCTAGAATATTTCAAAGTGCATAGTTCCATTTGGCTTCTATAATATCGGAAGGAAGAGCGTTCCATGTGGCCGCAAAAGCACATCGGAAAGCGCGCAATTGCAGTGACCGTCTTTGTACGACGGTTAGCCAAAAGCCGCTGCGAGGATGACCGGAGTTTGCGTGATGTTGGTTTATGCTCCTTAACGAGATCTACAAGGTATTGTAGGCCATTTGTGGCGAGCACTTTATGCGAGTAGAATGTCAAGATCTATTTAATATAGAACTTGGTATTGCTACATTTTCATTTGAAATATCAACAACACATATATTAGCACCTGTAGTGGGGTCCATTCAAATATAGGGACAATCAATATTAATCCACTCTGTTAATGGCAACTAAAACTTCAAAGAGTGCATTGGCAGCAGTGTACCATGTGCAGAATGATCACACCTTGACTCTCCTGTTATGATGTTTTGGTTAATGCCCTTCTTCATGTACGGCAGTTTTAAGGACCACGGTGGTAACATGAAATAACCTGGGTTATTCAGAATTATTTACCAAACCGCATTTCATACTTGAATAGTACTTGTAAAGGTAAAAATTATGGAGAAAAAAACTGAAATATTCTCACACATTCTTAGGTAAACATACAGAAACCGATTTCTTTTCATTCGTTTAGCTGCTATTTAATATAGCGCAAATAAAAAAAAATATTTTTTTGCCACAAGAGGGCAAACTTGCATAACGAAAAGCCTGCACACAGCAACTAGTTAAACAATCCAGGCCATGACAAACAAAGGCTCTTACCCAATGCCGCATATAAAAAAATATATTGCAAAAAAAACTCACTCCAATAAATTACTTTAATTATCAGTATTCAGCATGTTAAATGCCTGGCATTTCTACCGAATTTCTTTAAACTATGAAATGGAAGAAGAAGAAGAGGATGATGAGAGTGTGATCCCCTCGAGGTGCTCCGGTTTTACTCCCACGTGTATAATAAACACTCGTGATGAATTAGCTGAATTTTTTTTTTTAAAAAACCCAATGTAGCAGTAGCAGGACCCCCCTTCTTAAAAAAAACAGTCCTAACGTCTCGGCGTGGATTTTTCCCTGGATACATAAGTAAACTTGGCACACAAACGGTGGCGTTATTTGAAGTCCGGTGGAGAATGTAAACGGCGTAGCCACATGCCGCATGCCTTCACAGATCCTTCCTGCGTGCAGCTGTTACCTTTGGCTGCGAATGATGACACACAGAAGTAGGTCAGCGTAGCGATGCTCACCACCCACACCCCCATGGCAGCCGCGTACGCTGTGGCTGCAAGACAAATGCACGCACGCGCGCACACACGCACGCACGCACACAACAAAAACTAATTCACTTTTGAAAAATACGTCTCATAAACGTCCGCGATCACAGACTTCTCCACGAAAAGCACGGCCTCTGCGGCGTAGACTACAACCGCGCCGTGCGTGTCAAGATAAGTTAGCGGACAGGAATTCCGTCATGTCCTGCACAACTAAAGGCAATATCATTCTGGCACAAAACAGCGATACGCTGTGCATGGTAGCCCACAAATGGCCTGCGCTGGCACTTTATCTGTGTCACGGGTGAGAAATTTTGGCAGGGAAAATGAGATCGGAAGAATGGTCAATACATGGCAAGGAAACCGGTAGTGTTTACCACTCAGGAGTCGCTACTAAAATAGAATACTGAAGCAGCAACTATTCATTGTTCTTGGAACATTATTCGGGTTTTGGAGGTGAAAACTGTGGGCACAGAACTTTTCTGCAAAGTCAGCCCGACGCAGACTTTCCTTCACGAGTGTCAAAGAAAAGCGGACTCGAAAGTGTCTCTTTGCTAAAATCACCATGGAGAGCGGAGCTCATCTCTGCTGGTGGCCCTGAGTCCGTGGTGGAAATTCCACATTCCAGTGGCAGAGGCTGGTATATCCAATTTTGCAAAGGTTAACTACTGTTGGTACTCATTTCACAACCCCAGCACTTACCCTAACGCACTGTTTGGGTAAGTGCTGATAACGAGCACCTATGAAGGCCAGCACCACACCCAGCCACCTTTGTCTCACTAGTGGCGATGTTTACACACTGCACTAAGTACTCAATTTGAGGCTGAGTCGACCTAGGGGAGACCCAGGACCAGTTCAAACAATCGTCACTGGCGATGACCCTAAGTGGGTATTGAACCTGGGTCGCCGGGTCCGTAGTGCAGCGTGCTAACCGCTACGCTGCCGCTCCCCACAAGAAAGTGAACACCTAGACTGCCACGTGTTTTTTACACCGTACACCCGGTCATATTTTTTTAAAGTGAAAAAAGAGGAATTGTGTGCTACATTGGCATGTACCGTACATAGATTGTGTACTCATGGATTACATGTCAATAATGCTACGCTACGGATTAAGATAACTACAACTGTAAACAACACGAGATGACAATGTGATTTAAAGTGTTATCTCCTCAGCCAGGTAATTCTACTACAATAAAAAAAATATATCAAATGCATAATTTCAATTGTTAAAACAATTATCGTGGCACTATTTTATGCAAAATCCATGGAACAAGTAGCTGGTGCATTGTGTCCATTGGGATCTACGGATAAAATGCACCTAACAAATGTAAATTATTATTTTATATATATGGAACTGAGAGCGAATGCTATGCAGGTTGTACCATGTAATTCAGTAAAATGTAAAGTGCGCAAGATTTAAAGAAGCTACATGTAAAATATTGCTCTCACAGACTTTGCATGTGAACCCCCAAAACGGAATGTCACCACACACTTGAAGCGATACCGTTTAGCATTAATTGTCAAACGAGTTAAAGGAATATTACTCATTGCCCAAGGCATAAGAGTTGAATAATTAACTTCTAACACACGTTTTGTAAGTATGCGGGTTAAGCTCTAAAGTATAAGAAAATTGCTGGAGTTGGCTGAAATTTGCACCACTTAAGAGCTTAAACAATTGCTGAATTTTTGCGGTTTTAGTCATTCATTTCTGTCTGCAATTTGCCAGACAGCCACACAGTTCCCATCCGCATGTATACATTCGACAGTGCAAACATACGGTATGTACGTACATTATGCATGTAAATACATTATATTGGTTGAAGGATATGACCCTGAACCAAAGCAGACAAAGCACCCCACACTCTGACATGTTTACAGAAGCCCCACCATACATTGTCGTCCTTGAGATGTTGTGACAATACAAAAGACACGAGCTCGGAGGTTACTTTCTTTTCGACTCTCTTTTCGCCTGCCACAATTTTTATTCTGCGCAAACCCCGCACCACAATGGGCCGCTGTAAGACCCCCTCAAGTAGAACTTTCCCTCTGTCTGACATACGCCGGCGGCAAGCCGTGGCACTGCGACCCACTACTTTGAGGGCCTCTGCCACCGCCGCCACCGCCGCCGCCACCACCACACGTGTTTCCTGTGATCACACCCAAAGTGAGCGGCGTTGGCATTAAACTTCCACGTTGCGAGTGAGCAAGAGGGAGGGAGAGACAGTTCGCCGGTTTCGCCAACGAATAAATATCGCTCAGTGATAATGACGGTCACAGACGAGACTCGTATACAAAAAACACGGCAATGCACTTGCATACTAAAGTGTACAGTGGAATGAATCGGAAGGCCGCAATGACTGCGGCAGTCTGCGTTCCAGCGCAACACCACTCCCATTAGGCAATGAGCCCAGTTCCTGGTGGCTTCTGCAGAATCTGCCAACAGCAGCAGAGGTGTCTGGCCAAAGCGGCCATCAATGAAGAGCTTGCACAGAAAAAAAAATAACTATTCAATTAATGGCGATGATGAACACCTGAGGGGTTTGTAAACCTTCGAATCGAAGTCGGCTCATTTGGCTCTATACATTTTTTGGGTTGACCTCGAAGCATATACTTCTTCCGTATGTGCAGACTTAATATAGGAAATAATTAGCTGCGGTATGGTTTATTTTGTTTTGGACAGTGGCCAATGTAATGTTAGTACACTATCAAGTCCATACCAACATTGTTTGTTGTGACAAATATGAACAAATGCTGACAAGTTCAGCTAAATACCATGTGTTGCCGACTACCTTGTTCTTAAAAAAAAAGTCGCACAAATGAGTGTGTTTAAGCCACCGTTGAAAATGCTCTTTGATGATGATTTTCTTTCTTTCCCAGTGTAGTTTCATCACTCACAGAAGCACACGAGGCACAGCTGCACTCGGGTACGGAACGAAAACAAAGAGGGAAAAACAGAAAAATAGTTGAGCACAAGCCAAGAAGTCTGACGGTTTCACGTTTCCAAGTTCTGCAGTTGACTTGCCCTCAATTTGCTGACAGCAACTGTGCCACTCTTGCAAGTTAAGATGCTCGAACAAGGCACATGTCCTTATTTCAATTCATAATCAGTCCCGTATCTTTAAAGGCCTAGTATTCCGAGATAACCGTCATTACAGGCGTATTTCCACGGAATGTTTTCGACATAATAGCTTCGTTGGTTTTTGCTCGACAATTGAACTCCTGTGAGAATAAGTACAGAGCCAATGAACTCGAAAAGTGGTATTCACTCTGACCCGAACCACAATGGCACACCAGACACACATTTTTATTTATTTAAAATGATGCGATCGGAAGGCGAGTGCTAGATACAGTGCAATATACGGCAGTCGTGAACCTCACCCCATCCATCTGCTCCTTCTGTTCACTCAACCTACTCACTATCACCCTCTGTTCTCTTTAGCAGCCCCATTTTTTCCTTCTCCCTCTCCACGATAGGTCAGCAAAGAGCCATTTATGTGCATCACAACCGCTGCCCCAAATGTTACCAGAGTTGATCACAAATATGAACAACACTTTGTGGGATTTTAATAATGGGCTGTCGATGTCCGACTTCTTTCGGCTGTCCCATGGATAAACTGCTCGCCATCAGAGACATTTCGAAATTTACACCGCTGGATCAGTGCTGGCAACAGAGATGAGTTCTCGCCAAATGCTTATTTGAGCATAAAAGCACTGGAACTTGCCTTTGATGGGAACATTAGTAACTAGCACAATGCTCCATTATTCGATACGTCAAGATGAAACGCTAAATTGAAATAAGCCGTTTTCATTATCAAGTGCTATAAAGAGTTCGCACTGCCTATATTGGGAAATACAATTACGATATAATGTGGACTTACAATGCGCTTATTCATCCAAATACAATTGCGTCTCAAATACAGCAATGAAAAAGGTTTGCCCTGCAGACAACTTTCATGGCCAATTCAGTTAAGCAGTTTGGCTGACAAAGCACTGTGCACTGCAGTGCTCATTAGGCTGTGATGGCATCATTAATTGCCAAAGGCATGCGTTTGATTAGCACAAATACACATCTTTCAATGCACTACTGCAATGCAGTGTACAGCATCTGCCGCGCACACAAAATCCTGGATATATCTGGGCCCACGAAACAATGTTAACGTTCAATATGTGAATGTTTACAAAACGTTTCCGCAATTTGGCAGTGCAGATACGAGCAGCCCCAGCAATCTTGAAGTCCTGAAAAGAAAACCGTCAATGTAAACACAGAGGGCTTCTGTTTATGGCAGACTTTGTTTAAATGATCTTGGTTTAGCTACATGTCTACAAAGTTGCCTCTTGCAATCCCGGTTCTCTTTCGCAATAACCGAAAGACATTAATCCACAGACTCAAACAGTGCCATGACGATCAATATAGGCAGCTGACATGAAGTCTGCCGTAAAGCTGCCAGACTACGTAGTCAAAGTGACTGCACGCAACTCTGCTTCGTTTTTTTACGTGGCTGGAAAGCCCAGAGGTCAACAGGTTCGTAATTTGTACGGCATCGGTGGATCAATTTCTACAGCCGGCGGTGGCTAGATGTTATCTCCCCTCACCTGATATACAGGAATGTCGTGGGTTCGATCTCGACCCTGACGCCTGCTGTATATTTGGGAGTTTGCATGTTCTCCCCGTAGGTCGCTTGGATTTTTCTGAGGGTCCTCCCTCCGGTTTTACCCTCCAAATTATCCTTATGACGGTACCACGGGGTACCAAATAATACTAAATGGCCGAGGCAATTAAATATTGTATTTCTGGGTCACTATTTTTTCCAGGGGTGTACTTAACTCCGCGACTGGGGTAAAAATCAATCCGAAATCAGTGCTACTCCGCGATGTCGAAACGCAGCGAGGACGATTGCGACGAAACCCTGAACGCTCGTACGCACCACAGTGGTGCATCGCGTACAGCTCGTCGAGATGAGTCGACTGCCGCATCGCCGACCATCAACAGACTAAAAATGACTGCATCAGGGACATTATGCGAGAGCCGGGGTACTATGGTAACCCGGGGTACCGCCATAAGGTTCATATTTAGAAACATGCGTAGAGAATATTTTTTCTGCTATAAATTTCCACATGATAAGCCACTTCATCGAGCTATCATTCGTGGCAAAATCGCCTCTTAAAAAGAGGTATATAGCTCAGTGGGCCTTACCTGCTAAAAGAAAATTAGTAAATGGTTAGTATAATCTCTACAGGAATTATCAAACTACCCCATTTGCTGCGAAGTGAAACATCAACATTCGCTCTAGAAAGCTATTGCGTGCCACTGACACAGCACACAAATTGTATTGAAGTAATGAATGTGAAAACTGCCCACTTAACGAATAATAGTCCACACAGAAATGGTCTCTCTCAGGGTTTACTTGGAAAGCGAAGTATGAATTTAAATTGGCTCTCACCTGGCTAAATACAATTATGCAAACATGAATAACACAAAACGTGCTATTATTGATGTGAAGTAACAATTATTACTGCAGAAATAGAAATGTATGTACAGGGACTCCTCTACTTACGAACATTCGACTTATGAACTTTCAGAGATACGAACAAAACCTGTCCGTATGTCCAGTTGCCTGTTGGGCCCGAGAGTCGTAAGTTCAACTGCCGTGCAATAGATGGCGGTGGTGGCATCTACATCTCCAGGAGATTATACAACTTTTAAATCCATCCCCCGTTTTGAGTGTACACGCTGTACAACAATGTTTGGAATCGACAGGAGAAAAGTTGGACTTAGGAACAAATCGACTTATGAACAGACCTCTGGAACCCAACTCGTTCGTAAGTAGAAGAGTCCCTGGAATAATAATGTCTCAGTGACGCCAACTAATCGTCCACATGGTGGGCTCTGTTTGCTTAAATCAGTGCTTCTCAAATGGGGGGTCATGACCTCCTGTAATTAAGGGGGGGGGGCGGAAGTCTCTCCTCTACCTTCGGCTCTCTCTCGACCAATCCCTCGCTAGGTGTCTTCTCTCCCTGTCTTTATTGCATCGTGTCTTTCTCCACATCTCTCTCTCTCTCGCTCTCAGTCTATCCCAATCTCTCCTTGTGTGTCTCTCGTCCCGTCTTCATCTCAATACCTCTGATTAGCACGGTTGGCTACGTACGGTGCGAAAGAAGTTCAACATACGTACATGCACCACGTCTCTTTCACCTCCGCGTGTCTCTCTATTGCATGTGTTTTTCCGCTTGTGTGTGTTTATATCCCCCTTATCCCAAAACTTTGGTTTAAAAAACGAAAGTCTTTCCAAAGAGGCTGTTCCACGTTTTTGGAATCCCATTGCCGCTCAACTGCAGCTTGGTTCAGTCCCATCACTCCCCCTCTTTATTTGTCCGTAACTGTCGACCAAACACACCGAGCATGCTTGCACCTGGACATCATTTTTTTTATTTTGTAGCCTCTTACTCCCCGCGCGCGTTTCGTTTACGACCGTTAAATGCCCTTCTTGTTAGCCGTGCAATAGCCCTTCAGGACCCCGCTGTACTTACTCGTTCTCGTTTGTTTTTTGGTCTTTATTTTGTTGTTGTTGTTGCTGCTGTGCTCACGCACCACGGGAGATACATAGCCGGGCTACTTGCTAAACCGGACCGACGTGTAACAAATAAAAAAAACTAAACCTCTTTCCCCGTCTCTCTCTCTTGTCTCTCTCTCTCTGCATGTCTCCCCCTGTCTATTCCTTTTCTTTCTCTCCATCTTCTTATAATCCCCTCTTGCAAATCGCTCACATTTCTCCCACTGTTCTCAATCTCATTGTATTTCACTTCCCGTCTTTCCTCTCGTCTCTCTCCCTCGCCTCTACTCATGTTTCTCTCCTTGCGTATCTCTTCCGAACTCTCACGGTCCTATACGTGTGTGCGCACACGTGTTTGTGAGTTTTGTGTACGTGTATTCATATTAATTTTGGTATGTGTAAAGTTGCATGCATAAATGCTCTGTACGAGTGTTCAGACACGTCCATGTTTATATGTGTGTATGTTGAACTTCTTTCGCACCGTACATAGCCAACCGTGCTAATCGGGAGGTGCGGCGGACGGACAACCAAACAGTGGCTTCCTAATATCAGAAGGAAGAGCATTTCAGATGGCCGCAGAAGCGCATCTGAAAGCGCGCGACGCAGTGACCGTCTTTGGTCGATGGTCAGCGAAAAGCCGCTGCGAGGATGACCGTGAGAGTTCGCTTGATGATGGTTTATGCTCCTTGACCAGATCAGGAAGGTATTGTGGTTCATTTGTGGCAAGCACTTTGTGTGTGTGTAATGAGTGCGTTTAAAAATGCATTAGTTCAGCAACAGGCAGCCAATGCAGTTCGGTGAGCTACGGGGTGGACAAATGATAGCTCAACGAAGTGGCTTATCATCACGTGAAAAATTATTGCAGCCAAATACTCTCGACGCATGTTGATTCTAAATGTAGATATAAATACAGGAGGCCCCGGAGAAAAATCCACGCGGCCACGGAGAGGAGTCAGGGGTAGGGATCGGAACCCACGACCTCCTGTATACCAGGCGAGGTAGTACATGTTGTTTGCCGTTTATTGTGAAAATTCCGTCACAGTTCCTATGATCACTGTTTCATTGCTTTATTTTGGTGATTTCGAAAAGTTTACTGGTTTGGCCATGTTTGTTTGTTGTAGTACGGAGTAAGACTGATTGCCTTAATCTAAGTTGTCTTGTGGCTGTTGTTGTTTGATTTGCATGCCACTGGGATTTTGCACACAGCGTTGGTGTACGGTGTTAGTTTCTGCAATATTTTGCTGTCTTTTCTTGGATTTTCTGTTTGCACTCAGTCACATAGTCACTTTGAGATGTTTTCTTGTTCATTTTTTAGTTTTTTGTTTGTTGCGGTTGCACCCGATTCAAGAGCCGAATGGCTCACAGGGCTATACCTAATAAATGAACTTGAAACTTGAATGAACTCGAGGTAGTTAGCACAACGCCACCGTGGCTTCCCTAATTAAATCTGCAAACCGGATCATTCAAGCCCTTAAATAATCTAAAGTCAACTGGGCAAATTTCGATTTAAAGCTTTCGTGACTGCAGGAATTAATCTTCTTGGTTCTTTCAGTAAAGTCACGTAGAATGGAAATAATAAAATAATAAAAATAAAACATAATAAAATAATTCTCACGACGTTTCGGCCACAACGCAAGCAGCCGTCCTCAGGG
>CM025610.2:2370401-2389239 GCA_014621495.2 Entosphenus tridentatus
ATTATTTTATTATTTCCATTCTACGTGACTTTACCGAAAGAACCAAGAAGATCAACTGGGCAAGTTGTCCCTCATAAAGCAGCGTCACTCCGAGCACAGCTGTGCGCGGGGAAAGAAGTGACTCAACCAGTTTATTTTGTCACGTGAAAATATTTGGGTTTTTTTTTTAAACCTAAACAAAACAACTAACGTATAAACAGCTCCGACGCATTGTAAGCGTCTTACTTTAAGACAGAGTGTTTCTTTCTTTTAAAAAAAATTCCTAGTCCGACTGCAGCTGCTCAGTGGGATGTGCTCAATCATGCTGGAAGCCACAGGAGTTGGGCACTGGGGGTAGATTCATCATCTTCAACATCATCAGCTGATAAACTGTCGTGGGTGGCGCCAGCCTGGTCATCACGTCACCCATCACCCAACGAAAAGATAAAAGGTCCGATGCCTTTCGAACGGCTCTGGTATTTCTTTTACAAGCAGAATTAATAACAATAGAAATTTGATTTAAAGCTTTCGTGACTGCAGGGATTCATATTCTTGGTTCTTTCGGTAAAGTCACGTATAAGGGAAATAATAAAATAATACAATTATTAAACAATAAAAATTCTCACGACGTTTCGACTGCAACACAAGCAATCATCATCAGGTGTGAAATCCACGTTAACCAAAAATTATAATACAACTAATAACATTACGTTGAACTTAAAAAATGTGCAGTGTATGCGACGTTTAGTCACGAACGGCCGAGAAGATCTTTAAACGCGTCACAAAATCGTGAGCAGGATGTTTAAATCTCGCATTGATCGGCAAGGCATGTGCGCTCACCTAGACGGGCTCGCGTGTACGTTATCTCACGAGTGAATTCCCTACAGCTTCAATTGCTCACAAACACACACTTAAAATCATTTTTTATAATACATAGGGGAAAAATACCAATGTTTATAAAATACATTAACCTCTCCAAAACACGCAAGTATGTGCTAAAATAACGGTATGATTAGGAAGCCACTGGAGCTATGCACTTTAAAATATAAATTTAAATCTCGTTTATTGTTAACTGCTTTTCGTGTTGAGTTTGTTGTCCTTTCCCCGCACCTCCGATGAGCGCGGTTGGCTACGTACGGTGCGAAAGAAGTTCAACGTACCGCACGTGACAAAGCAGGCCAACAAATGTAATCCTGTTGCTCTAGTTAACAGAAAACCATCAGGGAGACAGCGAGCGGTGGGAAGGAGGAATATCGAGTGTGGCGTAAAATGCTCCACCTTCATGTGTAAAACGTGCCGAATAACACATTCCTGCGGAGGGAGCTGGTAGGAACGTGTTGGGTTGCTCGGTCAATGGCCAGGGTCAACGGTGGCGTGGTGTATTCTGCAAATATGCCCGACTGTGAGGGCGGGCACAAGCCGGCGTGAGTAGGTTAAACGTTGAGTTTTATCTGGGCACCACGGGGTGACCAGCCCTCCCCACCCAGCCCCACCCCTCCCATCCCCACCCAGTCCCTCCCCACCCTCCCCTCCCCACCCCACCCAGCCCCTCCCTGCACGACGGACGGACACAATAATCCCCTGTGGGCTGGTGTAACCAGGAGGTTCCTACCAGTATTAAACACGTCGTTTAAATCAATGTTACGCTACAGCGGTTCTCAACTCGAGCCCGACCCGCGGGATCACCGTCAACCAAGAGGTGGTGTTCGAGGGGACCTCGACGGCGTTTTGCGATTCAAAAGAAAACAAATTGCATCTGCAACAGTTCCGCAGAACACAGGTTGGGAACCACTCGTGCAATGTCAACGGATAAGCGGGTGCCGGCCGCGGTGGCGAGATGTTAACTGCCTCGCCTGGTATACAAGAGGTTGTGGGTTCGATCGCAAGCCTGGTGCGTGCTCTACCCCGTGGCCGCGAGGATTTCTCTCCGTGTCCTCCGGTTTTCCCCTCCACGTTTAGAAACGTGCGTGCAGAGTATTCGGCTGCTGTAAATGTCCACGTGATAAGTCACTTTGTTTGTTGAGCTGTCATTTGGGATCAGGTCGCTTACGAAAAAGAGCTACATAGCTCAGTGGGCCTTACCTGCTAAAATTTAACAAAAATGCGTTCATAGTTTAAAATGTCCTGGACGAGCAACGCCCCATCACATTCAGGACAGTGTTTTGATATGCATCGAAGTGGGCCATTTAAAATAAAAAAAAATGCTCAGCTTGAAACGCACTACATTTGTACGCACTGTATATAACAGGCACAAATTACAGCGATTACAAATGAGGGACGCTTTTCAGATACGTTTGCTTGGCTGCATTAATGCTGGAAAACAAAAGCCACTGCCAAGAAGGGCAGAAGTTGGATTCACTCCACACGCAAGCGCTGCTGTTACACATGCTCGTCCGTCACGAGTGAAGTGCACCGGGATCTATCACCCCCCCACCCCCCCGGCTGAGATGCCCCCGTGAAAATAACAAAACGTGGAGCGGACCACTCATTATCATCAGCGTCGTCGTCGTCACGATCCATGGGAAGTTAGTCCCGTGGGTGTCCACGGCACATTTCGTAATGTGTTACCACTTTCCCCTCTCTGGTGCCAATACGCTCAGGTGGTGCCACATCTCTCTGGCACCAATCTCTTTATGTCGTCATGAAGCCATTCTCCGTGGGGTCTTCTTCTCTATCCGCTTGCTTACCTTCCCCCCCGACGAACAACGCCACGCCACGCCTGCCCGCTGAAATTGAGACCCTGGCAAACGATTCTAAGCGACGAGACGTACAGTAATGACACGGCATACTGCTCCATAGCTTGGCGCCAACGATCATGGTAACTGTACGCACATGAAACATTTATTAGTTTATACTCATGGTACTGAGCCTCTCCGAGCCACCGGTCGTGTCCGAATGTCGCGCATTTCCTTCATATGAAGAGCAATGCAAGCAAATGTCATTTTTGTTTGCTAGAACCGATGGCTCGCCTGCTATGTCAATCGAAATAGATATGAACGCAACCGTCGAGTGAGAAGGCTTGTGTGGATCGAACGCATTTCCTATAAATGTCCGACAGTCTGAAAAAGCTTATGGAAATGCATTACTGTAATAAAGTTTGTTGTGGTCATGAAATGTTTGCTGGCATTTTCAAAGCCTGTTTTTTTTTATCACATGTACTGTATGCCTGTCAACGGGCACACCACAGTCGTAGCCCATCTCCTCCAACAGGTCCGATAAGACGTGGATGATTAGACCAGATACACTTCCAAACACGAGTTCGCTCTAAGTCGGAGGCACTTCTGCCAGCATTGGCATGAGAAACTAATCGGTGGACTGGCCCTTTACCTTCGTGGGGTTTTTTGTTACCGTATGTGGCCAATGTATCATCAACTACCAAGCACACGTAAGCCCAACGTGTCCGAAAAGACGTGGATGATTCGACCAAATATCTTTCCAACGCGAGTTCGCTCTGAATTGGCGGCACTTGGCTTGAGCAACTGACTGCTGCTGGACTGCCCCCTCTACCTTTGCGGATTTTTTGTTACCGTATGTGGCCAATGCTTGTATGATCAACTAACCAAACATATGTAAGCTGCACAATTAATTGACAAGGCGCTCTCCCTTGCGCGGTGTAACACATCACAGCGATGCAGATGGTCGCAATGCTCCGATTGTGGTGGCGGTTCACGCATTTGCGGGAAGTGAATTCCACACGGCGCACTGAAAACACCACACCACCCCCCCAAAAAAAGCACGCAATATTGGCACTCAAACCAGTAACACTCATTAGCAGCAACACAAGGTGGTGTGTACAAAGTGTCCGCAACTGTGTGATGTGTGCGCGCAATTTTTTTCTAATACATTTTAAGACTTAAATATTATTCATCTTCATTTCTGAAAGACTTGCCGTGACACGTACGCGTGCGGGAGGACAGGGGCTCGTTAGCAATGCCGGAAGAAAAAAATGGCATTTTTTTACGGTGGTTTAGCCAAGAAACAGATGTACATACAGTGCAAGAATAAAAAGAACGCGATGCAATGCAAAAGCCCCTTAGTGAAGCATTATGTGGCTCAAAAAAACTGGCCTGCCTTGCGCTCAAGATTTATTTAGATTCAATAATATCCACGACGTGTTTCCTAATATTGTACATACATATAGTGTGTGGAGTAATTTTAGAAGCAAACATGGCCCATGCAGAAAACGCAGCTGTGGCTTTCGGCAACAGGCCTATTATTACATTAATACCGTTCTCATTTGTTTCTTTTAGTCCGGTCCAAACTCTACATACAAAAGCCTACAGGACTGGTACTCAAAAGTGGCTTCATTAAAATGTTTGCGATTTTATCTGTAACCGAACGAAAACGACGTTGAAAAATGGTCACCGGTTTGCCGCACACATAGCAACGTCTCGGCAAAAAACACGAATACTTTCCCTCTTCAACTGAGAAGCAAAGGCGTAATGTTCATCACGCTTGCCTTGCAACCCTGACACCGCCGATTCGACTCCAGCTCCCGGCAGGGCGCGTGAAACAGTGGGGAAGGAAGGGTTGATTCAATTTCCCTGCCTCTGTCCACCCCAGCAGTTGAATGTGCACTTTTTGTTGTATTGACTGTCAGATTGTGTGCGGCGGTGGGGTAACGTGTGGGTACGTCCCCGCCTCTTCCAACACGTCTGGGTCAGCATGGAAGAGGAGAAGAGGAGCAGAAGAGATGCACCCTCGAGATGTCCTTCCCATAAGAGGCCCTGCCACCACCCAAGTGCTTTAAAAGCAGGCAGGGTTGCACATTTTCACCTTCTACCTAAAGAGAGAACCAGACGTAGCACGCGGGGGATTAACTGGACCTACCGTAAAAATTTAGATTTAAAGCTTTCGTGACTGCAGGGATTCATATTCTTGGTTCTTTCGGTAAAGTCACGTAGAAGGGAAATAATAAGAGAATACAAATATAAAACAATACAAATTCTCACGACGTTTCGACTGCAACACAAGCAATCATCATCAGGTGTGAAATCCACAGCAAGAAAATTTGAAAAAACGTCATGAGAATTTTTTTAGTTTTATATTTGTATTATTTTAATATTTCCCTTCTACGTGACTTTACCGAAAGAACCAAGAATATGGACCTACCATAGCTATGTACGTATGTCGAACTTCTTTCGCACCGCACGTAGCCAACCGCGCTAATCGGAAGTACGCGGTGGTGGGGGGGGAACAAACTAAACGACGGTGTAGGAGACGTACCACCGAATAGCGCGGTTGGCTGCGTGCGCTGCGAAAGAGGCTCAACATACACACGCACCTTTACATCATCCGCACCTAGTTTACACAACAAAGGCTCATTCCTAACAGCGTGTTTCAGCCGCACCGAACCTCACAAAAAAAATATCCAGGGCCTACCTTGGCTCCTCCCACCCTCAACCAGTAATATATACAAGGACTGTTTTCTTGGAATTTCTCTTACTTGATACAGCTATCGTGCTGTGACGGTTCCACCTGAAGACGGAAGCTTGTGTTGCCTCCGAAACGTCGTGATTTTTATTTTATTTAACTTTTATTGATTTAAATTTTTTACCTACGTGACTTTACCGAAAAAAAACGTTAGAATATGAATCATTGCAGTCACGAAAGCTTCAAATCTAGAATTAATACACACACGCGTTCACGCGAGGCGGCTCCCACCGGCCAAGCGGAGTCGCGCTCACCGTGCCAATTGGCGCACTCTTTGCCAAGATTCCACGCGAAACAGTCGACGGTTCCCGACTTTTGTAACCGTTAATGGATAATAGGAACGGTCCACCGGTAGTCGTTTAACAACTCGACTAAAAGCTCTGCTTGTTCACCCCCCCCCCACACACACCCCCCCTTCGCTCATTGGGAGCCAGTTTTGTTGCGGCGCTTCCGAGCACTTTGCCTCGCAACAGGAGCGCATCCAAGGCAGCGCCGCACATGCCAAGGAAAATTACTTTGCAAGATGCGTGGGGGTGGGGGGTAGATTCAGGCTTGGCAGCAATCGTGCGCCTCCAGTCCGTGTGCTCCACATGAGAATCAACCCAGAATAACATTTTCCCAGCTCGCCATCCACCAGCCCACCCGCAGACTCAAGATTCATCAGTTGTCTTTTTCGTCAAGTTCAGCTCATGGCAAATTTAGCAAACAACATCGAGGGTATTTTGAAATTGTAATTCCTTTGTTGTTCCGCTTTATATAACCTTTCCAGATAATCGCTTTATGAGCAAGCAAGAATTTGGAAGACTTCCAAAACATAAAGTCTAAAACAAGAATTTTATCTACAAAGCGTATGAAAGAAATAACTTTCTAAACCGACTAATCCTTAGCAGCGGTGCACAGGAGGTGATTAAAAGCGAAGAGTTTAATGCAACGGCAATGGTTCGTGTATTTTATTTCATTTCGCAAAAATGAACAATATGCAATATGCAAATGCAGTGGTATACGTAACTCAATTTTCTGTTATATTGCATGTTCCAATTTCATACAAAATAACATTCTACACCTGTAATGGGGGAAATGACGCAGACAAATGTGAAATAGAATGAGGTGAACGAGTGTTACTCGAATAACATTTACAACACAGCACACAAATGTGGAGCATGAATACTGACAAATAATATACTGGATAAACCAAAATTAGTATCATGCAAATATTTGTTTTACTCACCACAAACTTGGCTATTTTCCAACAAACGTATGATATTTATAACACATGAAAATTAGCCAAAAAGGTTTACAGCATAAGTAACGGTAATGATTATACATTATAAAGAGTTTATTAAAAAAGAAACCAATCCTAGCTCCATCATGCAGAATAAAACATTTGGTTGTAAAGTAGACCTCGCAGGATTCTCCGAACGTTAGATAAATGACCACCGAAGCCAAACACACGCGTGCGATTTCGGCTCGCGTTGAGCAGCCAACACAATTTGCGCCTGTGACTGAATCTGTAACCAAAGGGCCCCACTCGTGCATGGGACCAGCGTTACATTTACCAAGCTGAGCAAGGCTTTGATCCAACCAACCTGCTGCACCACCAAGTCGCGCCTGCCACGTCGCTCAATAGTTCCCGGCCGGTCGCTATTTACACGCTTTCATTTAACGCACTCTGTCTGTTGTTGTATCCTCAAATCTTGTAACTAAATTTTAACCCACTTCCCAATGTGGTATCGACTGCAAACTTGGTATACGTATGTCAAACTGATGGCAATACTATATTCTATCATAAAAAAAATATATATTTTTTAAACAATCTTTTTTAAAGGTTATGTTTCGTCTTGGGTCTAATTGTCCACGCTCAACTGACGTTGGCTGTAATTGGCCACGACCCCTTACGTTATGGCAAGCTACGGGGCCACTTCCTGGAGTCGTGGAGTTCTTCCATTCCTAGTACATTTCATAAAAGCGTGTTTTAATTTTCGATTTAAGAACAGCTGCTTGCATTGTGGCCGAAACGTCGTGAGAATTATTTTAGTATGTTTCATTTTTATTATTTTATTATTTCCATTCTACGTGACTTTACCGAAAGAACCAAGAAGATGAAAGCGTGTTTTTTTTTGCTTTTTTTTAATATTACTTATATATACAGCATCGTGATTTTTCAAATGATCGATACGAGTACGGTTACCAATTAATCGTGCGGCCCGGCTGAGGAATAACACCAGAGTGGAATGAATGGTCAACGGGGAAGGAGTTGCGACATGGCTTAACAACAAGCATAAAAGTTGGCCAAATTGTTTATCACCGATTCACAAGAATGACTAGAAAAGAAGATTACACAGGCTGTCCCCACCTCCCTCCCTGTGTAATTATAGTGCGACAGATGATTCACTGTGCCCCAACTACTACTAGTAGCCTGTTATTGCACCAAAGGACAATACACCACTCGAACACGATTACAGACAAGCCCACAACACAGCGTTGCACAACCGCACAGCTCTTGAAACAAACACAATTCAATCTCCTTCAGGGAAAATGCAGTCGTCTTATCTGGAAGGTCAGATGGAATTTGAAAAAAAACCCGGTAAATTCGAAGTGGAGCAGCAAACACGTGCAATTATTCACAGTTTAGTTAACGGTGGCAATCCCTCAAAGCATTCCACGCGGACAACAGGCCTATTATGTGTAAGTGCAACCGTCTTCAAAACCATTGGAGCGGACTACAATAACTCCGATTGTCCTCTACGTGTTGGATCAACAGAAACAAAAGTTGTTTAAATTGTACAACAGTGGCTTACAGGCACGCTCGCGCACACACACACAAACATTTACACGCGCGCGCACAAATAAAACGACACACACACACAATGGGCCTTATAAATCATACAAACTCATATCAGCTTTACAGCCTCATCTTCCTCTTGGGAATTTCCAAGCAGCAGCTGCCAAACCAACGGTGCGTGCAAGGAAGCCAGACAAGCCCACGTGAAACACAGCCACCTTTAAAGCAGTCTTGCACCTTTACAGTCAAGGTCTCACCTCGTCTGCATAGGCAGCCCGCTGGGGTATAATACAGAAAGGGCAAGACGGAACACACAAAGGGGGCAATTGATAACGAACAATAGCTCCCATAATACGAAGTGTCGCGGTTTCAATTAATCAAACTCGGCTGCAAGGTACTGATAGAAGTTGCCACACGGCCAGGCTAGTTAAAGTACATTCAATCAATGTTCTTTTCAAGATTTACATTGACCAAGGTTGTATTAATCAATAGGGTAAATCACATGGAACCCTATACCCTTTCGCATGACTATCGGGGGCAGCTATTATTGATTGTAAAATGAGAAAACCAGTGACTACATTCGGACTAAAATAGCTCGGTTGAGAGGAAATTACTGAAACTGTATACGTGGAGGAATTATGAACAATATTTTGCTGATTTACCAGAGACCAGTAAACATTGCCATCATGTTAAAATACAATATAGTACGTATCGGTTACATTTAAATTGGCATGCAAATACATTATTAAAAGTATTACAATAGTTTAGCACATGCTGTACATGTAATATGTTGTCAATCTAATTATCTGTGGCCCTATTTCTTCCTATTAACTGGAATTTTCCCAAAATGCATTGTAAAGCAACTTCCTAATACTCACAATCTTTTCACAGATGAATAATCACGTGGTAATTTATTCCGAACACCCATGTTTATCCACACACGGAGCAGAGAGACACACACGTAATATTTATTTTACCAGGTAAAGCCCACTGAGCTATATAGCTCTTTTTCAGAAGCAACCTGGCCACAAATAATATCTCAACGAAGTGGCTTATCATGTGGAAATTTATAGCAGGCAAATACTCTAAATGCATGTTTCTAAATGTGGAGCAAGGTAGTTAACCATCTCACCACGGTAGACAAGGAGACACAGACAAAAAAGACAGACACATGAAGCCAGGGAAACACTTATCCTTTTCTGTAAGTGGGCTTGGGCAGGACACATCACGAGTCCTTTGTGTGTCTCCATCTTTGTATATTTCCATGTCTGTGTATCTCTGTGTCTCGCGTGTGTCTCGCGTGTCTCCGCGCTTGCGTCCGTTTGCTTCTCTGTATCTCTGGCGCGTCTGTTGCTCACGTGGACATACAGAGACAAGATGCGTGTCTTTGAAGCACAGCGCCGGGTGCAAACACGCTGTGCTTCAAAGAGCCTGCTGCACTAATAAAGACTTGCACGGAAAATTCACCCCGTTACCAGCAGGTTATCCGCCCGCAGGTTATCCGCCCGCAGATAATCGGCAGCAAGTCATTACTGCTATGATTATTTCACGGATAAGAGTCGCCGAGAGGTAAATGCATCCTACTATCCTGCAGGGGTTTTCTGCTATTTATTTTCCTGTGCAGCTAATAAAATCGCAAATAACCTACATATAATAGGATATTGTTGTATTGATATTGATATATATTGGTCCCCCAGATATATATTGATCTCCCATATTAAGATTCCTAAATGTTGAATGTATGCACTTTCCAGCCAAAGTAAATTCCTTGTCTGTGCGAACTTTCATGACGAATAAAACCCTTTCTGATTCTGATTACCATTGATAACAGCAGTTCTTTAATATTAGCAGAGCTCACCTTAAGGCCCAGAATCAGTACCTAAGAGGGAAGCCTTGTCCGTCCCTCACAACAACTCGCTCTGGAAGTACGGCTCAATAATAGTTCCTGCAGCAAGCTGCCCGGCTCCCATTTATAATCGTGTTACCCACTTGAGCTGGAACACCCCGAGTGCCGACATCGAAGTCGCAGGGTCAATATGGAAACGAGGCACCTGTGCCCAAGCTTTCTTCGAAGCACAAGAGGCACGTGGCCAACAAAATCATAAAAAAGTAGATCAGGTTTCACATAGCCTACCGTAAATCCAGGCGCAAGTTCAACTTGGTCTGTAACAACTTTTTAGATCACTATCTGACCACCCCTCCACCGATGTCAAGGGTAAGGGGGAAATCCAAGGGCAGGGCGGATAGAGCCATAAGCACCAAGCCTGCGACAGAGATTTATTTCCTCAACGAGTGTCAGGGCCGATGGCCAAGCTCTGCTACTGCTGTTCCAAGTCAGAATCGGAATCTTTACTTAGACTGGAGGAATCCGATGAGCTATGAAGCTCTTTATCACAGACGTCCAGTATGGGCGGATCAAGTAGTAATGGAAACGAGGTAGAAAACTGGAAAAAACTGCAATGCCTTGGGCAAAGTCCAGGCTAACTCAAATTTATATCTGCATATTCTAAATGTCACAAATGTAGATTACCTTAGGCCAATTCATGGCTTTCATACTGTAAATTCCATATTCATGACTTTAGTGGACACGTTTGAGCAAATCATTTTATTTTACAGACGTATATTTTATATTCCCACATCTCAATAAACCTCAGAATGTTATTCATTTGAATAATATCAATGCTAGCTTTACTTATATTAAATAATGTACTGCAGTTTTACTCGTAACTATAGTTTAAAAGTTTGTTGTATTTTAAATTTCAAGAATGTCAAAATGATGACCCTCTGTCTTGTAAAATAAAATCGGTGGTATGAAATGTACCAATATGCACCCAGAGCGAAGTGGCTCAAACTACTACTGCCTCAAAGAGAAAGTGTGATAATACTACCCGTGCTGTTCCCTGTTATTAAGCATTCAGACAAAAACGAATCCATATCAGCATGGAGTGGATAATATGATCAATGGAAAAAGATGAGGTCTGAGAATAGTTTCCCTGCAATGGCTATTATATTTCGATTTAAAGCTTTCGTGACTGCAGGGATTCATCTTCTTGGTTCTTTCGGTAAAGTCACGTAGAAAGAAATTAATAAAATAATAAAAATAAAACAAAATAAAATAATTCTCACGACGTTTCGGCCACAATGCAAGTAGCCGTTTTCAGGTGAAGAACAGGTCTGTCGTGAGAATTATTTTATTGTTTTATTTTTATTATTTTATTAATTTCTTTCTACGTGACTTTACCGAAAGAACCAAGAAGATGGCTATTATAGTTTTGGTCTCGACTGTCCCAGACATAAACCCAACAATGCCATGAGACGAAACAAAAGATACAATTGAAATAGCAATCAATGCTGTGCACGAAACACACTGGGAGATTGGTTACTTTAACATCCAAGACAAAACGTAAACAGTACGAATACAATTGCAGAACCGTAAATTTATTTTACAGCCTAAGACGCAACTTTGGACTTCAAAAGAAATGAAGCGTCATAGTTTGACATTGGCGTGTACGGTCCGAACTGCCGCAAGACGTTTCTGTGCCGAAAAAAACGTATTCTGGAGTAGCTCATAAAAATACCAGACGTCCAGATAACGTCTGTACAATGGTCCCATTCTAGACTCACATCCAGTTAGGAGGCTTGCTCTGTAAAATCAAGAAAAACAGCAAAACTGAGGGGGGGGGCTGTTATCCCCAACGTAAAAGATAAATGAAACAAAACAATGTTACTTTGTCCTTTACATTCAAACAAAATTTGGCACCAATATAAACACTGAAGGAAAAATTGGCTGAAACCGAGCGGTGTTTAATCATTCATGTGAATGACTCGCTTCGTGAAAGTTACACAATTATAGATTCCAAAATCAATGCCAATGTCAGAAGGCGAACCCAATTAAACATATTTTAAGCATCACGTTATCCTAAATTCTCAACAAAAAAAACTGCTAAAAATTACCGTAGCTTATATAACGAGCCCCAGAAAACTTTCAACTCTCTTCACGACTACTAATGTGTGAGCAGTGTGTGAATTCTATCAGCAATTTCGAGCGTAAGGGTGTCATTGAAAGCCAAGCAAGCCTGAATTTGCAAGACTGACATGAATGCGCTTAAGCCATCAACAACTCAATTTTCTATATCTAGAGACTCAGAGATGACATGAAATATCTACAAACCTTCATGACACATTTTATAAATCCATTGCACATGCATACATATTCTGAAAAAGCCACAGCGAAGTGTGTTAATATTTGGTATACAATGGTAAACGCTCAAGAATATAAAATTCGCCTTTAAGTGTACACACTCAGAATAAATTATGCAAAATTCTTTGTTTCATCATTTTACTATTACTACATAATAATGGCATAATAAAATAAAATACAAAAAGCATCGACATAATCTAGAATGATGAAGCTGCTACACTGAAACTGATTGAAGTGACAAAAATCAAATTATAAGAGGAGTCAGAGGCATGGAGTTGCACCCTTCCCAAGGGTATTCACATTCATGTTACAGTATAGAAAATATTTCTATGCAGTCATTAGCCACAAGTTCTATCCACTGCCGGACGAAGGCCTCTTCCACACCATGCTTATATCCATCATCTTGCTCCCATACGAGCCAATCTCTATGCTTCATCTCTGCAAAGGTCGATCTCAACAGTCCGATGGCTCCCGTTTGGCCACTCTGTCATCAGCCTTGTCCGTCAGCCAGCAGCCCGGCTAGCAATGCGTGCCACCCAAGTCTAACTTGCCTTTTTGTAAAGTTGATATGCGATGCGTCTGATTTGCATTTGCTCGCCAATGTGTTCATTTATGTTTCATGCTGATGGAGTGCTGTTTCCACTTATTGTTTGTCAGTGTAATTTCCAGCGTGCATATCTTGAAGCTTCTTTATATAAATACTAGCTTTACTACCCGGCTTCGCCCGAGACTTGGATTCTTGTCTTGGACGTCAGCAGGCACACTGCGTGACGCTGCCGCATGCGGGTGACATCACAAATGTGACGTCACTGCTCACTTGCCGTGCAAAATATATCCATTGTTGCGCCCCCCCCACCCAAAAAAAAATACCAAGTCTATTTTTATACGTTTTGCATTGTGTACAGTCTGGAAGCTACCCACATGCCAAATTTCAAGTTTGTTGCATGTTGGGAAGTATGCTAAACATTTCGAACAGACACACACATTCACAAATTTACCCTTTATATATATGAATGTGTTACATTTTCACCATCAGTGTCTGTGTCCGATCTATATGTTAAAGCAGGTCAAAAGGTATTTTCTAAGTACTGTACAGTATAAGAATAAGGTGTGAAAAAAGTTAAACGTACATACGTAAAAATGTTACAGAATTCGAATATATAACCACGTGGTTTTTATGTCAATGCAAAAAGTTTAAAACGAATGCAATAAAACATTTCACATCTTTGACTTTTTTAATTATATTGCACTGCCTTCAAACTATTTTTGCTTCAATTTTCGTTCAGACGTAGCAATATTTTTTTAAACAATGTGAAATGTATCGCCAGGCAAGAGCATATATTTTTTTTTACTCTGCAAGTTGGCAGATTAGGAGGATGCGGATTTAAAATTGAGTATTGTTAAATGTGGTTTTGACACAGCACTGCATCACCATAAGGCATAAATTAACTGTCCTCAAAGACGGATTGTAACATGCCTCCTACGTTTGTCTGATGCAGGTGTGATTGGATGGAAAATTAGGAATTTGCATTTTCAGATGTTGCTACTCAGTGAAATTATTTCACAAATTGTTGAACGAATGTTATTTTTACTCAACATTGGAAGGCGTTCAATGCTGTATATATACATGACAGAAGGGTGACAGAAATCTTGTGCATCCACCAATTCCTCTTTAACAAAGCTCTTTACAAAAACTATGTTTCATTCAGGGTATCAATAGCCAATATTATATCAAAAAAAGTATATTTTAAATGACATAATATCATAAATGTATTGAACACAATCACTCTACTGGAGCATTTCTGTTCATTCTCTGCAACTGCTCTAAACGGCTGCAGCCAATAAAAATAACACATACCGAAACAGAAATGTAAACGAAGCATTTAACAGTTGACTTCAGTAATGAACTTACAAACAACGCTTTCCAGCCCTGGGCAAAGAATGGACTCGGGCAACAGAAACAAAGTAGATCGAAGAGGGTGGATGGGGGGGCGGAGAGATGGCGTGAGAGCTCCGTGCATAAACTGACAGATGTGATGTGTGTTCATTTGGTCAGCCAAGCCGCAGTAGGGCTTGGCTTATTGCAGCACTCCTTGGAAGCAAGCCACCATTGCAGGGCCATGAAAACAAAAGCCAACAAAACTCTGCTCCATCTCCCTTGAGGCACTGCCTCTTCCTTTGCCCATATTCTCCTTCCCTTATCCCTATGACTGCATCATCCCCCCTCCTCCACACTTCTCCACTCTTTAAAGTTTTGGCAAACTTCCAAGACGTGATATTCCCCACCCCCGCAGGAGCAGCAGCACAGACATGAAGGAAGGAAGGAAGGTTTGAGCAGCTGCGACAAAAATATAACTGCGTTATTTAATTTTTTGGAATGTTTTCTTATTAATACACCAATATAATCACGCCGCCTAAAGCGCTGTTTTTAACGACAGAAAGAAAACCCAATACACAAATACAATGTACCGTCGTCAATAAAGGAATACAAAATATAAACGTTGATGCGAAGTGTTTGTCCTACAATGGCAAAACCGTGCCAATTTTATGCAGATGTTCACATTCGGTAACATAATTCACACCCCTCTTATTTCACAGAAACGAAATGTAAAAGGTAAAAATCACACGGCATTTAAATATTCCTAATCAGTATTTTTACGTGAATACTATACTTAGAAACTTGCACATATTGCTATCGAAACAACTGCAGCGTTTGTCTGCAATCACGGCTAAAAAACAAGCAAAGGAACAAACGGATGTCATCGAGGCTTCATAACAACATTTTGCACAGAAGGCAGGACATGCCTGGACTACCGAGAGGGCTCGGCTGGGCATAAATCTTAAAAATCACACAAGCTTTTGCCATCCAGAAACAACAAATGTGGCCTGATGGAAACAGTACGAGGCCACATCAAAGCCATAGAAAAGCAGGATTACTCTTTCATCTGTTGAACAAAAGTTCTGACGTTTGGTTGAATCGCATGCTCAAAAAAATGTCCTCCCAGAAAAATAAACAGGCGCCATGAGGCCTATCTATACATTGCAAATGTCCTGCTGTAAATATATGTCAAAGCCGTCCAAGTTATGCCCACCCTTCCATTAAACACAATCCAGAGGTTTATTGCAATGTTTGGGTATGTAATATGTACTCATTGCATTAAACAGAACGTGCTTGACATGAGCAGCTATGCTCAAGTGGATGCAGACAAAAGTAGATCATGCTTCTCTGCAATTGACCCCAACCCTTGGTCATTATAAAGCCAGGCATGCAATACCGAGCCTCATTTGGCTACACGTTTCTGTTTTTGTCTCTGTTGGGGTCAAGAGAACACCTATTATATATGCTTTTAAAACCCTTGAGCTGGAAGCAACCAACGTTTCTATCGTTTTAAAACAGAATCAGTCCTCTTACTCTGACAACCTAATGCATGGGGCTTAAACAGACGGACCATAATCAGGCAAATGATGTATAGTTGCATCATATTCAATTTCAATGACATGAGACTTTGAGCGTGCATTAACAATAGCTAAAGAGGATAATTGTATCAACGGTGGGGAACTAATGTAAATACCTATTTAAAGACCACATCACGGTGTACATCATTTGCGTTTCTACATGAAGGGAAATATAGAAGATGCAACAGCCAATCAAATGTCGTTTTACAACGCAACAAATGTGAGCAATAAAAAACTGGCAATAATTGCACCCATTTAATAGAAAACACTCCACTACTTCATCCCCCTTGGCTTATTTCCCATTGTAATTACGTCAAGAAACATCTGTATTCTATATAGTAACATCCATAACTTGGTACTAGGAGCTGAGTGAGTTTGCATTTAAAAAATGACCACGGTTTGCATTTGTACATCCAAACTGTGTTCCCCTTCCACAATCGCCGTATTGCGTGTGAATTAAGAAGCCTAATAATTAATAACCAAGCAATGGTAAGTTTACAAAAAAACTGTGCCTGGCCAATGCAATCACAACACAGGTAATAATGTACAACCTATGTTGGTCGCAGTATGGTCATTGACACCATTTGGAAAATGCAGCACTTAAGGCGGCATGATAATTAAATTTTAAACATCGGTAATACATCACGAGTAATTGCCAGCGCATGAGACTATGGAAAGCCCTCTGCTCGCTTAACTATGAAGAGTAAAGAGGCAGCACTACTTTGTGTTTAGTGTGCCAAGCCTTACACAGTATTTCACATGAGTACCCGGAAACTACTCCTTCGATTTTGACCATTAGATCGCAATTGTGCTCTGTTTATTGGGTAATGTTCAATTGAAATTAAAATACAAAGCATGTTTTAAATCGTTGGTTCATAAGCATGTTTGGTATTCCTGCACACGATAAAAAAAACATTATTTAGAGGCAGCCTCAGCACATCTAGTAAAAGCCACAATTAACAAAAATTATAAACATGCCATTTGTACGTTTAGAAAAAGACCACTCCATACCGCAGAGAAAGCATTTAATCAGATTTACATGTTTCATAAAACAATAATTTAATTTAATAATGACCTAAACCTTTTGTGTTTCTGACCATTTTAAATTAATAGAGTGCAAGTAAAGGCTAACCATGCACACAACACAGCTGCTAGTAGTGCTTTGCAAAGTAGGGCATCGCCTAACATGATTTTCAGACATACATTCCCTACTGTGGCATAAAATGCAGACCATATGGCACATGGTAGGCTACAAATAATCTGCGGGACAGGAAACCTGCATGCACTGCAATTTACTCGATCACACTGCTCGACATTCATTATCAATGACATTTATGCAATTATCAAATCGGATTTGGTTAAGTATATCACATTACAATCAATAAGTGAACTATTAAATATCAACTTTTTTAACGGTTAGGTTGCTTCTACCACTACAGTGACAATCTTTTTTTTATCTGATTTGATGTTGTGGGTGTTAAGGGCCGATCCTATTATCAGGTTTTTTTCCCCCAATGCATTTTTCTCCATATCTGAGGAGTAAAGTGCAGCTAAACACAGGTAAAATAGGATGAATTTGAAACTAGTTCCGATTGACTCCTCTCATTCAGTGCGAAAGCTCACATCACAGGTAGAAAGTCGTATATGCAAGTGACCACTTCCCATTGACTTTTAGCCAAGGAAGAATTTTAATAGAATTATTTTGTTAATTCCTCATCTGTGCAAAAGCTAAATGGATAAAAAAAAAACTCAAAGGATTTTATAAAACTTAAATCGGAGACGTGGATAATATGAAGAACATAGGTATATGGATAAAGGACTCGCACTATAATTACAAGTCAAATGAGGTTAACACTTTAATTCAGAAGTCATTAACAGAACTATGCATGTGCATAAATAAGGGGTAAAATTTGTATCTAAGAGTGATAAACATTTACTATTTTTTTTATCCAATTCTACAAACCTCCTGCTGGGTTTAATAAGCACTGTAAGAGTTGTGAAATTATGATGACCAAATCCCTTAAAGTAATACACTGTGGGGGTGGTGGAAAAAAAATAACTGTGGTGCTCATTCAGACACAATACGGCTGTGGTAAGGACATGACAGCATGCTTCTGGTATGAGCCTTCAATTGCCCCTTTAATTTGCCTTTGAAACCCAACCATATGATCCAAGCAGGTCTTGGTGCAGTGATGCAGGCAGTCTAAAACACGTGTCACTCTGTTCAGATGGCAACTGCATTTAAAAAAAATAACAACCTAAAATGCATAGTAAGCACTTTTTTTTAATAGGGCAATGATATTGAAATATTGATCGCATGTTTTGCCAAAAAAGCAGACAAGCTGTAACAATATACTTTTTGTGTCCATGGCTGTTAACATCACAACATTTGTACCAGTCAGTTTAAAAGAAAGAAAGTTAATGTGCAAAGGCTGTCTATACACGAGACACTCCGTGCCAACAGAGCAAACTATCTTCAATGAGAGATACAATGAGGGAAGTTATAAAAAAAAAATATGTTCTGCACAATGCAAGCCAATTCAGATGTTGTGAATATGGAAAAAGCATGTTTTTGATACAAGTAAAAATGTGTAAAAGGGGCTTTCAAGTTACACTTATTTCGGAAGTTTTTGACACATTATATACATGCTGAGAAAATAATAGGTGTGGAAATGACACCTGCTGGAAGTATAAATGAGAGTCCATATTCTAGGAACTTCGGAAGAACAAAATTGCAAATGAAAGCAAAGTTTAATGGAAAATATGGTCGCTGATCCAATGAAAGGCTGCAATGTGTGCACTATCCAATCGTTAAACTGCTGTCTAATCATCCAATACTGACTTAAGAATAATCAATGTCTTCATGAACGGTCTTAAAAAGCCCTATGACATTACTACACATTGAATCTCTTATACTTACATTTATTTCAATCATCAATTGAAGTAACTTTATTCTGTTACTATAAGCAGTTTAATTTAAACTGGTT
>CM025610.2:2392387-2435949 GCA_014621495.2 Entosphenus tridentatus
CCCCCCCCCAGACCCCCCCCCCAAGCCCCTGCCCGGCCCCCTCGCTCCCTGCCGGGAAGAGTGGCGGGGAGACGGCGTCACGGCGCCCCCTGCAGGCCCGGGGAACAACACATCGGCCGTCTTGCTTGTTGGTACTATTGGGAGTCTCGTCGCCCAACACAGACACACACACACAATAAGTGACTTAAATTTGTTTTTTTAAGACGCTTTTATGGAATGTACCGTGCTCGTAATGGAAAAACTCCACGACTCCAGTAAGTGGCCCCGAAGCTTGCCACAACGTAAGGGGCCATGGTCAATTACAGCCAACGTGAGTTGAACGTTGACAATTAGACCCAAGCCGAAACATAAGATATACAAAAGATTGTTTAAAAATATTTATGTTTTATTTTTATGATATAATATAGTATTGTCATCAGTATGACATAAGTATACCAAGTTTGCAGTCGATACCACATTGGGACGTGGGTTAAAATTGAGTTACACGATTTTAGGATACAACAACAAGCGTGTAATAAAAACAATCTGGTAAATACTACGGCATTTGGTTTTGTGCATTAGGCTCAAATGCTTTTTTTTTAAACCTAAACCTTTGTTCAACAACCGCCCGATGAGACCCATAAGGTTGAAACCGGTGCAGAGTTTTTGTGCTTTGATAAATGCCGCTTGATAAAAATAATTGTCTTGAAGACCAATACTGTGATGCCGATGTCTGCAAACATTTGTATTTAAATGTGGAGACAGAATGAAGTTCTGATTATATTTGCTGTTAATGTACTGCACTGCATTATAGATTAAAGCTGGGCTGTCGGTTTAATAGGCTTTTTATTGCATTTCTATGTCCAGAATATATTGTCTGTTCGTCTCTCCTTCTGAGAACACTTCACATGGTTGCATGAAAACGACAAAACCTCTAAAACAATCTAAACAAAAATTACTCCACAGATTTCCAATACCAATTTCCAGATCTATATACATTTGGAGCAAGTTTGGTATATGTTTTAATCACGTTACTCTATGTACCAGCTTTATTAGTGTATGTGTGTGTGTGCATGGGTGTGCACACAATCGTAATGTGTACATCCGCTTGCATATGCGTTTGTGCGTGTGAGGAGCGGTGGCGCAGTGGTTAGCGTGCTGGTCAACAAACCTGTCGACCCGAGTTCGATTCCCACTCACAGCTTTAGATTAGTACTTGGTGCGGTGAGACAAAGGTGGCCGGGCGTGGTGTGGGCCTTTAAAGAACTTGCCCCCACAGTCTGTTCAGGCTGTAGGGGGGATCTTTGTCTTTGTCCATGCACGTTTCTTTATACCGTCAAATTGGAGGTATCCCCTTAAAGGGACTAGCCTACATGCGTGTTGTTACAAGATCTTTGTGTAACGCACCGTATTTGGACCAAAGTTTATATTTTTGCGACATTTTGACGAATAGTTTGACCAAATTTTGTTTGAACAATTCAGCCAAACCGGCTGAACTGAGTTGAACTATTTACTTTCGTGGGTTGAAAAACTGTATTTACTTTCGTGCAAAAGTGGATATATATTTTCACGAGGCAAAAACACTGGGTGCATTTAACTGGGAAAGCTTATTTGAGGCGCACAGCGGGACCACCTGCTGCATTAGATGGCGGTATTCGATGCGTATCTATGACGCTTACCTCTGATAAAATATGACAATGAGGAAAACGTCTGTGTAAGGTGAAGTGTAAAAACAACTCCGACACAGCGCATAACTACTACACATGGAGGAGATGGCTTTACATTAATATCTTGACATCTGTTTTTATTGCTCCAAGACTAACATTGCGATTTAAATCTTGGAAGCCGCCTTTGTTGATCATGCACGTCAGGAATTCGAAATAAGTCGAGGCTTCACTTTGCTTTACACAAATGCTGATAGAATATGTCAACTGGACTAGAAGATCCATAGACTGTTGGGCCATAAATGTACTGTAATTTTATTTTTACGCGGTGAAAAAGGCTCTTCGACGTTTCTTTAACGCATATTAAACAAAACTCTCACTGAATTTCCATCACGAAGTAGAATACATAAATCAACTTATTTCATGACCGTACTCGATTGTGTTTGTAAAAGTTGAGAAACTTCTCATTTTACAAAAGACAGTTGTTGCTCTTTAATTGATGCAGTGGGCAATTAAAGCCGACTGTTATCCATGTTCGGTGATGTATTCATTCTTTTCACTGCAGCTTTATGATTATAGCTGTTTGGAATCGGATGGAGCAAAACATGTGCAGTTATCCATCTTCACATCTAACCAATCCCAGCATCTATTTGAATGCAAAGGACATATTTAATCATGCACATGAGTAGGGTACACATTTTTTTTTATAGAATTGTTTTGTGTGTGCATACAGCATGACCTGTGCCCAATAAGATGTACATAGGAAATAACTATTTACGAGAGGCACACAATATTTTATGAATGTAGAGTTTTTACCAGTAAGTCAGGTCTGTCCCACGTGTTTGAGAAGGGAGACACTTTAACTTGATCTAGAAACATTCACAATTTGCAAGGTGCACATAGTCATTCTCAAATTTCATAAATATTCTGCAAACAGCACGTTGAAAAATCATCACAGGTAAACCTAGAAACACAGTTTGCAAGGTTCAGCAAAGGTTACTAAAATGTACACGTCAACCAAATGCGCACACTGGTTTTGTAATTAGACATATATATATTACTATTGTAATATGGTAATGTTCGGGATGTGTCAAAACCTAGCCTTAACTACGCACGAAGTGCATTCTTTGCAATCTATGATAAGTGGGCATTTAACATGCAGTGAGCATAGCATTAGCACATTGTGAGAATCAGTCGTCAGTGCTTCTGTAATACTGGCAGGAACCCACTGGTTCCACCAGCCCACAGGGGATTATTGTGTCCGTTCGTCGTGCAGGGAGGGGCTGGGTGGGGAGGGAGGGGCTGGGTGGGAAGGGGAGGGTGGGAAGGGTGGGGCTGGGTGGGGAGGGTGGGGAGGGGTTGGGTGGGGAGGGACTGGGTGGGGAGGGTGGGGGTGGGAGGGGTGGGGCTGGGTGGGGAGAGGCTAGTCACCCCGTGGTGCCCTTATACAACTCAACGTCTACCTACTCACGCCGGCTTGTGCCCGCCCTCACAGTCGGGCATATTTGCGGAATACACCACGCCGCCGTTGACCTTGGCCATTGACCGAGCAACCCAACGTTCCTACCAGCTCCCTCCGCAGGAATGTGTTAGCGCCGTTTCTCATAATGTCAGCCCCGGTGCCTCTCCCACGATACTGCTCTGCAACTTTATCCATCAATGTATGAATGCAAGTGTACACGTTCCAATTTAAGAATTATTGGTAACACTGGTCATTAGGTAGACAGGCTGGACATAAACCAGCACGGGAACTCTGGTCATCCTCGCAGCGGCTTTTGGCTCACCATGGAACAAAGACGGTCACTGCATCGCGCGATCACAGATGCCACTGGAGCAATGCACTTTAAAGTCAAGATTGAAAACTAATTTCTTTACAACTGCGTTCTGTGTTTAGTGTTGTTGTCCTTGCCCTGCACCTCCAATTAGCGAGGTTGGCTACGTACGGGTCGAAATAAGTTCAACATATGTATTACAGTGGGATTAGGGGGTGGAGAGCTGCAATTTGAGAAACATTGCTGAATGTATACAGGGACAGGTTCACATTTTCTTACATCTGATGCAGGTGCTGGGAGGTCATGGATTAATATAACATCCAAATCCAACCGCATCTCAAAACGCTGTAGAGAAACAATTGTCCTGCTTATTTTATAGAGAGAGGCAGACCATCAGAGGCGGATGAACAAAATAAACGTAAAATAAAAGTCTCGAGTCTGGGAATGAATAGTGGCAGGCAGTTAACAGCACAGATGGCTGGGGAAGGGAGTTCCAAATCAGTGGTGGGGGGAGCCAGCAGAGGAAACTGAGTGACTCCCCCCCCCCCCCCAACGTATGAAAGGTTGCCTGGGGGCTTCGACAGAAAGTCTTGGTTGCCGAAGCGGAGAGTGCGCGGGGGGAGTGTGGGATGAGATGAGAGAGGTCAGGCAGCATGGCATGCATGGCTGCGATAAGAGAGCTTCGGTGAAGGGTCTGTCTTTCTTCGGGAATCCTTCTCTTATCCTCAAATAGAGCTCCACCTATTGCACGTAAAATTGGGCAGTGCCCCCAAAGTCCCCGAAACGCCTTCCGAGGAGAATGATGGCTCCATTTAGCACTGGAATTACATACAACGTGCCCGTGTAGTTTTGCTATCAGCTGCGATGCGCATTTACAGGAAGGTTTCAGTTTTGGCCATCAGAGGGCAGAAGTATACTGCTCCAACCACACAATGCCTTAATGGCTCAGAACTAAATTTAACTTCATGATGGCAGTTTAATTTGTTTTCATTTGTTTATTACAGTGCGGTAAGAATGTTCAAGATTAAAACAAAAATGCTAAATTTTAATGTGCCCCTCGAAGGTGTCATCGGCTTTATTTTTTAATTAGTATTGTACATTAATATAAACTATTTTAATTAAACGTTATTTTAGTAGGTGAAATAAAAACAAACAAAAAGTTTCGTGATTATTATTGTAGGTGTTCAGTAATTTTAGCATTTTTTAAATTACATTTTCTATTTTCGAACGTTGTACTGGCAATCTGGGGTCCAAGCGAGAACGCTTGTTGTAGAATATTCCCATCAGCACTTTCAGTGTTTAACTCTCAGCTCTCACGATTAATACGAGATTTCGGAAAGAGGGTCTTTTTATGATAACATGCGAATACCATTAAGATGTAATTTACGTTGCTAGTAAGGTGATGGAATTGAACAATTTCATAAGTAATGAAACCCCAAGAGTAAAAGGTAAAACTTGTTTTAAATCCAGTTCCTCCCACTCACTTCCCACTGCTGGCAGCCATGGTGATATCGATACAATCAAAACACATCAGTAAATAGAGCAATCAGGTTCATCGGAAGTGGAGTTTTTTATGTTCAAGTAATTCTTTTCATTGACAAAGAAATGTTGTAACAAATTATGTGTAATGATGAAAGTCACCTTTCTGATAAAGATCAATTGCATTGCATGGTGATACAGGAAAGCATTACACCATACACTTATCAGTGGTTTTGAATACCATACAAGATCTTTCAGAAAAAAATGCTTCATGGTGATAAGACACTGAAATATTATCATTTGTAATGTTGTGCTTTTACTGAAACCGTTGGAAATTATACGAGAAAATAGTCAACTCTGAAACCATGGAAATGCCAACAAACACGGACGTTATCATGAATGTTTACTGAAACAAAACACACACACTGGTCTCTGAACACAAGAGTGGTAACATGCTTTAGAATATCAGACTACGTACACCGATACACGTATGAATAACAATATTAAACAGAGGGGCATTGTTACAGAATAGCTCACCAGTATTTTCCCATGTCATAGCATACACTTTTTCTTTCGACACACCATAAGGCAGAACATGTCTCATCATACGAACCTGCCGAGCAGTATATAACACATACACGTTATATGTTACCATTTTACTCATTTCTTTAGAACTGCTTTTTTGTGTTCAGTGTGTTGTCCTTCCCCCGCACCTCCGATTGGAAGGGTTGGCTACGTACGGTGATAAAGAAGTTTAATATATACTTACAGTACTATTATTTTGTGTAAACGTCGGCGCCTAAAGCAGTGCCTTAATTACATATTTGTAAACTGATGTTACTCTGCCTGCCGTAACCCCAACACCTGGCACTTGTGGTCCATTTAAATATTCTTTGACACAAACACCCATCAGTTGCTTCTGGCGAAAGAACGTCCACCGGAGAGGTAGCTGTAGAGAGCCTCGCGCGAGGGTGTTTTGGCCTACTCTTCCACGTTGGCCAGACGTCTTTGGAAGTGGTGAGAGTAGCCACACTTTACCCCACCACACGTGGACCATCATCGACTGCGGCGGAGACGTTTAAACTGATGGATGGGCAGAGGCGGGGTGGAGGGTGTGGGGTTTAAGATACTTGCACGATAGAATCGGCAATCAATTGGATTGCAAGTCCAGTGTGCATCATTCCCGGTTGTTTTTGCATTTTGATTCCACATTAAATGTTTGTCTTATACCCCGACGAGCACGATTGGCTACACACGGTGCAAAATAAGTTCAACATACAATCAGTTTCAAGGACAATGCATACATTATCACGGTATTGTTTTTTGTTTGCATTCTGACTACAAGTATTGTGGTTAATGTTAACATGATTCCTTGCAATAGGTTTCAGTTTTGTCGCCAGAAAAAGGGGGAAAAACCTATTAGTATAATTTAGTACTGGCAAAGGAGGCCTCGTGATGAGATACATACATTCATTATACTCACTTGCATTTATATATTGCATTGCAGAGCTGAAAGTGGAATGATGTTGTGTTCTTTAGGGTTGTTTTTGTTACCGCCGCTACTTGACATTTCCCTTCCACCGCGATATTTGTTAATGACTTGTCTGAAGTATTGCCTCCGACGATGTTAACTTTCAAATACACAGCACACACACACACACATTGTCTACAAAAATATGATGTTGTCGCAACGTGAAGATGCAGACTTGAATAGGGTAGAATGATCATTAAGCCCTACTGAAGTCACACGCAAATAGCAGGGTGCACTGCCATCGGCTTGTATCAGACTTGACTTGGCACACTCCAATGTTTTACCAAAATAGCATGATTAATAACCTCCGAAACTCAGCCTGTGGCAGGCCACAGGTGCAGCTAACCCCAATTAACCCTGATGTTAACAGTGAAGTTAAAGTTAGTATAATACTGTGTAAATATAAAAAAAACCTATAAAATATATAAAATTGTAATTTTGAATGGTAAAATATTCACGTTCATTTTTTGGAATTCAGTGATGACGTTGCTGATAATGTGGAAGTCATAAGCAGCATAATATGATATGCTCGCATAATCTTTATGCTCTCATCGTACAAAAGTTAACGCAAACTGTGATTTGCCACAATCGATTGTTTGAGCGTGTCAAAATGTTGCCGTCGTATGGATATGTCCACTCGTGTTTCCAGGCAACACAGCAGCGTTGGTATATCATATCCACAGCGTGCGGAGACGGTCGCTATTTTCATAGAAGCTGCGAGCCATTTTTTTTAAAACAACCCACCCGCAGCAGTAGCTCAAGTGCGTCAATGGAAAGCACGAATAGAATAAGCAGCGGGGTAAAATATACCTCCGGCAACTTAACAACAAGTTGAACGTCATTGTAGGTTATTAATTTAACTCCTTTTTTTGGCGTGCGGGTGTGTGGCTCTGAAGACCACACCCTGGTATGCAATCGCTTTGACACAACTCTGCCAAGCCCTACGTCCAACCCTCAAGCCCCAGGGCTCTCAGGCTCAGCTCTAATACATTTCCTGTGGACTGTGTCTTTGACTTAAACTTCCCAGCTTCTAGTTTCATCAAATGGTGGTAGGTTTAAATTAACACTGCTACCAAAAATCTGCACAATTTAATTTAACGCCGTCCGAGGCTACGCGATTTAAATAAATATCCTAGCATACAATGTCTAATGCTGCTGCTGCGGTTAAAAGAGAGAGATGGCGATGGCTTAGAGAGGGCCTTCATTCAGCAGTGGATTGATCATGGCTGATGCTGATGTAGTATCAGTGTATGGAATACGCGTGTTTTTTTCCGCATAGGCTTATGCACAATAGGATTGTTTTTGCAAATACAGAACTAACAACAGCGATTTCCCCCAGAATATTTTAAGCAACCGATGATACAAATATATCTTAAATATTTGATATATATGAATTTTTTTGCCAACAAAAACATGCCACTAATGAGATGTGCGTAGTGTCTTTACGTCGATCAACATGTGTGACCTTTTCAGAGCCATGTGAATGAGCCAGCGTGTCGATGAAATACGAGCCATGTTCGTAATCTGTCAAAACATCCACAACGTCGCATTCCGAAATACGTCCGTTTTTACGATTATGAACTCAAATATCAAAATATGTTGTGATCATGACAAAGTGGCAGCCAAGCATTGATACGCATCCTGGAGTACGTTCAGCGGGGAGATGGAACGAATAAATCAGTTTTGTGCGCAGGTGCAGGGTGGATTGTTTCATCGCGAGATCGTGAGAGATGGCAACAGCTTGGGGATGACTTTCATCCAGCAGTGGATTGATCATGGCTGACGACGACGACGATAAAACTTGCATTTGTGTCTTACGTGCATCTGTCGTGTTCGTTATGGCGGGGGAGAGGAGGTGGGGTGAGAAAATTATTCCTTGGTCAAAGTTTGCGTGCTTTTTGTTTGCGTGCCGTTATCAATCTAAGTTGTCTTTAATCTCTCCAGCTTGTGAACAGCATCACAAAACACGGCTCGGCGACGGAGGGGCTGCTCTCAAAGGGGACGGGCTGCTCGTTCCCATCACGGCTGACAGGACCTAGAGAGAAGAGTTAAGTCACACTGGGTGAGCCCAGTGTGTTACGTGAGCCACAGTGGCATCCACAAACTTCAAACGCCCCGTTGTCAACAAAAAAACAAGCCACATTCAATTAGTTCTGTCTGTGTTCCATCCTGTCGACAAGATTGGCATGAATACGAAACGGCGCATTACACGGAATGAATGAAAACGTCGAAGGAGTTGTTTTTTGCTCTGTGCCAAACCGCGGGTTTCTATATATAGGGTAGTGCACATTACTCTGAGCTTTGTGTGCTGTGTGTGTGTTATCTTATTCGGAAAATCATCGCTGCAGTTACAATATTGGTTATTTTTCAAATTCAAGCAATTGGACGTAGGGATGATTCGCAACGTTGCAGGAAGTAATTACAAACACACGTGATAAAATGTTACGTTGTACCTCACGTGCCAAAAGAATATAGAGATACACAGAGGGTGTCTAAACGTGACGATATCTCAAGATGATGTGCACACTTGTCAATGCCAAATAAAAACAAAAAAATCCAACCAGATTATCGTATAGAGTTTATGCAAGAAGAAATCTTAGTAAACACGCCAACTTTGGGCCAACAATTGGCATGCGGCTGTAAGCGTTGGATTATTTTATTTTCTACCTACGTGACTTTACCGAAAGAACCAAAGAGTATGGATTCCTGCAGTCACGAAAGCTTCGAATCAAGATTAAACTTTCCATGTCTACTGGGATGGAGTTTAACATTTGTAGGTGGTATCATTCTGCATACCAAACGTTGGCTTTGAAAAATCCCAGGAAGAATTTTCATTGTATCAAGTACGGTATTCGGTGAAGGATCGCGTCTCGTGTGCACAAACTCGTCCAATTCTCTACGCAACGAAACCTTCTTAGCGCTCCTCTGTGTTGTCGGGTAGTACCACGTATTGTTCGCAATGATGTGCGACGTTTCGTTCCACGTGCTGGTCCGAGGGCCGTGCAACACAATCGCGAGCACCTACACAGCAATGGAACTGTTGGTCGGAAGAAAGATCAGAGACGACTCTGTATACGCTTTTTGCAATGCTAACACTACTTTTTAGGCTTAAAGATATATGTATATTTATAGCGTAGTGTGTATGTGTATATGTTCGGTGGTCTCATATAAAGTTATGATTAGGTAAATAATCCCGGCCACGACCCTGGAATTAGGGCAACATTATATCTGCTAAGGTCACGCCAATTCTAGTTTGCTAGCTAAATCATTTTACTCGGTCAAAGCAGACGAAACCAGTCCCCCTGGAAACCAAAACAATTATGGCAAACAGAGTAATGACAGGCCTGGCCGCCCCCTCCCCTACGGGCACGCACGGCAGCTCACACTCGAGAGCGCAGTGGGCGGGGAGAGCTGTCGATGGGTGGGAGCGATGCGGATGGGTTGGAGAGTCGAAGTCACGCCGGTGAGAACTGAGAACTGACGCGGCACGGTGAAACCCTGACCGAGGCAGAGCCTCAAACCCCAAGCTGTCGTGATGATGATGGAGCGTGCAATATAATCAGTGGGGGGAGGGGGAGGGGGGCTAACACGAAGAAGGGCTTCGCCCCGGCTTAATTGAAATAGACATTCTTAAAATAAGAAATCACAGGTGAGTTGAGATATTCGCTTCTTACTCGCGTCGTAGGGGCGGTCAAGTGGTTCTGTGTAGTCAGAAGTATTTCACTAGTCACATCACATCTGTAACATCGGTCTTATACAGCAGGGGCCGACAACCAATGTAATAAAGGAGAGTATTTTTTTTTCGAATTCGGTTCCCCGCCCCCCCCAATGTGAATATGGGCTCCTTAAATGAGTAACGACACGAAACAGTTCCCTAAAGAGACGCAGGTTGCGGACCCCCCACCCCCACCCCCCTGGTCTACACAGCGTCACGAAACGTGACTTGGTCATGTAGCCCCCACGGGAAAAGGGGCTCCAACTTTGTTCGCTGCTTCGACAAACGCAATCGGTGACCTGCGCGATGCGAACGCCACCATGCACGGCACGACGCACGCTTGTCACCTGCTATTGTCCAGCACAGCGCGGACGATGCAGTGCGAGAGGTCGATCCCCTGTGGGTGGTGACTACTGCCACATTGCCACCGCCTCCCCCCAACAAGTGTCGCTGTAATTTCTCTTTTTAAGTTTTTCTTTTTGAAGTTTGAAGACAATCAGCGGCTAATGCGAATACCAACAGTGTCACTCGCATGCAAGTGGAGGGGGGGGGTAGTGGTTTGCAATCGACGAAATAACTTCACTTCAATCCCCAATGTTTCCTTTAAAGCAGAAACATTCAAAGGGTTTGTTTCCTTTTATATTTTTTATTTCAAAGGACACCGTGACTTGACATGCGATTATTGCAATGATCACAATGCACAAAACTGTTTCGCCAACAGCCCAAACGGCCGGACGGCACCCTCGTGTTCACCTTCTGAAGCGCTCGCTCGTCACGGTGGCGTGCGCGATGACCACCACCACCACCACGTGACTTTTCTTTCGTATTGAGCGCGCTGCATTTAGTGCCACAGCGCGTGGATTTATAGCGATCATTTGTTTGCTGGTGACTGTGTATTTCATATCGGAATCGCAATAAAAGTTGTTTAAAAGTCAAGTCGGACAGCGCTGGATATTGTCGTTATCGCATTCGTTGTTAAGAAACAGAGGGAACATGGCAGCGGTACAAATATAAAAGAAATAACGTTGGCAAAAGCTAGACAACGAAGACCAAATGTTAGGAAGGTTTATGATGAACGACGGAAATTATGGAAGCGCATCAACGTCGCTTTACTTAAACAGAAGGAATTACGCCCATAGCCAGGGCACCACAACTAGGGATGTCAACAGACTGCAAAAAGTAAAACTAAAATTTTTACTTAAAACTTTCGTGACTGCAGGAATTCATATTCTTGGTTCTTTCGGTAAAGTCACGTAGATAGAAAATAAAATAAAATAAACATTGAAAATAATAAAAGCTAAAAACCCACGACGGTCTTCATCTTTTCTCTCCGCCTGATGAAGACCGCTTGTTTTGCGATCGAAACGTCGTAGTTTTTTGTTATTTTCTTTGAACCTATCCACGTGACTTTGCTGATAGACCCAAATAATATTAATTCCTGCACTCACGAAAGCTTCAAGTCAACATTTAACTACTTATGCATCATTAATACCAATGAAGAGGGGTCATTGCCTGAAATGTTGCTTTTTTAAATCATTAATGCCACAATTTTTCACAATAAATATCTCAACTATATATTTAACTCACTCATCATTTCTTATTGGGGATCATTCTGAATATATGCATGTACGAATTAATGAATACAAATATGTTCGATTCTATTTGCCTATTGTTGGCTTTCCCGACCAATATTACAGCAGCATTTATTTGAAGTTAACTTCGAATAACTTTTGGACATTATTTGTGCACAGACAAGACAAACATGCAGGGAAAATGCAACACGTATTGAATATCTCAAATGGGCAATATCAAAGTGAAGATGTACATTGCAACGATATTGGTGTGGGCTGCAAACCACAAAGGGATGGATGTGTAAAACTTGAATTTGTCTCCAGAGAAAATGTGCATATACATGTTTTTAGATCCCAAAAACCACACGAACCATTTCAGTTCACTTAATTCTGATGGATTTTGTGTTATAGAGAGCCCTTTAAAACTAAGGGGCCCTGGCAGAAGTTACGCTGTGCATTAAAAAAAAAGATCACTACTTTGTGATTGAATTTTTTTTTGTTAAATCTAGAAAAGGTCATAAAAGCAGTGCTTGGCGTGTGTGTTCCCTCCAGGAGCGGGAACGTGGGTGGGATAACCGCGGTATTGAGAGCTTTACAAATAATTGAAATTGGATGAGAGGGCAGAGGCACGAGTCACGGGGAGTCACGGTTGTTCACGCGGATCACGTGATCTGCTTGCGCTTGCCTGGATCCGGAGAGGCGAGAGTAAGGGTGGGGATGGGTGAGAGTATTTTACGTGAAGAAAATAATATATAGATATAAAAAAAACTGTGCAATTGGCTCGTTGAGTGTTTTCTCTCCAGTTGCTGAAAAAAATATTCTTCCTAATTTCATTTCGATTCCCTTTCTTGATGACAAATAAGGTTAGTTTCCAGATCTTAAAGTCAATCTCTCGAACGGATGATATGAAGTAAAGTGGTACGAAAACAGATGTGCAATGAATAAAGTGGCATATATACAAACGCACACATGCTGCGTGAATAGTACCATCCAGTTACCTCGCAGAATACTGATCAATATTATCATGGTGCATATGAAATAGAAATTACAATTATGAGAGTATACGCTAACATTCATTTCCAAATGTATGTGAGCGTATACTCACATTCATGTTGAAAACTAGTTTCTTTAAAACTGCTTTTTGTGTTCGGTTTGTTGTCCTTTCTCCGCACCTCCGATTAGCGAGGTTGGCACGACGTACGGTGCGAAAGAAGTTCAACATACATAATCAGAATATTTATTTCATTCATACTGGAGGAATCAGATGAGCTATAAAGCTCTTTTTTCCACAGATGTGCGGTAAAATGCACACCGGCATACACACCTTACCACGTGTTGGCTGACACCTCCTCCCCAACCGTGCGAGTTTACGCATTGTTCGTAAAGAGGACGTTGGGAAAATTTTCCACCAACGGAACACTCTGACACATGCCAGTCGGGTCCCACAGCCTTCATAGTATTTCCTTCATATTTACCCGCATTTAGAACATTCTAATATCGAAACAAAATATCCACAGAAGACACTGATTCGTGCTGTAGAAATATATCATCACCATCATTATCTGTTGTGTTAGTGCATCACACCCCGTGCGGTAAATCTGGAGACACCTAAAGTATTTAGACATTTAAACGCCACACCGACATGGGTAACAGAGACATTGAAATCGCAATGAGAATCAACGTATCGCTGCAAGGACAGACAAGGATCTCAGTAATTCTACTGTGACACTACATTAATCTTCGAATCCTGAGTGTGGGGTATGTGACGGCACTCTTGCCTCCCAGATCCACCCAGAGTTGTTCCCTTGAAGCGTTATTACAAGAGGGAAATTGTGATGTCATTTTCCTGGCGGTGTTCATGGAATAATCACCACCCCACGTTGCTTTCAATAGCTGCGCTCATCACCAACAAGAACTTCAACGCAAGCGAACTCTGCGGCATCAAAAAACGCGTTTCTCAACACGTAACTACCTTCCGAGTGAGTGCAACAAAACACCACTTTCATTTCCATCGGCAGAGAACAGCTGTCGAGAGCAGTACGCACATTGTAGAATTATTTACCACCGTTTACGGCAGTTCTTCCCTAAATTTCAGAGGGGAGGGAGGGGGGTTCACTGTCGCCGATAAGACATCATCGGTGTGAGGGTCGCCACACCATTTGAAACCATTGAGGGTTTGACAGCAGCACGATGGGGTTGTTGTCACGTGTCTGTGTATTGTTGGGGGAGCTGCACGTCAAGGGGCCGCACTAAAGGCGACCAGGGGCAGCGAGCCAGCCAGTGGCTCACGGGCCTTGCAACGAAGCACACTTGGTTTGCGGTGTAGCCGTGGGAACGTGGTTCGTGAAGCCGGCGGGCTGAATTTGATTCCCGGCCACGGTGTAAGTTCGATATCTGAACCGGTCCGTTCACCAGCCACCACTGTGACGCCTTTATCCAGCAGTGGATTGACAAATGTGGCCGTGAATTATAATTGCATCCACCTTCGACAATATGCAATACATGGACAATCCGAGTGGTTTTATTTTAGAAGATGCCGCCCCTTCACGAAATGTCACAATGATTTATTGACCTCAAGCGTGCAGCAATCAAATCACCCTCATTACAGCGCCACTCGATAATTACCTAGAGGCAGCGTCACACATGCGGCAAGCAGCAGCACAATGCAAGACCAAGGCAGGGGGACGCAAAGACAGCGTCAACAGAGACAAACAAAGCCCTTATCAGGTGCCTCCCAGATGGCCAATTAAGCGTTGGAAAAGCCCCACAATGCAGGGCTCGCACTCATCTACTCGTCCCGGGCAGTCGGAGCAGGGAAGGCGGTGGGTGGCATTTAAACATGGATCTCAGGCTTCATTTTCGGAAGAATCTCCCCTTGAAAAGGATCTCACAAGAGACATCGAGGTCACGCGAAGTCGAGCCGCGTCGTCGTGCGGCAGAGAAATCGGGAGCGCCGTCAATCTGCTTCATATTCAGTCGTATCGACAATTTGCGGCGGAACGAGGGCACTGGGGTTGTATAGAAATCCCTTCGTTAGTTGATCAGTGTACAGCGGCTGAAACGTACGCGTTTCAACACTCGAGGCGCGTTCTCCGACTCATACAAACGTTGGGGCAGTCATCACTTACACCGGTGGCACCGATTCAGCAGTGGATATTGCAGATTCCTATGGTGGTAACGCGTCAGTCATCGGACAATGATTGTTGACTTCCCACCAAAAGTGGTATTTATATCGTCATTACCGCGAGGGTTGATGCCTTGAGTTTTACAAATCGACTTGATTCCGATGGTGAGTCCAGAACCCTACAGTGTCGGTTAGCACTGAACTGGCTTCAAAATGACTCTTACCAAATACAAAAAAAACTCAATTACAACCACATCTCTGTGCACTCACTTATAACAATGAACTCACAATCACATCTACTACTTATTATTGATATTTAAAGAATTGTGTTTGTGCTTTTTAATTGGATAAAAAAAAACATTTTGTACTTTTTTATATTATTTTTTGCTGTGTTATTTTGTGTGTGTTTGATGTAACGGCGCCATGGATGACAGAGCTAAGTCAGAAAGTTGCCACAAAGTGATTTAAAAGAAAATTGTTATCACGGTAGCTGAGCATGTGGCTAAAGCCAAGCGGTCAGAAACATACAGTACTATTTAACGCGTGATTATAGTCCAAAAGACAATATAATACACCTGAAGAAACACTAAGGGGCCGTCCATAAATGACGTCACGCACCTAGGGGGGGGGGGGGGTCAGACATTTATGACGATGTGTGACGAGGGTTTGAGAAATGTGACGTCACATCAAAATGCGCAACTTTAAATAAATACAGAATTCTTATAACAACAACCACGGGAGCTTGTGTTGCTTCCGAAACGTCGCGATTTTATTTATTTTTTATTATTTTATCATTATTTTATTTTATACCTACGTAACTTTACCGACGCTGTCGCCTCGACAGACCTGGTTTTCACCTGAGGACGGCTGCTTGCGTTGTGGCCGAAACGTCGTGAGAATTATTTTATTATGTTTTATTTTTATTATTGTATTACTTCCCTTCTACGTGACTTTACCGAAAGAACCAAGAAGATGAATCCATGCATTCACGAAAGCTTTAAATCTAAATTTTACCGAAAGAAGTAAAGAGAATGGAACATTGCAGTCACGAAAACTTAAGATCTAAACTGACTCATTGCTCACCTCACCTTTCTGCTCGGGTCTCATGGTTGCTCTACAGTTCAGCTCTTGCTGCTGAGCTGTAGTCCAGCTGTATGCTGAACTTCTTTTGTGCCGTACGTAGCCAACAGCGCTACGTACAGTGGAGTGCGCTGTATTCTCCTGGATTATGATAAATACTGCGTAGAACTTCGATGTCCAGCGCGAGATTAACCCAGTGTGAAACACTTGCAAAGGTATCAAAAGGATTTCTGAAAACGGAGGCTCGTGATATACCCATATTCCCCTTCGGTGCAAAATAAGTTGAACATACAGACATATATACAATATCACAATCGTCATTATCATACATGGATAATGCTTCTGCCGTACACTTAATTTCAACTCTGCTTTACTTCTAAATACCCTGAGCCCGTGACATTTCGCACGTACCAGAATGTATTTATAGGAGAACTGCCGTTCAACTTATTTGGCTTCAGTGCTCGGGGCAGTTATTGAGCTCAAAACTGTCTTGCGTGCAGAACTATGCTTAAAATTAAAAGCGACCTCATTGCTCACGAGGGTTATGTTCGACCAAACGTCACCATGCTGGTCGTACGTGTGTATGCATGTTGAACTTCTTTCGCACCGTATGTAGCCAACCGTTCTAATGGGAGGTGCGGGGGGAAGGACAGCAAATTACGGTGGCAGATGGTGACCCTTATAACATGTGATACTATTGCTTTCTTATCAGGGTATGATGTAACACACTACTGTAATACGTTTATAGAGCAAAATATTGAAAACACTTTTTTCCCCGATACTATCAGTTGACATTTGGTATTTCAAACAATAGTGATGTATATAATGAGAATGATGTATTTACAAACCTGCTGAAAGAAATATATATCTGGCTGTATGATGGGTGTGGTTAGAGAGCTTAACCCATCAAATCCTGGTTGTGGGTCCACTCAGAGCCCATCGTCCATGTGAGGTCAATAAAATAGGGACCACACTTTTCGGGAAATCAACAGTGATTCTAGATTTGAAGTTGTCCTGACTGCAAGGATCCATACTCTTTGTTTTTTTCGGTAAAGTCACGTAGGTTAAAAAATAAAACAAATAAATTAAACCACGACGTTTCGGAGGCAACACAAGCTTCCGTCTTCAGGTGGAACCGTAACAGTAAAATTACTTGATACAGCAAAATTACAGTACTGTATCACCTGAAGACGGAAGCTTGTGTTGCCTCCGAAACGTCGTGATTTAATTTATTTGTTTTCTTTTTTAACCTACGTGACTTTACCGAAAAAAACAAAGAAATCAACAGTGGTTGCCCTATGAAGAGACAGGTTTACCCCCGAGACGGCAATAGAATCAGCACCACTGGACACTCAAATGAGCAGAGAGATGCATTGTCGTGTCTTCGGCCGGGGGTTATAAAATAACATCACAAAATCAATATTTACATAATCGGATGGTTCGGCTTCAAGACTCGGTGGTGCCCGATGTCTGTGGAGGCCATTACTAACCGCGAGGGCACTGCTAAGCCTCATCCAGCGATGCGTGTTGATTCATGAACATAAATATATCGCGGAGGTCACAGAGTGCCACGTGGTTTAAGGTCACTGAGAAATGCTCTCGAGAGGAAATGAAATAAATAAAAAATCCACGGTGGTGGTGATACTCCTTAAGAGGTGTGGTGTCTTACTTTTTTATTGTGCAACTGTCAACATTAAGTGACTCAAACGTAAGAGCACAATTTTTGTTGACTCACAGCATCGCGGAGACCAAACACGTGCGCGCCTGCCAAGCCACACCTAATGTCGTACATGTACATCGAGCGATTTAAACCACACATTCACGTGCTGATAACCACAAACATTTAAACACACGATACATGGCAACCGATAACATTTGCCAAGGGCGTGCGCGTGTGTGTGTGTGATTTACAGGGATATAATCTACAGTAGCCTAAAGAAGAAAATAATACATGAACAATTTTGATGTCAAATCTCAACAAAGGAGAGTAAAAGAGTATGTTGGAAAGACAATTATCTTGACGCAAAAAATAACGATTTTAAATTGAAATTGTACCCATTGACCAACGATTTGACGTGCAATGTTGCGTATAAAGAGCAAGTGTTGTAACCTGGGCTTCATGCTACAAACCTCAGTATTTATAATTAAACACTCAACAGTGTAATGATACATGGATTCATCAATTAAAATTTAATTATTAAGCTCGCGTCAGAGGCATCACGTGTGTACGAACAAATCATGTTTTACTCATACAACTATCGTCATACTAATTACTCATTTATCCAGGAAAGGCACGCTAAGTTGGAGGATTTCATTTTACGAGGGTTTTACTGCATTGGGGTTGTCATTTTAAGATGTTTTCATCAAATTGAAGATGAGTGTTTATTACACAAGCGGGAGGACAGCAGAGCACCCGAAAAAAAACTCGCGCCATGCAAGGGGGAAACACTCTATCCCTGTACAGGTGGCAACAGATGTAAGTTAGTCCGCTTGCTGCGCTGCTTTCTCCTTGCAAGCCAGGGGATGGCACCTCCTGGACACCAACGGGAAAGGGCGTTTCACAACATATGTGTGATCCTAGATTTGAAGCTTTCGTGACTGCAAGGATTCATATTCTTAATTCTTTCGGTAAAGTCACGTAGGTAAAAAATGAAATAAAAATTAATAAAATAAAATAAAAATCACAGCCAGATTTGCTGCATCAATCTGGCTGTGACGGTTCCACCTGATGACGGAGAATTGTGTTGCCTCCGAAACGTCGTGATTTTTATTTTATTTTATAAATTTTTATTTCATTTTTTACCTACATGACTTTACCGAAAGAACTAAGAATATATGTGTGATCGACCAACGCTCGCCTAATCCACAGCGCAGGATTGACTACTGGATGTGATTCCCGCACCTCCGATGAGCACGGTTGGCTATGTATGGTGCGAAAGAAGTTCAACATGCAGCAGTGCATGCATGTGCGTCACCACTGCGCCGAGTAGGTGCACTCATGCGTTTAACTGGTCCCTTTAGCCACTAGAGGCGGCTACCTCTGACCAAAATGTAATGTTAAACTAAATTGAAATCCTGGAATTCAGTTGTTCTTAATTTTTACTGCAGCCTTGCACCCATTGTCTACTTAATCGTATTTTTTTTTCACAATGCTAATAAATACATAGGGGTTTGGTGAAACAAAAGAGTTGTACTTGCGTGCCCGTGCTTAATTTGTGTTTCGATGGATTACCTTCTAAAAAAAAAATCTGGCCATTTCTCGCACCCCCAGACAGGGCATTTCGCGTATCCCAAGTTCAGAACCACTGCTTTAGTCGAATGGCAACTTTGGGTCGTGAATTTCGAGGAGAGGCAAATAGATTATAGCCCAAGTAAACTCCAGCTAGTGTGTTATAACACTGTGTAACACATTTTTATTTAAATTTTTTGTTCCTGGGTAGTGTTATTTCCTAATTGCTTATGCCTCAAAAGTACAAAAAATGGCTATTATTCCCCACAAACTTTGCTTTTGTGACCAGGACAGTGATATTTAGAAATGTACCTATTTTCCAGAACATTCCAGATAGATTCAGTGCTGAGTAAACTTGGAGTAACTTCTAGAACATTCTCGAACTTTCCAGTAATATAAATAGTACCATAAATACAGGGGCCTTAAGCCCACCAGTTCAGTTTAGTTCCAGCTGCCTAAATGGATACATATATGCATTTTTCTGAGATGGCATCAAGAGGCTGCAAGCATCCGGCAGACACATTTTGCTATGTCTGCGGCAAATTAATCAAGACAAGAGCGAAAAAGTACTCTGTGGAAGCATCTGCTAAGATGTGTGAGCCCTACACGGCATATTTTGGCATTCCTGTCGGAGATCAAGACAAACCCTGGCCACCTCATTTCGACTGCGAGCAATGCAAAACAACTCTGGAAGGTAAGATTGATAATTGTTGCTCGGTATTTTATGTTATAAAATTTGTAAAAAAAAAATGTTTTTAAGTTTTTAATAAAAAAATGTGTTACAAGTTCCAATGTTATTGGAAAAATATATATCATATATGAAAAATGTTGCGAGAATCTCTTACACATTAGTCATGGGTGAAATACATTTATTTTTGTAGGATGGCACAGAGGGGAAAAGAGAGCCATGAAGTTCGCTATCCCAAGAATTTGGTGGGAACCCACTGACCACTCAAGCAACTGCTACTTCTACATGGTGGACCCTTCCAAACGTTGGACTGGCAAGAATGCACCTGCTATCGCATATCCAGACCTTTCTTCATCCATCGCCCCGGTGCCACACTGCCATGAGCTCTCCGTACCCACTCCTCCGGAGAGAGAGCAGCCGTCTTTAGAAGAGAGCAGCAAGTCAGAGAGCGAGGAAGACGTTGTAGATCCAGATGACAATTTCAGAGGATGAGCTGAGGAGAGACACCCATACTACCCCAACCAAAAAGACCTCAACGACTTGATCAGAGATCTTGGTCTCACCAAGTCCAATGCCGACCTTTTGACGTCTAGGCTCAAGCAGTGGAACTTGTTGGATGAAAGTGTGCAAGTCACAGATCAGAGGAAGCGTCACCAACCTTTTTGCAGCTTCTTCACCCATCAAGGTGGACTCTGCTTCTGCCACAATGTGACCAGTCTGTTCGAGGCAATCGGAATCGCCTGTAACCAGAATGAGTGGCGCCTCTTCATTGACAGCTCATCCAGTAGCCTCAAAGCCGTGCTGCTCCATCATGGTAACAAGTACCAGTCTCTTCCCCTGGCTCACTCGGTACACCTCAAAGAGGATTACAACAGTATCAAGACATTGCTGGACGCCTTGAAGTATGATGAGTATGGCTGGGAGGTCATCGGAGACTTCAAAATGGTGGCATTCCTGATGGGTCTCCAAGGCGGTTTTACCAAGTTTCCTTGCTACCTTTGCCTTTAAGACAGCAGGGACACCAAGGCGCACTACCATAGGCGTGACTGGCCACAGCAGACCGAGTTATCTGTGGGGAGGAACAACTTAAAGTAGGAGCCACTGGTGGACCCTCGGAAGGTGCTAATGCCACCACTGCACATCAAATTGGGCCTTAAGAAACTATTTTTCAGAGCTGTAGATAAGGAGTTGGCAGCCTTCAAGTACCTTGAAGACTTCTTCTCTAAGCTGTCTGAGGCAAAGGTCAAAGCCGGTGTCTTCGTCAGACCACAGATTAAGAAGATCCTGGAGTGCAATTAATTCCCCAAGAAGCTCACTAGTAAGGAGAAAGCGGCTTGGAACAGCTTTGTCGCAGTGGTTCGTGGCTTACTGGGCAATCACAAGGTCGAAAACTACGTGGAGCTGGTTGAGACTGGTGAAGAACTACGGCACAATGGGCTGTAGGATGTCCCTCAAAGTCCATATCTTTGATGCTCATCTTGCTAAATTCAAGGAGAACATGGGAACGTACTTGGAGGAGCAAGGGGAGCGCTTCCACCAGGATATAATGGACTTTGAACGTCCCTACCAAGGACAGTATAACGAGAACATGATGGGAGACTACATTTGGGGGCTGATTCGTGAAAGTGATTTTGGTATAATCCTAAATCTCGAACAACTACTCACTTCTAAATCTTTTGTAGTAATTTTTTTATTACTTTAGTATAAATACATGTTAATGTTGATTCATATGTTGTTTTTTCTGACTTTATGTGAACGAAAAGACACAAATTCGCCAGTTTTCTCATTGAAAATAGGTAAATTTCAAAATATCACTGTCCTGGTCACAAAAGTAAAGTTTGTGGAGAATAATAGCAATTATCAAAAAATGTTCGGCACAAGCAATTACGAAATAACACTTACTACCCAAGAACAAATATTGTGTTGCATAGTGTAATCCATACATTTATCCAACTGGAAATTATCCCGTAAAATGTGCTCTTTCTTACAAAGTATCTTGCAAGCATTATGCAAACAGTATTTATATGTTCAGGCCCAAAGTGATCTACAGTCGTTTAATTATGTTGTCGTGAAATGTTGACAATAATTCAATCGCACCATCGAACTCGTTTAAGGATACAGTTGCCGTATAATATATCTAAGAAGCTTTCCAGAGTTATTCACGAAATTAGTCACGCAAGGTTGCACTAATTATTATTTTAACTTAAGTATTACCCCATTCAAGCACGTCGTAAGGCTACTTTATTTGACACATAAATTCCACATTTCCTGGAAGAGAAAATTGAAAAAAGAGACGCCAGAATATCATAGTGCTGCAAATGCATGCTCTTGTGCACGCAATATGGTGGAAGGGAAAACTTTAATATGCATTTATGTGAAACCATTTGAGAAAACGATTCCTGAACCTGGTCCAAAGGCTGAGTAAGTAACCATGAGCCCACCGCTCAAGTTTTAGGAACCAAAGTTTCCCAAACTTCGCATCAGTGTGGTCCAAATAATACCATAACGATTGCAGCATACTGTGATTTAACCTCAAAGGTTGATTAAAATGGAAGAAAATAAAAGCAAGGCTCATTTTCTAAAGTATTGTCGGTGGCAGCGTGTGTAGTTTCATGAAGAACAGATGTGACGCGCGGGATGGCGTGCCAGATTAATTTTCTTATAACCGCGATGCACGAAGCTCGCGTGGCACACGGCAACAGGAAGGGGAGGAGGAAGGAGTCGGGAGGAGTAGGAGGCGGCCCCGAGCTGCCCGGAGCACACGCGACCTGCGCCCAGGTGGGGACGTTTCATCTCTCGCCGACAACGCAGCCCGCTTTGCTGGCGTGCGTCCTTGTTGATCGCTCCCCCTTCGCTCTGCCACCAGGGCTCTTGACTCCGTAAGCTGCTCCCCTGTGTCGACAACGGGGGGGAGGGGATGGGGGCTTCTTCCATCACGGGGCTCTGCCCGAGCAGAGCGAGCCTCCCCTTTGTGTTTGCCTCCTGTTTACATGCCAGCCGGCATTGACGCCTTGGTCGCATGCACGTTTTACCAGAATGGTTTTTTAGTGCAGCCACCGATGTATCCCATTGTTGCGCGGCCGTTGGGTAAACAGATATGGAATATGGTATTATTAGAAAGGCAATGAAAATAACAACTTTTGCCGACGACAAAAAAATGCGTGCAAATGTTTAAATTCTCATTTACGAGAAATGTTCAGGTTTGTAAAATGTCCGTTACAAAATTGGGTCTCGAAAATAGCTTCTCAAGCTGGAGTGCAAAAACAAACAGAGGCCCCCGCTTGAAAATGTTGCAACAAATTAACGGGACGTTCAAATGTGATGTTGGTAGCTCCAAATCATCGACAGAGAAAACGCAACGGGAAGAGGTGCAAGATGATGTGGCAGTTTTGAAACGTAGAAAGGAACGGCTCACAGTGATCGACCCTTGATGTACACAAATCCGATGCTGGATGAAGAGCCTCCTTACGTCCTGTTCGTCACGAGGATTGTTTAACTCCAAAACCGTTTGAAGAGTAACAATAATAATACTCTTCTTGGTTCTTTCGGTAAAGTCACGTAGAAGGGAAATAATAAAATAATAAAAATAAAACATATTAAAATATTATTTTATTATGTTTTATTGAAATTGTAATTTTTATTATTTTATTATTTCCCTTCTACGTGACTTTACCGAAAAAACAAAAAAGATGAATCCCTGCAGTCACGAAAGCTTTAAATCGAAATAATAATAATGTAATGATTACATTCAAAGCGAAAATTGTCAGTGCACTTTGGCAATATGGTACCTGCAAGTCTCTCCCCTTGAAAAAGCACGCGACTTGTGACTTTATATTTCCTGCGTTTGTGCTGCTGCTAGACTTGACTATTGTTTACGAGGCCCCTTCTCAACACAGCACCAGAGGATAACCAATGCATCTTGGCGGACTTAGTCGATCGCAGATCAAACCGGAATGTAATCCATTAGCCTGCGCTTAAGCATTCATAAACGGGCTGAAAATAATCAAACACAATCCATGAATTAATCGGGGTTCACTTAAAAAACAACAACCAAATAAAAACGTTCGTGTTCTGAAACTTCTGGCTTCAGTTCACAAACAGTGGACTCATCTTCTTGGTTCTTTCGGTAAAGTCACGAAGAATTGAAATAATAAAATAATAAAAATAAAACATAATAAAATAATTCTCACGACGTTTCGGCCACAACGCAAGCAGCCGTCCTCAGGTGGAGAACAGGTCTGTCGAGAAGACAGAGAACCAAGAAGATGAATCGCTGCAGTCACGAAAGCTTTAAATCGAAATTTAAACAGTGGCATATTTTTGTGCTTGGATAACCCGCAAGTTGGATGCGTCTCGTCACATTTAAGTGATTTCCTTCGTCTTTGCGTCTGCTTTATGTCCCGATAACTCAATCGTACAGACTCCAGCATAAGAAATAGAGGCTGTAATGGGCATTCTCCGTATTCGGTATATTTTAATATTAATAACGTTTATGCATATACATTACAGACATGGAACTAAATAGTGTTGTGTTCTACGAGAAACCGAGCCAAGGTGATTTAACCCGAATGTTTTCACATGGCATTCATTTTAGTCAATTCATCCCCTGGAAGGAACTCTTTAGTTTCATTCGCTGTACACCGATACATCTTTATTAAAATCCTTGACTTTTATTCCACATTTTTCTTACGACATTAATTTACATATTTATGTACAGTCACGTGAACGCACAACAAACCCTCAACACCAGAAACGTTTTACGATATATTGTAATTATTTTCTTTACAATAAGGCACTACGAAAATAAGTCCATTGCATGCACGAGCCCCCTACGTTACACGATACACCGAGAGACGCCGAACCGCGAGGGGCCATGACCTTTAAAGCAAACGCACGTTCAAATCCACGGTCCACGCTCAAATGTACAGAGGGTACGGGCAGCTTACGATGTTTTACTCCACTCGACAAAACAAAAACAAAATGAAAACGAGTAGTCGGGGATTTACGTGTGGACTCTACACACGGTTGGCTACGAACGGTCCGAAAAAAGTTCAACGCACGGACGGGGCGAAAGAAGTTCAATGCACGTACGTACATCCCTGCCTCTCCTGATAGGTTTCTCCAAAACAAAGGTGGCTCATATATATATCCATTAACACCGGTCGTCTAGACTCGTACACAATGTCGGCACGCGCGCTGCCACACAGGAACGAACACTCCGCATTGCGAATGTCCATGAAGATAATTTTCTGAACGGGGGGGGTGAGGGGTGGGGGATCAGCTGTTTGTGAATATTTACCCCCAACATGACTCTATCATGACTGGCTTTCTTCTGTGTCGACTGCCCAGACATGTTTGCATCGCGTGAAGATTTACACACAACCTTTCCCCAAAATTGCCATATTCAATAAAAAAACGGCACACAATTGCTTCTTAAAAATAAGTATCACATTCATAAATTAACGAGTAAATAAGAGACGTTCTTTACTGGCGCAAAAAAAAAACGAATTCACCAAAACAAACTTGTTGAGGCATAACGAAAGGCATCGTAAAGTGATACGCTACACCGAGCGTGGTGAACGGGTGTGGGAATTTTTCTCTATTTTAGCACTCCTATCGTGTTTATAATTGTTTGCTGCTGTAACTTACTGAGCCACCCCGGTACTGGACATCTGTGTGAAAAAGAGCTTCATAGCTCATCGGATTCCTCCGGGCTAAATACAGATTTCCGATTCTGAATCGAGCCAAAGTTCGTTCGGCGAGAGATACCAAAATACGTCGCTCTCGCTTTATAGAATCCTCGTTTGAACAGGAGCACAGTGGAGCCGTGTCTGTCCTCAGCAAACGCCTTTTCAATACACGGCGCAAATGGTATTGAAAAGCGTCGTACGACCCGCAGTCGCAGTGGTATTGCAGTGCTGTGCATTGTGCACGCTGCGCTTGGATGAGGCGAGCGGGCAGAGAGGCCCGAACCTGCAGTGCAACTCAGCGTCCGCTGAGCCATTGGCAGCGCGTGCGGACTGACTGTAGGGTGGCCGGGCGATCGCATTGGGAAGAGGGCGCTTTGATGCTGGGGCTATTTTCCCACCGCTGCAGCGACGACGCCAGTGCACTTATAAGTGCTGCTCCGTAAAAATTGTCTTTGAAAAATAACAGCAACAATTTCGATTTAAAGCTTTCGTGACTGCAGGAATTCATCTTCTTGGTTCTTTCGGTAAAGTCACGTAGAAGGGAATTAATAAAAGAATAAAACATAATAAAATAATAAAATAATATTATACTATAATAAAATAATATAATAATATAATAAAATGTTTTATTACTTTATTATTTCCCTTCTACGTGACTTTACCGAAAGAACCAAGAAGAACAACAACAATAATAATATCAACCTACCCATAATTTACAGACATTAATTCTTACGCCATGCATTGCCTCACGGCAGTTTCCCACCAGAAGGATCATCTTCATCATTTCGGCAACAGGGAGATCCTAATCCTCGTAAGATTTCACAAAGGAGCCATCTGGTAATTCAGCAACGGGGAGATTTTCTTCCAATACGGTTGTGACCCTGGCACAAGCGCAGTGTCAGGATTTTATTCTATATATGTATTTTTTTTACAGCCATTGTGGTTCCAAAGTCCTCCATCGTGGAGCCGAAGTCAAAATTTAATGCAACAAAAACGAGAAAAGGGGGCATTTCTACATTGTACTACTTTTTAGTTGTCTCTACAGGTTCATTCTGGAACGCTCTTCCAATATTACGAAGCCACTGGAGTTAAGCAACTTTTGAATCTAGACTGGAAACTCATTTCTTTAGAACTGAATTTTGTGTTTAGTTTGTTGTCCTTCCCCCGCACCTTCGATGAGCACGTACGGTGCAAAAGAAGTTCAACAAACAAACACACACACACACACAGACATACTCCACACCAAGCACAAACACCCGGCACACTACACACAAAATACAAACATTCGTGCGCTAAGGCACGCAACGCACGCACACTCAGAAAGGTAGCGAATCCTTGAATAAGTTATCCACAAAGTCGGGCGTCTGCACGAGGTCTTCCATCTTGAGGTAGAAGATGCGTTGCAGGCCCATCATGCTAAGCGAGTGCAGGAGGCCGGGCTGGCTCAAGAGCTGCCTCACCTTGGCCGGCCTCGCTCCCAGCGAGTCCAGGTGCTCGCGCAGGATGCGCTGCACCTTGTTTCTCAGCTCCTCCACCCGCTTGGGATGCCGCAGGCCACGTCGCTCTGCACGCACGAGCATCACCGCAACTTGTTAAACCTCGTCCCAGAAAGACACGCCGCCAAATTCGTCGCGTGTTTATTATTTTTGTAAGGGCGGTACCCGCTCACGTCTCGAGTGCTTTCATCCTCGCCAATTAATTACAACAAGAAGAAGAATTGTTTGATTTGCGTGCAGCGGCATCGCCGTGAACTTTTCGACGAGCATCATGCTACTATCTGCAACAAACAAATCCCGAGCGAGACCGCGGCGATGCGGGAAGGCGGCCAGAAACCAGCAGCAGCAGCAATTGCCCAAGCTCTGTAATCCTATGTTGGAACGTTTGGCCAACCTTCACTCATGAGCGTTTAATGCGCCTGTCAATCACCAGGCTGCATTGTATAAGTGTTACACAGAGACAAGCTGCAGTGCACACACGAGGGTGTGGCATTGCTGCCTCTCTCTCTACAAAATACACCCACCCATAGCCCACTGTGGTCACATTCAGACCCTATGCACATTTATATTGTGGTTAAAAGTCCTATTATTATTATTCTTGCTACACATGAGCGATGTTTTAAACGTCGTAAATCCCAATTGGATTTCGAGTCCTATTGCTACTATTAAACACGAGCGACGTTTAAAACTTTACAAATCCAAATAATGGATTTTGAGTTTGTGTTTTTCAAATTATTATTTAGCATTATTATTTTTACACACGCGCGCGCAGCGAATTGTTGTGACACGGGCGGCGGCGGCATTCAAAGCGTGCCGGTTTAGACAACAAACACCAGGGCGGGAGCACTGTATCGTGCAAACAGGCGTACGGTGGAGGTGGTTACACAAAAAACAAAACAACACACTAGGCCGAATTACGCCCAGCGCACCGCCGGTGTCGTTCGCGCCTTTCCAGAGGCGTCCGTGCGACGCGCAGAAACCGTACCGCCGAAGAGGACGGCCGCGGACAGGCAGGCCACGGTGGCGATGTCCGGCTCGAGCGCCTGCAGCGTGTCGGAGAAGCTCAGGATGCTGTAGAGCCACTCGCCAAACACGCGCACGCACTGGCTGAGGTGCAGCGCCAACCCCGTGCAGAACACCAAGCGCTCCTCCTTCGGGTTTGACCTGCGCGAACCACCCCCCAAGGGAAGCCACCGCTAATTAGTCCGCGGTGCCAGAGCAGGAATGGTGGCAGCAAAGGTAGCGAAACTGTAACGGCACTGATGTGTTTACACGGCCAATACAAGGCAATTCATTGATGGCCAACTCATTTCAAATGGTTATCGCGTAATTCGCCCTTGTTGTACGTGCGCACGTTGAACTTCTTTCACACCGCACGTTGCCAACCGTGCTAATCGGAGGTGCCAACAATAGAGAAATTGGAACCCGCTTGAATGACATCACCACAGGTGGTACCGGCAAGTGAAATGTCTGGCCTGGGCTCACGGACTAAGTTGGGTAAGCAATCTCCATCAGTGCTGCTCTGACCTGGCGCTGTGTGTAATAGATTCCACTGAAGTCCTTGTATCACAGGTCAACATGTATGGAATATTGATTACGTAGATACATGTTGTGCACTAAACTCACAGTTGGAAGACAGTGAGTTCAAATGCCATCTGGAAATCCACTGAGGCGATGTAATATTAATGATAATAGTAGTGGCATTTATTTATCCAGGAAGGCCTCGCTGAGTCTTGAGACTATTTCTTAGAAGGGGTCATACATTGGAATGTTTGGCCACATCTAGTGATGATAGTTTGGAAAAAATGGGGGAAAACAGAGCACCGCACTTGACATTAGCACGGTTGGCTACGTACGGTGGGAAATAAGTTCAACACACGTACAAATAAACTGCAAGGTGCAGCACGTCGCGATGACCTCCTTTCACGTGGCGATAACCTACCTTAATCGAGGTTTTTGGGTTATATTGCATGAATATAAATGTGTCGTTAAACCCGCCACCACCCAATATAGCCAATTAGTGAGGTTTGTCACGTAAACAAAACATGCCAATTCGTTACAGCACACCGGTGTGTAGGAGAGTAAACCCACAACATTTACAATTCGAGCACGACGTTTCGCCAGCAATTACAACCGGCATCATCAGGCGACAGCCAGAGTTGTGGCGAAATCCTCCTCCCGTTTCGGTCTTAAATATATGGATGAAATGCGATGCCGTCTCGCCCGTGAGTGAGCCATCAGGCGCGCAGGCCAGAGATGACCTACCTGTAGGCGAGCCTGAGCAGGAAGAGCTCCAGGTAGGAGGAGCTGAGCAGCAGCTCGCGGTCGCAGCCGGGCAGCTCCTGGAAGCTGGGCAGGCGGGCGGCCCAGTCCCGCGAAATCTGCACGGAGCCCGAGAGCAGCTCGTAGAAGTGTTGTACGTGCTCCGAGTCCAGGGGCACCTTGGAGCGCTCGCTCATCGGGTTCATCTGCGGGGCGAGGGGGGGTCACGTCAAGCCGAGGCGCGCCAACGCGGGCGCGCGATGTTAAATCGGCGGCGCGGCACCGCCGCCCCGCGACCGCCGCGCTTGTGCGGCGTGCGGAGGGCCTCGTCCAACGCGGCCTGTGTGCTGCACCTCGCCAAAGGTGTTGGCGTCGAGGCAGTCCCCTGGATGTTTGTACGCTGGATGTCGAACTCCTCTCGCACAGCACGTGGCCAAGCGTGCTGATCGGCAAGCTGAAATTGTGTGTTAATTCTAGATTTGAAGCTTTCGTGACTGCAAGGATTCATATTCTTAGTTCTTTCGGTAAAGTCACGTAGGTAAAAAAGGATTTTTTACTGTTTTATTTGTATTAATTTAATTTTTTACCTACGTGACTTTACCGAAAGAACTAAGAATATGAAATTGTGTGCTCCACTCACCATCACCGCTTAATATTCATAGCGTGTCTCCCATGCAGCGTGTTTACTAAGTGGTTGTGGATAGTGTAAAAATCCTGTTGCCGCTACGCAAACTCATTTAGTAACCCCCCCTCCGCCCCCCCACTCTTTTATCTAAAAGTTGAGTCGCCCGTGCATGCTGCCTGACATGTATCTGTGCCCCAGTCCCGACGTATGTGTGTACGGTTGAATTTCTTTCGCACCGTACGTAGCCAACCGTGCTAATCGGCGGTGCGGGGGAAAGGACAACAAGCTGAAGTGGCGTGCTCTCCTCGCCACCACCACCACCATCACTCAATATTCATACCGCACCTCCCACGCAGCACATCCCAATGTGCACTGCAGCAAGGGGGCCCCCCCCCCCCCCCGGCAGCAGCTGTCCCTATGAGGCACAAGTTGAATTGAGCACCGGGCCATGTTGAAACTGTTACGTGGCTTTCCAATGCAGTCGTTTGGAGTTATGTTGGTGGAAGGCATGCGTTGAAATCTTGGCTCGTCATTCTGTTGGCAGTTGATAGCAAGTCAAAACTGGTCGTACTGTGAGACCAGGACCTCACCAATTCGCTCAGATTCGCTCTCACGAGAATTGAACACTGCACAACGGGTGCATTCATGCGGCATCCACTTGGACTCTTCTTCAATACGTAAAAGGTGCAGCACGCGGCCAGCTTCATAAAAATTGCGAAATGCGCTTCTAATATCGCTAAATTGTGCTTGTTACTGAGCAAATATTCTTGTGAACTGCCATGCTGCACCAGTGCATGAACCAAGCCTGTTTACTCTCACAGCCTCAATGGAAAACACGTGTGCTGTGCAAAAGAAAAGTACACGGCTCTTTTGATTTGATATTTACTCAAATGTTTCATGCAGATAGAAAATCGAGGCTCTCAGGGTTCAATTGAACTAAGTGTATCCGTGCTTCGTTTTAACAATTTATCTTTTATTTATGCAAATGTTCTGCCACTAGCAACGACGGCCTGGCAGGGAAGTGAGAAGCCTCTCAAGGTGGTCCTGCCAGTGCCGGTCCAGTCTGCGTAAGTCAGCGACTGCGAGAAAGCCCGGCTCTCTTGCTGGTGCTCTTCGGGGCCAGGTACATCTAAACCGAGCACGGGGACCGATTCCCAGAATGTTTCTCTTTAAAAAAAAACAACAATCGCCGAGCCGAGACAATTGAGATCCGCCCGCGAACGTGAACATTTTAATTTAGTAAGATTGACCCGGGGCTGGAACAACAACAAAAAAACACATCGCGGAGACAATGGCTCGAGAAACCTTAGACGTGCGTGCGCTTCTAAACCGCCAGGGCACTTCCCACCATTCTACGCAAACGTTGACGTAAGGCCAGGACACGGCACGTGCCGTGTAGTCTGTGTCTAGGATGCCCGATCACGATGTGCCTGCCTCCAAAGCTTTGCAAAGAACACAAAGTTGAGCAACGTGGGCAGCCTCTGCACGAGCACCAGTCACAGCGAAGGATTTGTACAAGACAGCTATTTTTGTATTTATATAAAGCAGTGGTATCTCAGTGCAACAAACACAATTAAGTGGGTAACAGGATTGATGAAATCGTTGAACTGTGATAGTATGTAATGCGATAAACAATGGTCCTTATGGATAAATACATTTCTGTTAGCATTTGTTCAAGGCATGCAAACACGGGTACCGACTTCAACTTCACTGAATATCAATAGCTGGGTGAACCTTGTTTAATCACGCCACAGGGTGACCTTACACAGAGTAAAAGCCATCCACAAACACATCATATCTCAAGAGAGTGTTCCAACACAGAAATATAAAAAAACAGGGGAAGGTATTGTAAACACACAGCATTTCACGACCACTATTACAATCCATGATTAACTTCTGGGTCAGATCGCGTAGAGTGAAATGTGTGTCGTCTTCCACCCTCCTCCACCCGACACGGTCAATGAACAGAGCAGTCACGTGACGAACAAACGTGGCCAATTTTTACGACTGCTTTAGCAGCACCGGCGCGGGTGGTGTTGGAGAGATATCCACACGCACAATTTTACTTTCGATATTAGGAAGATACTGGAGCTGTGTAGTTTTAAATCTAGTTTGAAAACCAATTAATCTTAAACTGATTTTCGTGCTTTTTGTTTGTTGGTCATTCTCCCCGCACCTCCGATTTGCACGGCCGGCTGCTTATGTTGCGAAAGAGGTTCAACATGCTTTACGTACGTACATCTGAAGCCAAGTCGATTTTATTTTTGCTTCAACACGTGGCGCGCTTCTCTGGCACAAATATTCCACTGAGAAGTGCCATGACATTGATACTTATGAACATTAAAAAAACTATTTTTTATACAATGAGAACGAATATATAACAACGGATAGTCGTCTCACCAAGCGATTAAAATGTTGTAGACCGCTCTCCAACACGGCGACGTTTCCGAGGCAGGAATAAATCGGCACGCTTGTTCACGCGACAACTCTACTCGCTGGCCGGCATTTGTAACTTCTATTCTGAGCGTCAAGACGCCTTCGCAGGAGAGCGGGCACGTTCGGCAACGGGGGGAGGGCGGAGGCAAGCGGACAGGAGGGGGATAAGAGAAAGAGAGAAAAAAACAAGCAAACGGAGCAGCAAGGCGAGTCGCACACCTGTGAGAAGTCGAGCTGAGAAGTGGCCGGCCAGACCTCGACGTGCGCTTGCACAAGCTCCTGCAGGTAGCTGTCGTAGGGGGGCTGCCGCGGCGCGCCGGTCTCTGCCGTCGGCGCCGGGCCCTTCGGCTTGGAGGGCAGCCTGCCCCTCCTGCCCTTCAGGTTGTCCGTGCGCACCACTGCATCCCCACACACAGGTGGGCCTCCCGATCGTTATTCGAACAACAACGACAGCGACAGCGACAGCGACAGCAACAGCGCAGAAAGTTCACGTCACATCTAATATCCGCGGAGAGAGGCAACCTCTGCTGAACGCGCGTCAATAATATTTTTCAATTTAAAGTGAAAGAAAAAAAAAACCTGCGGGGCTGCATTGGCAGCGGTGTACGTGCAGCGGGGGAGTATAACTCCCTCCCTGTCGTTGTCACCAACGCTGATTTCTCATAAATATATAAAATAAATTCGTGACTCTGACGATGGGACCCGCAGAATGGCCAACGCTTGGGCATCGGCCCGATCCCTATCGATATTTACCTTCGGATGGCCACCGAGAAGTGTTTTGGCACTTTCATTGGTATTGTGAAAACAAACGTTAACACTTTTAGGGACTTTATAAACATGTTAACCGCAGTGTTATTTATAAATAATAATAAAAACTCGACACTGTACGTGCTGTAAAGACGGGCAATTGACCGTCACGTCGCCTATTATATGGTTATTTAAAATTTTTAAGAGCAGTCTCACTGAGCACTTTGCTGTTGTTGTTTATTGTTGTTAATTGTTGTTGGGCACCACTGGAAACGCCGCAGCAGCAGCAGCAGCACCGCCAGCGCGAGTTGTCTAAACCTCATCAAGCTCCGCACCAAATCGCCGCACGAATAACACCGCCGAACGTAGCGCGCACGTCAACCTGCCTAGCGGAGCACCCGAGGACGAGGTGACGTGAACATTTCAAACAGGCGCGTGGAGCATTCTGGTCCATTGTGTGTGTATGTATGTTGTACGTATGCACGTACGTATGTATGATGTGGAACTTCTTTCGTACCGTACGTAGCCAACCATGCAAATTGGTTGTGCGGGGGAAGGACAACAAACTCAACGCAGAAAGCAGTTCTAAAGAAACTAGTTTTCAATGTTGTAGTGGTGTAGTGTACAGTTTAGTGTATAGTGTAGTGTATAGTGTAGTGTATAGTAGTGTAGTGAATAGTAATGTATAGTGGAGTGTATAGAGTAGTGTATAGTAGTGTAGTGTATAGTAGTGTAGTGTATAGTGTAGTGTTTAGTAATATATAGTGTAGTGTATAGTGTAGTGTATAGTAGTGTAGTGTTTAATAATGTATAGTTTAGTGTATAGAGTAGTGTATAGTAGTGTAGTATGTATGTTGAACTTCTTTCGCACCGTACGTAGCCAACTGTGCCAATCGGCGGTGGGGGACAATGCCAACAAACTAAACGCAACACAGAGCAGTTCTAAAGAAATCAGTTTTCTATCTTCATTTAAAAGTGCATAGCTCCGGTGGCTTCCTAGTATGGTAAGGAAGAGCGTTCCAGACGGCCGCAGGAGTGCAACAGACGCCCCCGCCCGCGTCCCCCCCCCCCTCACCTTCTTTGATCATGCCCACGGTGAGGCACTTCTGGTAGCGGCAGTACTGGCAGCGGTTGCGCCGACGCTTGTCCACGGGGCAGTTCCTGTTGGCCAGGCACACGTACTTGGCGTCCTTCTGCACCGTCCTCTGTGAGCAGTCACAACATCGCGCACGCAGAGGGGAAGGGTCGAGAGGTCACCGTGGCCCGCTGCGGACCAACGCCACCGCAAGACGCACGGACAGCCGACCACCACCGTCTGTGACAATAGAGTCCCACTCATCTGGCCCAAGTTCCAACCTTCCGCTGTTTTTGTTTTACTGCCCACCACCAGGTAAGACCCACTGAGATATCTGGCTCGTTTTCAAGAAGTGACCTGGTGAACGCAAATGATGGCCCAATGAAGTAGATTATCACTTGGAAATGTATAGCAGCAGCAGCCAAATACACCATTGGAACCTCATTTGCCAGTAGCAAAATATGATAAATGTTTTTAACCCTTTTATCTGGCAACAAAACTGACACCTTTTTACAAGGAGTCATTAGCAGCCAAATAATCAGCAGGTTTCTAAATGCAGAGGGCACAACCGGAGGACCCGGAGAAAAATCCACGCGACCATGGGGAGAGAATCACGCAAACTCCAATTATATAGATAGATACCAAGCGAGGTAGTTAACATCTCGCCATCGTGGCCTGAAGATGATAAGCTATGTTTGCCACTCCAATACGTTGTGGATTACCTGTCACGCTGCAAATACACACCACTCATCGCAAAGCTCCTGTTCCTAATGCCTCCAATTATTTAATGCCGCGTATTTTTTTCTCTCTCCCAAATTTCAAGTTGCTTACCCTATCCCGCCGTCAACGTTAAAGTTACAAATCTGTAACGCTCCGCACGTTTCAGAGGCACCGTAAATCACAGACGAGCGGGGAGACAGCCAGAACCGGCTCTACCAACAACTGGCCATGCTCCTCTCTGGTGCTACATTCGGGATGTTGGACAAATTCCACTAATGAGTGATTACACTTCAAATGCTACTCGAAATAAAGAATGAACGCACTGAATGATACACGTTCCAACGGCCTGCTGCATCGCCACAGCAACCACCACATTCACCGACGGCAATTGCAGGACTGTATCGCGGTTGCAGTTTGTATTTATAAAGAGTGATGGTGCATTTGTATCTCGTGACCATTCCGCTCTAGCCATCACGCTGGACGACACCGTGGTCACAGAATTTGCCGAACGATCACAAGAATATGGGTTCATATCCCATCAGGGGTGTAATGGCGCATTACATTCTTCAGGTTACGATAACATGAATCGAATTACACGTTTTGCAATTTGTGTTTTTATTTATTATATATCTTGATTGGAATATATGATGTATGTAATGTGTTCACGTGACCCATGTAGCCACTGGAGGCCGTTACATTCACCAGGATGGCAAAAAGAGAATCGATTCTTGAAGTCAATCACGTACCATGAATTGTGACAATTGATCAATTCACGAGTGGTGGAGGGGTGGGGGGTTGTGTTAATTGTTACAACCATGAAGGCCGGGTCAGAGTGAACTCAGCCATTCACCCCTTGGGGGAATGATAAAAATACGTGCCACTCTATGGGAAATCAACAACGGCTGTCCTGCAGAGAGACCGCCCCCTTCCCCCCGGAATGCGAAATTCCCACAACCGGCTGCCAATGCGGAGGATGAGCGGCTCAACCCCAGCTAGGGGAGGAGACACTCGCGGCTGTTGCAGCCCTCGTCGTGCCAACTCGGGGTGGTAGGAGGAGGAGGTTTCCTGCTCACCTTGAAGAAGCCCTTGCAGCCTTCGCAGGTGCGCACGCCGTAGTGCTGGCACGCCGCGTTGTCTCCGCACACGGCACACATGCCCTCGGCCGCCGGCGGAGATTCGCCCACCGGAGGCATCATCGTCGGCATGGCCGACCGAGAGGAGCCGAGCCGGGGGACTCCTCTGCCAAAGTCTGGGGTGCAGGAATCTGGCAAATGCTGATGCTGCTGCTGCTGCTGCTGCAGCAGATGCTGCCGCTCGATACCAAAGTCTCCGCCGTCGTGGAACGGCCCGGCGTAGTGGGCCGGCTCGTAGTGGCGCTGCGAAGCCGGGTTCGGGTGGAAGCCTGCCATTTTCACGGCGGAGGGGCATTCGGCGAGTGGCCGCATCCTGCCGAGGGTGTGCTCCAAGTGCGACAGGGCCATCGGGTACCCCGGTATGGCCCGTCCCACCGGCAGCGCGTCCATGCCAGGGTGAAGTCGCCTCTTGACCGGGGGCGATGCCTCCGGGTCTTGCAGGGGACCGGCGGCCTGGGGCTGGCCGTGGTCAGAGTCCGGCGGCATGGGGAATTTCGTCAAGAAGTGGGGGCGCCTCTCGGCCGCGATGGGCCTCGCGAAGCCGTACCCCGGCATCCCTTGCCTGTAAAACGATTCCGAGTCGCCGGGATGGGGCGGCAGGTAGATCTTCATGCCCGGCGGGGAGGGGATGGTGCACGGCACGGGCAGCTGCTTGAAGCCCATCGTGTGCGGCGCCGGCTTCCTCTCCACGCTGGCGAGGTTGGTGAGGCTGTACTGGACGTGCGAGCCGCCCTGCTCGTCCCACAGCGACGGCTGCAGCGAGTCAATGGACTCGGGCGTGGAGGGAGGGGACTGCTTGTAGAAGTCGATGGGGCTCAGGTCGCGGGCGAGGAAGCCGTGCACCATCGGCCGCTCCTCCTTCACGCCGTGGTAGGGGTGGTACGCGAAGTCGCCCGCCTTGCCGTCGTAGTGGACGACCCCCACGGGCGCGTCGGCGTTCGTCAGCTCCATGTTGAGCCTCACGAACTCGGGAGTGTCCATGAGTCGGGGACTCAGGTCCAGCGGCCGGGGGTCGCGAAGCGGTCCGGCGCTCGGCTCTCGTCCGCTCGGCGATCTGAGCACGTCCCCCGCCGCTGCGCTCATTTGTCGGTCGGTGCTTCGGGGGTCTGCGCAAGGGGGGAGAGAGAACGGCGCAACGGGAGCGTGAGAGGCGCGTGCGCTCGCCCGCGCGCGCGCGCGCACGTGCGTGTGTGCGCTGAACTTTTTTTTCGCACCGTACGTAGCCAACCACGCTAATCGGAGGTGCGGATGGAAGGACACCAAACAAAACCCAAAAAAAAGTAGTTCTGAAGAAATTATTTTCAATCTGACGCTCAAGCAAGCGTTGGGCAGAGAATGGCTCGCTTGTAAATTTGCACTTTGGTGGTGCTGAGCCAGTGATTGAAATTCCACATTTCTATGCATTGGGGGGGGGGAGGGGTGGTAATCGCGGTCTTTATATGACAGTTACTGCTGTTGTAACATCCCATCTCTAGATTCATATCCGATCTAAATTCTTTATCACGATTACATAACGGCCCCCGTAGGTGCATGAGCGCCAACTGAAAGAGACGACGATGCGTGGTTTACTTGATGGGCTGTGCTTATCCCCCCCAACCCCCCAACATGCACGCACAGGCAAGCACGCACCTTTATTGCCGATCGTTTAAACCATTATCTACGAAACAGCGATGCGTTCGGAGAGCGCGCAGGCCCCGTCACCAACGGTCCAACCGGCCGATCTCTCTATTCGTAAATTGGACGCAAGAATAAAATGGCTTCGAGCGTGGCAAATGCTATTTTTTCAAAGTTTTTTTGCGTCGGTTGCCCCACGAGCCCGTGTTTTAATATCGCGCGCGGACGTCACCTGGGCGGTACACCTTTTTCCTCGAGGCTCTCGGTCAATTGTTTACGGAGCCAAACACGCTGCGTCACCTTGGCAGCCGGCTACAGAGAGCCGAGGGTGTCCACGCGACACTATTCGAGGGCTCTGGTACCCGGGACAGCTTTCGCCGGGCGTCGTTTAAAAAAAAACCTATTTTTTATTGCGACAATTTTTTTTTTAATTAGCACCACTGAGCTATAGAGAGCTCTTTTTCATAAGCGGGCTGGACATCACAAATGACAGCTCAACGAAGTGACTCATCATCGCGGGGCAATTTATAGCAGCCAAATACTCTAAACGCATGATGTTGATTTTTGATGTGGAGGCAAAAACCGGGAGGAGCCAGAAAAGAAAAAAAATCCACGCGATCACGGGGAGAGCATGCATACTACAAATATACAGCAGCAGGCGTCAGGGTCCGAATTGAACCCACGACCTCCTGCATACCAGGCGAGGTAATTCACATCTCGCCATCACCTAGATGGCTACAGACCCACGAGAAACATTCTGACGCGCACTTTGTCTCCTCGTTCAAACACGCTGCGGATGCACTTTATATAGTCTCGTCAAGGACCGTAAACCATTACGTGAACTCCGGTCATCCTTGCATCAACGGCTTTTGGCTTGCCGTCAAACTAAAAGGGTCAGCGCATCGCGTGGTGCTTTCAAGTGCGCTCCTGCGGCCGTCGGGGACGCTCTTCCTTCAGATATTAGCAAGACGCTGGCGCTGTGCACTTTTAAATCTAGATCGAAAACTCATTTGAAAGAAGTTACTTCTTGCGTTTTGTCGTTTAGTTTGTTGTTCTTTCCCCGCACCTCCGATTAGCACGGTTGGCTACGTACGGTGCAAAAGAAGTTCCACAAAGTATGTATGTGCATACATAGAGCATATGATATAGCAATATAATTAATATAACATTGTAATAAATTATATGTATATATAAAATGTTTTTTTTTATATACGGTTCCACACTAGGAAAAGTTGTTGACTGACAATTCCAACGCTGTAGCCTAATATTAATTTCATAAACATTTGATTGCTTTGTTCAATCGCTATTAATGTGGCTTTTTTAGCGATTCGCATTCTCCCGGGAATAGTGGCGCACCACATCTCTAATTCAACACGTGGTTCTGTGTCGATCTAGGACCCGTGTCTAACAGAGAGGGAACCCTTACCTATGAATATCTGGCGGTTCACCAGGATTGGCTTCAAGCGAGCGAGATTCTGCTGATGAGACTCTGAATACCGAAACCAGTCCAGAGTTCGCTTGCATTAAGACCAATGGTGCTGGGGAAACGAAAGCCACGTGGCCCATGGGATGCGTAAAATAATAAAACATAAAAACAATGTACGTGGTGAGACAGACATGGGAATGTGGAATATTGTTGTCTGCGTTTTTTGTTTGTTGTGTTGCTGATACTTTCCATAACGATGGTTAGTTATTTCGTGCTAAGAGATGGAAAAACACAGCAAGTATTTTGACATCTTCGCTCGAAGAAATGTCGTGCGTTTGTCGATCTGTTACGTCGGTGGTGGGAGCTGAATGCTACATCAGTAGGCATCAAGATGGTTTGATTGAAACGACATTGAACCTCTCGCTCTAAATGAATACAAATCTACAATTTACACGGGTGTTCATCTATTTCACTTCGTTTCATTGAACATGAATGAACGTCTGTTTTAAGTAAGTTCCAATTACGAAATTAACTTGGACAAATTATTTGCGTACAACGAAAATGTACGTGCTAAAAAAAACACCACACATTTCAAATTGTACTCTGCAATGCAACGCAGGGGCTACGTTAATTATAAATGTAACGTGCGATCAATATTAAAATTAAAACCAATTTATGTGAATTATTAAATATAACTCTGCAGGAGCCGGTTGCATCCTGTGACGTTTAAAGTACGTCCGTTGAGAGCCTTTGCGAAGATTCCGAACAGAAATGTTTGAGTGGAGTTTTCAGACTAAACACCACGGCTGTCCCCCCAGACTAATTTCCATACCTTGTGAAATTTTACGTTAACAAACACAAAATAACGAAACAGAACATACGTGCAAAATAAGGTGTTTTTGTTTTTATATATGGAAAACTGTTGTCGAGCCAATGTCGGGAAGAAAACAATTTGACACTATATTTAATACACTATGACACGATATTGAAGACAATGTAGTATTTATTTTTCTTTAGTTTGATTATGCACTGTAATTATAGTAAACATACAATTATCCATTCAAACTCACTGGCACGCAGAAGCCGAGTCGATCTAATAAAGAAACAACCATATTTTCTGCTTTTTTGTTGTGTTTAGTGTTGTTGTCCTTCCCACGCACCTCCGATTAGCACGTGTGGCTACGTACGGTGAGAAAGAAGTTCAACATACAAGGTTGTGGTGGCACTTCCCTCCCAGTTTTCTTCGACATTCCTGCATGTGTGTGTGTGCGTGTGTCGGTGGGGAGCGGTAGTGTAGCAGTTAGCACGCTGCGCTATGAACCTGGCGAATCGGGTTCGATTCCCGCTCACGGCCAACACCAGTGACGATTATCTGAACCAGTCCTGGGCCTCCCCTAGGTTGACTCAGCCTCAAATGAGTACCTGGTGCGGTGTGTAAACATCGCCACTGGAGAGACAAAGGCGGTCGGGCGTGGTTCTGGCCACCCACCCCCTCGTGTACCGTTTCGGCCTTCATAGGTGCTCGCTAACAGCACTTGCCCCTACAGTCTGTTAAGGCTATACGGGGGGGATCTTTGTGTCGGTGGGTCTGTTTTTAAGCTTGAAAACGATATTACAATTGCACAGCTGCCCAACGCGGTGTTGAGGTTGAAACGCAGTCTCAGCCGAATCCACGTCGGAGAGTCAGTCAGCGCAGCCGCAAGAACCTCCGATTTCAGCACTAGTGCCACATGCATGTAACTTGTGAGATGCTGGTATTTCTGATGTCATCTGGACTCGCTTCTATACGGCAATATTTGCGTGTTTTTGTTTAGTTTCGTTGAAAAATGCATACGTCAAATTTTTTGTTGTTATTTAATTTTATTATCATCATCATCGATAATAATAACAACAACCAAAAGACAGTGTCAAGTAAATGCTAGTTGAAGGCCTCCTTGTGCTGCGTCAGTCGTGAGAGATGCGTGGCCATACTTTATCACGCTGGCGAGCGCGCGTCGGTAGAAGGGCGTTGGGGAAGTGAGCTGCGGACCGGGAGTTGAACTCCGATGCCAGGGTTCATAAGCCCGGTTGCGATGCGTGCGACAGAAGTGACAGCAAGCAGAGCTTTGCGGGGCTATAGCTCGCACACATTGACGAAGGAGCGGCACAAGGTCTGCGTTTCGCCGTTTGCAAGCAGCAACTACAAATGCCGCACACTCACGCGAGCCCACGCGTACATGTTTGGCGATGCGTGTAGAATATTCGTGTTAACTGCAAAAAAGTTACTTCTTTCAGATGTATGATTTTGCACATTGGCGTAGAGGACTAAATGTTACCGCAGTGTTAAGTGTTGAAGGAGAATGACTTGAACTGAGCAGACATGGCGAAGGATATGTTTGAGATACAGGTCAATCACGGGTGTCTAGCGGACACGTAGAGAGATCGGAGGGCACGCATATTCTGTGCACCTTCGACTAGCACGGTTGGCTACGTACGATGCAATAGAAGTTCAACGTACATACTGGTCTAGCTGAATGCACAGCTCAGCGTCACCAAAGACAAAACTAAACATCACGAGCATTCGTGGTTGCAATTTGCGAAACACATTTAGTGGCAATCGTGTAACTTTAATGAATGTATTTTCATGCTCTAACTTTAAAAAATAATAATTACTTATTCCACACGTCTATAATGATATAGCTGTTGGCATATTCCTTTATGTAAATCCATCGTGTAATCTAGCTTGTAAGATGAATTTGAAGTGACGGCTTGGATTTGTAATATAACCGGCATAATTGTAATCAAAAGAGTGTTTAAATTGACTATGGTGATGCGTTTTTCTTGTTCTAATTAAGCAAATTTATATTGTATATACTTGCATACTTTCGACATCATGTTAACCTAGACATAGCATCTAAATGAATCCATGTAATTTAAATGCGGTATACACCTCTGATGTAATGAGAAAGACAAGAGACGGAATGGGATGTTGTGCCTGGGGATAATACGCATGTATGTTGAACTTCTTTCGCACCGTACGTAGCCAACTGTACTAATCGGAGGTGCGGGGAAGCGACAACAAACTAAACACACACGCGCACAAAAACACAGTTGTAAATAAATTCGTTTTCAATTTACATTTGAAAGAGCATAGCTCCAGTGGCGTCCTAATATCGGAAGGGAGAGCGTTCCAGACGGCCGCGAAAGCGCGTCTGGAAGCGCCGCGCGACGCGGTGGCCGCCGCCTTTGTTCGATGGCCACGGCCAAAATCCGCTGCTGCTGCTGCTGCTACTACGAGGTGCACGAAGTTAGGCGGAGACAGCGTTTCGATTGCACTTCACGGCGATTTTGAAGAATCGCACGCAACTGGGAGGAGGAGGAGGGTGAGGAGCGTCCGATGCGACGTTCGTAGGTGAAAATTTCGTGGACGGAGTTACGTGGCGGGAGGAATGCCGCGATCGCCGATGCTCTTTGAGAAAACGACACGGCCGAGGGTGAGTGACGGAGAGACACGCACACAATGCTGGCGACGGTGTTATTGATTAATCAACAGCATCTCGTGTTTTCAGAGGGTTCGTATATAGGGCACGTGAGTTGGTCAATATCGGTCACGTCTTAAAAAAAAGAAATATTACAAGTTAACACCGCATTGTTCCTGCAATCCAACACCTTGCAACAATAACAACAACAAAACCCCTTCAGCTAAATCAAAGGCTCTAGATTGCTGGTATATTTTTTTGTATACGACGACTAAGATTTATCAATGATAACTCTTTCACGGTAACTCAACAAGGGCAAGCAGCGCAGCAGTCATGCACGTAAGCGCAATCACGTGGCAGCGTGGATTCCCTCTGCTTCTACACAGCTTCGAATGCCCTGCTGATGTTCCACCGAGTAAAATAACAATTCTTAATGATGTGTATCATCTCGGTGTAAGCCTGCCTCGCAGTGCACACAGGCAGTGCTCGCTTGCTTGCGCACAGAGGGTTGTCCCGGGGTTCCGATGGGTACGTCCGATATCTAAACAGTTGGAGGTAAGATTTTGACGTAAAGGCCGAATCGTTGTGCGCTACGAGTCCGGTCGATTAACCTGAACCGGTTCCTGGGCCTCCCCTAGGTCGACTCATCCTTAAATTGGTACCTGGTGCGGTGTGTCGTAACCATTGCCACCAGGGAGACAAAGGCGGCCGGGCGTGGTGCTGGCTACCCACCCCTTCGTGTGCCGTGCCGGACTTCGTAGTTGCCGCTCGCTAACAGCACCTGCCCCTACGATCCGTGAAGACTATACGGGGGATCTGTGTCTTTGTGTGTGACACGAGGAAGTTCGTCTATGTCACTGTTTTGGGTGACAGCGTGGACATGCACAGGCCAAATCGCTGCGCTCCGAGAGGATGGGACCCAGTCGTGCATCAACCAACACAACACGGCTTGAAACTTGGTGACCGTTTAAAAAAAAAATCAAAGGTTATTACAATTAAAGGCATTTCATAAGTTTCGCCTCTATCAATATATATACACTTATATACA
>CM025610.2:2455949-2478734 GCA_014621495.2 Entosphenus tridentatus
ATGGTGAACTGGACTTCCACGGTGAACTGGACTACCATGGTGAACTGACCCAAGCGAGCACAGTTAGTGGCAAACAAAGCGAACCGGGTCATAAAAAATTGTGGCACAGCTACATACTAAACAGTGCTCTGGAAGAAATAAATGGATACAATTAAATGTAGTATGATATTTTCTAAGACGTAAATATGCAATTACGTCTTTACCAAAATATCCATTAGTATTTGAGCGAATTTAATTTGCGTTTAATTTACGTTTGCAATGCATCACTCTGCCACGAGCACAATCGATGCCCTCCCTAAACGGTGTTCATGTTGTCGCACCATCGCGTCTCCTTTGCAAAAAAAAAAATAACAAGAGAGTTACTTTCTTGAAAGTCGTTAATACGTCAATAGTTTGTCCCCCCACGTTCCCGTTAAGTATCTCCGATGAGCATGGTTGGCTACGTACGGTGCGAAAGAAGTGCAACATACATACAAGTAGTAGCGTAATTGACTTATTCCAATAAAGAAAGACGTACCCTTATGTTTATCCGAATAAGCGGAGCAACTCGCCATTGTTAAGCGTGACATTGTTTCCCTTACACAGTCATGCCTGGCATTGCTAACTTGCGACTAATTAATTGTTTTTCATAATAACATTCCAATTATAACTGTCCGCAGTTGCACAACATGCAACACGTGTCGCCAGTTTCGACTTATTCACAGCATGCTAAATATATTTATCCAAGAACATATTAAGGATGCATACGTGGTTGCCGTATTTTTACGTGTAGACTTTCACGACCAAAGGTTATGATTTACGATCGAGTTTCTTTTGGTTAAAGGTCGTCGTGGAGGGAAAGCGTAATTTTTTTTAAAAATTGTATTTTATTTTACAATAACCCTCCACCACCCGACAGAGCCAATCAAATCAAGTTGTCACGTCATTGGCAAGTACGCCAATTGAATTTGGTTTTGTCAGCGAAAACCGGACGATCGTTGAAAAGCAAGACACATTTTTTTTTTACAATTTAGTTTGAACTACGTTTCGCTGGAGATTGCACACCGCGGCGTTTCGCACGACATCTGAGATTCTGTTCACCCCGGACGATGTGGGGTATTATCTTCGACGTCGAACATTGACAACATTGTGCTTGCTTTTCAACATTCCTCCTGATTTGGTGATGAAGAAAAAATGAATCAATTGTCACGTTTGCCCACGTGACAACTTGATTCGTTTGGTTTTGTCGGGTGGCGGAGGGTTATTGTTCATTACACACATTTTTGCATCGTACCTACAGATCTAACCCCAAAGAAACGAGTTATGAATCACATTGCTACGTTGTCCGAAAGTAGTATACATATTTCAGAAAGGACGTAGAGCTTTTGAATATGTCCTATCGATATTACCAAATAACTTTAATTCAAATAAATTGCACTTGTATGAAATAATTGCAATTTTAAACTAAACTGCAGGTAAAATAAGCTGGGGGAAGAGAGTTAATTAAGCGCGCAAGTAATTTGAGTAACGGGATTCATCTGGGAAGAGTATCTAACACAATGTCCTTGAGCAATATCATGGACAGAAGTAAATGGCAGAAGGCAGCGATCGCTGACGTCTTTGAGAAAGACAATTATTGGGCAGCGACTGGAGCGCTTTCAAATCGAGATTGAAAGCGGATCTTCTTTAGAACCGCTTTTTACGTTCAGTTTGTTGTCCTTCCCCCCTGCACCTCCGATTAGCGGAATTGGCGACGTACGGTGCGAAAGAAGTTCAACATACATACGTACCAAACACTGGCGTCGAGTGAGCGAATTGAAACTCAGTGCGTTTTGATTGCCGTCACAGCCGCAGACAAAGGGAATCCTCGCCGGCAATCGCAACGCCTTCTGAGAGCGGACCGCAGCCTCGAAGCACAGCCCCAGAAGTGCTTCTACCACGTGCTTCCATCACGTGCTTCTATCACGTGTAGAGGTGTCGATGCATCTTCCACTCGCACCGAAAGCAGCCTTCATTTTCGACATCGCCGCTGATTGAGACGTCGCCACGAAGACGCGGCCGTTTTTTTCCATCGTACGGACCCTTTGAATGATGTCCGCTTATTATGTTTCTCCCGTGCGAAGTTGTCTGAATATCTGTGCTGCGGCTAAAATGTGGATTGCATTATTCAGCTGCAGTAACATTATACCCGTCCGTGCACTTTGTGATGACATGCTTTCCATTAAGAGTTTTGCAGCTGAAGAGTAAATATTGCGGAATGGGTTTTTACGATCAAAGATGCGGCTGTGGGATGCTCTCTTGCCACAGCTTTTTCGACACAAAGAAATACATCTGCCACCACCGTCAAATACATTCGATTTAACATGGGCAGCGCCGGCACTCACCTACTCGTCCCCCGATATGATCCGGGCACAAGTTAGGGTAGCACAAGCGGTCCCCACCGCTCAACTTTTTTTGCCGGAGAAAATAACGCAAGCAGGCAAAACGACCCCCCCCCCCCCCCCACTAAATAAATTTTTTAGTACGAACGAAATTTTGAGCCGGCAAAGTCAGCGTGCAAATATCCCCAAACGGAGCAAAAAAACTTACGTGCATCAAATATAAATCGCTCGTTTGATGTCGGATTTGGGATGAAAAGTGTCATTGAAACCGAGCACTTACACAATTGTGTGTGGGGGGGGGGGGCTTTTTTGAACGGACGTGTATAATGGTGTACACGATGTACGGACGTTATAAAGGTGGACAAATGACACCTCTGCGTCCATTATTGTATTCCAACGAAGATCGCATGCTGCAAGCACCGCCACACGCGCTCGCAATCGGACGGAATAATCCGTTGCCATTTACCATTAAAAAGGAAAAAAAACTCGTCTTCGATAACGGCCGGCAGATATATATTCAGAATAAATACATTTCCATGCCGACGCCACCCGGTGCAATTACAAATCGTTTAGCGGCCGGCTTTTCGCATATGTCGTGGCGAGCAAGACCGTGGCGCGGTGCGATGCGCTAATCGAATTAAAATGGCATTTTGTCTGCGTGGCTCTCTCGTGCGCGCGCGCGCGAGCGCGATTTTTTTCCCCACCGCATCCCTGGAATTTACCTTGGGATCGGCGATCCGGCGAGAGCACACGTTAATCACACCGAGCCGGTGCGCGTCTAATGAAAGTCTGCGAGTTCATTTCGCGGCGAGGCGGGTTGACATTAAAGCTCGGCCGGTGTTGGAAATGAAAAGTGCCATCACCCCCCCCCCCCCCCTCGATCTCCCATCTTTTACTCATTAAACCTCTTCAACCCCCGAACACCCCCTCGCTCTCCGGAGACGGGGGAAGAGGACGCCGCGAAACCCGTCGCGAAAGCGGAAAGCCGCCGTAGAGTTTCTGCGCGATTGTGGCGGGGGAGTTGGGAAGAAGCGTTGTCGGTTTGCGATCATCCGACGGCGTTGTTTTCATGTTGCGGGGCTTCGCTTTTAATCGTGCAAATCAAGGCCGTAGCCATGGAGTCAACATTGGGGGGGACCAAATCTTCCAGGGGATCTGGGGGTCCCCCCCCCCCCCTAGAAAAAAATTCTAAATTTGAAAATAATTTCCTGCCATTTCCTGCCTAAAATATAAAACAATTCACTAACACATAGGATGGACTTTTTATTAATGTTTTACAACAATGTCTAATAGTGTATTGTATTACATTGCTCTGTTTTTTTCTTTTTTACCTTTTCTTGTTTAACCACAATCATATCAACAGAAATCTATTTTATAGCAATATATTGGGGGGGACATTTTGAGCAGATTTGAATATTGGGGGGGGGGATGTGTCCCCCTCAATATATAGATTATAATTACAGCCTTGGTGCCAATCACTCACGGAAAATCGCCCAGTGGTACCTCGATTGCGATTCGGGCACGATCCGAATTCGGCGTTTGCGCAAGACGCGCGCACCGGCAGATAAAACGAAAAAAGAATTGCCCATGTGCTTTTTTGTTTGTTAGCCTCCTGCCATAAGCATTCGACAAAATTGCACGTTTATTTGAGGGGCACTGCGTCCGTGTATTTCTCGTTTCTCCGCAGGGCAATTACATTGCCAATCACGAGAAGCTAAGTAACTGGCTTGCGTCAACATGAATGCGGTGGGCAGACGTGACGCCCCAGGTAATGTTGAAGTGCCGCTCACGCAGCCCCATAAATGCATGGGGCTGGCCCCATGAATGCATGGGGCTGGCCCCGCAAGACGGCACGATGGGCTGGCCCCACCAGACTCCCAAGCGGAAGCTTCTTGGACACCGCTGTGACTCCAACGCATCTCCGAAGGGTTAAAAAAAAATTTGGTTTAACACTTAGTAGGTTTTCGCAACCAATATCATCCATAATAGAGGTGTTTTTTGGGGGGGGGTTAGATCGCGTAAATATATAAATGTGTCTTCTTGGTTCTTTCGGTAAAGTCACGTAGAAGGGATGTAATAAAATAATAAAAATAAAAATAATAAAATAATTCTCACGACGTTTCGGCCACAACGCAAGCAGCCGTCCTCAGGTGAAGACCAGGTCTGTCGGGGAGATAGCGTCTGAATATTATGTTTTATTTTTATTATTTTATTACTTCCCTTCTACGTGACTTTACCGAAAGAACCAAGAAGATGAATCCCTGCAGTCACGAAAGCTTTAAATCGAAATATAAATGTGTCGTTAAACCCGCCACCACCCAACACAGCCAACTGGTAAGGTTCGTCACGTAAACAGAACGTGGCCAATTCGTCAATAGTACAGCAACACCGGTGTGTTGGAGAGCCAAGCCACAACATTAACTCTTACTAGTGGGCTGTGTGGGTTGGTGACGGGTTTAACGACACAGTTATATATGTACGCGATCTAACCCCCCCAAAAAAAACCTTATTATGCCATTTTTTGTATTTGTTTCGCAGCAGAACGTTAACGTGTCGCCGTGTCGATCAGGCGACTTCACGCAACAGCTCACATTCGCATCATGGTCATAATCCACCCAACAACCCCACGCCGACAAACATCACTGGCCCACGTTCGTGCCGCGACCTCGCCACGCACGCACACCAGAGGAGCTTGTCAGCCACCGCCTCGTCAGCGCCGAGCACTGCACGATATCAGCAATCGCGTCCACCGGTGAATTGCTCTGAAGGAAATGACTTCCCCGCTGTGTGGGAAGGGTAATCGCCCGAAACGTCGCGAATAATTTTATTTTATTTTATCTTTTTTTTCACCACGAAGGCGGGTTTTCTTTTAATTAAATACGTATGATCGCTCTGAAATTATATTAAACGTCTTCGTCACATTTGTGGAGTTATGCTGCCTCCTAAAAAATCACACTAACACGAAGAAGACGAAAACATGTTGATGTTAATATGCACACCTGAAAAGGGTTCATTAATCATCAGCCTGAGTGGTCAGCAAAGCGGCGGAATTTGCAGGCTTACTGAAGGAATGGCCCCATGGGCGAATCACATCGGACACGTGCAATGTGGAACAAGTTAATTTGTAGTTGGATGGGAAGGGGGGTAAACAGGCAAACACGCACGAGTGCTGGTAGCGTTTGATGGTGGGTCGCGAGGATTGTAGTTTGGAGAGAGAAAAAAAACCCTACTTACCCTACGCATCAGATTTTACCGCCATGAAACATGGGCGTTTCATCACGGATCGGCATAATACCACGTGTACATATTGCTGTTAAACAAATTGCATGGTGTAAACCCTTATTTAAAAGTCCAATAACATCGCTCGCCCACTGTGCTCACATATCGTACGTAGCTAGGGTAGAATACATTGAAGTAACTGTATGCTAATAATAACACACACATGGTAATTACACACAACACTGACCAGCAAAAAGCCGTAAAACAACATTCTACCGTATTAAGTAATTTTAACAAAGCCGTTTGCCAAATAACCTAAGAATATAACAATGCAAACCCTACCGAGCTAATGAATGCGGGACTGCATCGCGTAGTGGTGCAGCATTACAGCGCATCGCAACTCGAAGTTCCAAACGCAGCAAACTGTTCGGAGCGGCGAACAGAGAAGGAGACCTTGTGACGAGCACTGTGAGAGAAAACACCTTCAGGTCGGGCGAAAACAAATGCCTGAAAATCTCGTTACGCCGTCCGTACGCACGGCTCGCTCGCCACCGCTGCCTCGGGGGAGAGCGGGGGAGCTGGGAGAATGTCGCCTCTGATCCTCCTGCTGCTGCTGCTGCCTCGCCCAGCAGCTGTGGGCGGATTGGGGTGGAGGGGCACGCTGTGAAACGACATCAGATGGATTGGGACACCACCAGGCGAGTCATTCCACAGCGCGCGGACAAACGAACCCCACAGCCGGGCGCTGGACGCTAATATTCAGCTGGCGTTGACGATTAAAGGCCCATCACCTGCACACGGTGCTTCTCCGGACAAGGATTTAAGTGTAGCTTGTGGGGCCGGGGGGGGGGTGGGGTTGGGGAGGCTAAAGGCAAGTGTGGGTTAAGTATGTCCTACCGAGACTTGCGCGGTTGTCACTTGCAGCAGAGGTCGCAAACGGGTTTTGATTCCTTACCCGTACCCGTACCCGGCCGCACCAGGGTCACAAATGGGTACCCGTACCCGGCCGGGTACGGGTACCCGTTCCCTACCCGTACCCTACCCGAAATGAGTGACAAACGGTTACTCACCAGTGACTCACGGCCTACCCGTACCCGTACCCGGCCGCACCAGGGTCGCAAACGGGTACCCGTACCCGTACCTGGCCGGGTACGGGTAGCCGGGTATCGGGTAGGGTACGGGAATCGGGTACCCGGTTGCGACCTCTGACTTGCAGTGGCCGCTGTTTAAGGCTGTGCAGCATCACGGCAACAACGTGGGAAGTTCTTCTCCAACGGCGGGTTCTTCAAATGCCGTTACGCTAAGTTATTTGTTGACGCAGCTGCGTCGGCGGTGGTGCACACACGGCAACAAAAACTCAGCACATTTCTCAATAACACCGTGGCCTTAAACATTTAATTTGTATAATACATTAGGTGACGTGTCGGGCAATAGCCCTTCCTTAGAGCACATAGGGAGGTCTGAGATCGATACCTCTGGCCCTCTCTTTGTTATTGACGAATGTGTCAAGTTGTTTATTTTGTTCAGTTTCAAAACATACACAAATGCCTGAAGTAAAACAAAAACCGGGACAATAATCTCTCGATGCACACGGGTGTAGCGGTGGTACGTACCGGGGTGTAGTGAGCCATCGCGTAGCCGGTGTCTACATCACGGTCCGTGCATGGGTGGCTACACCGACGTCCGCATTAGCCCCGCCCCTCGGGGGGGGGGGGGCAGAGTGCTATATAGGGCGGTGCGCGTGAGCGCTCGGGGAGTCGTTGAAGCCAGTGAAGAATGAAGACGGAGCAAGCTACATAGGACCCTGGGACCCCTAGCCCCGCTGCCCTTATCAGGGCCGGGACTCTGTGTGGCTCAGTGGTGAGACCCTGGGTACTCACAGCCCGATGTCCTTATCAGGGCCGGGTTTGATGGGCCAGTGGTCGAGACCCGTACCCTGGCTAGGACGGGTCAGATAGCCTCCTCTAGGAAGTACATAGCCGGAGGACCTGAGAGCGTAGCCGGTGTCAGGCACGCGTAGCCGTAGGCTGTGTTCCTAGGCTGTATAACTGGCTGTTTCTGTAGGGTGTTATAATAAATACGTGCTGCCTCCGTCAACTCGTCTCCTGCAGTATTTACACCGTTACACGGGTAAGGCAACAAGCATTGTCTCCCTTTGCGTGAGTGGCGTATTCAGCTCGACTGATCCCATCTGGAGTCGAATTAACGGCGTCAAAATCGCCCAGTTGACGGTATTCGCTGTGTAGGTGGGCCGCAAGTAGTCGTCCAACTACCCTATATCCAGCACCCTTCATTTGTTTTTTTTTTCCCAAAGCTCAGCCACGGATAACCCCGGCTGAATTTCTGCTTTTAAACGAGGGCCCTGTGTTATTTTAGAAGATATTCTAAATTTAACCACCGATCATGTGATATGCCGGTTGAACGTTGTTTGCGATTGTCCAGAGCTTTGACGCTATTGGAAAGAGGCATGGTATTGCAAGACACATTCATTAAGCGTGGACGCCTCATGTACCGTATACGTGTCCATTATTATTGGAGTGGAACAAAACTAGTTACTGAGAAGAGGCACAGAAAACAAACTTAAGCAAAAAATGTTTTGACCAGGTAAGGCCCACTAAGCGATATAGCTCTTTTTCTGAAGCGACCTGGCCACAAATGGTTGGTCAACAAAGTGGCTTATCACGTGGACATGTATAGCAGCCAAATGCTCTAAACGCGCAATGTTTATTCTAAATGTTGAAGGAAAAACCAGTGGACCCAGAGAAAAATCCACGCGACCACGGGGAGAGAGACACGCAAACTCCAAATATACAGCAGCAGGCGTCAAGGTCGGTATGGAACCCACGACCTTCTGTATACCAGGTGAGGGAGTTAACATCTAGCCATCGTGATGATGATGAAAGAGAGACACAGAAACTCCAAATATGCAGCAGGCGTCGGGGTCGGGATGGAACCCACGACCTCCTGCATACCAGGCGAGGAATTTAACATCTAGCCATCGTGATGATGATGAAAGAGAGACACACAAACACCAAATATACAGCAAGCGTCAGGGTTGGGATGGAACCCATGACCTGCATACCAGGCGAGGGAGTTAACATCTCATATCCACCGCAGCACCCTGCGTGGGTGTCTAATTTAATTTCCCCTCCATCCCTCCCCTGGCGAAACTGTCCAGCCAACAGGATACGGTCCTGTGTATAGGCACAACCACAGTTGAACGGCAAGTAGTGGGGTAAAGTGTGGGCACTTCCAACACGTCTGGCCAGCGTGGAAGAGGAGACCAAATACCCTCCAGAGTTCGCCCCGAGTGCGAGCCCCTTCCGCCAGCAGCGGCGCTAGCGAGAACATTTCCAATCGAGAGTCAAATCCCTGGTCACAGTGCCACCCAGCGATGTTGAAGGTCTCGGGCCGATGACCATGATGAATGAAGTCGAAACTCAACTGGCTGGCAAAGGAACATTTCCCGTTTACAGTCCAGATCCAGTGATAGAAACTCCACATTCCTATGGCCGGGACGATTTACCTCCATGGGAAAACCGCTGTTTACTTCTCACTGCAAGGACTCGCGTGTGACTGTGGATTCAAGGTAGTCGCGTAGCTTGGCTGGCATGGCTCCTCGGCACGGAATAAAGTGGGCAGGAAGGGGCTGTCCAATACCACCCCCCACACCCAGAGCCTAGCCCCCCCGCGCCCAGAGCGGGGGGCCCCCCCCACACCCAGCGCCGAGGCCTCCCCACACCCAAAACCTAGGCCCCTCCCACACCCAGAACCTAGCCCCCCCCCCACAGACAGAGACTAGCCCCCCCACACCCAGAGACGACCCCCACACCCAGAGCCTAGGCCCCTGGGGGGCCTTTGGAGACCGATGCAGTCACACCGCCTGCCCACCGCCGGGCTGTGGTATATCACCCGAGTTCGTTTGCCGATCACGGCCACCAACACACGTAACGGTTATTTGAAGCATTTCTGGACCTCCTTCAGGTCGACTCGGCCTAAAATGAGTACCTGGTGCGATGTGTAAAAAAATGGCCAATGGGGAGGCAAAGGCGGCCGCACGTGGTTGCTGGCCACCCACCCCCTCGTGTGTCGTGCCGGCCCTCTGAACAGCAACTTGCCACAAAGCTGTTAAAACTTTTGTTTGCTGTTTTTTTCAGGATTTTTCTGTTGCGTGTAGTCACTTTAAGATGTTTCTTGTTCATGTTTTTTGTTTTGTTGCGGTTGCACCCGAGTCAAGAGCCGCATGGCTCACAGGGTTATACCTAACTAGCTTTCCTAGCCGGCTTCGCCCGAGACTTGGATTCACCACGCCCGGCCGCCTTTGTCTCCCCAGTGGCGATGTTCACACACACCACACCAGTTACTCGTTTGAGGCTGAGTCGACCTAGGGGAGGCCCATGACCGGTTAAATAATCGTCACCGGTGGTGGCCGTGAGCGGGAATCAAACTCGGGTCGCCGGGTTCGTAGCGCAGCGCGCTAACCACTACACTACAACGCGTTATGCTTCCACACGCGCGGGTCACACGACAGATGTGACGTCACAGCTCACTTGCCGTACAAAAAATATATGTATTATTGAGCTCCCCCCCCCCCCCCCCAAAAAAAAGTGTATTTTTATAATTTTTTCATGCTGTACAGTCTGGAAAGTACCCACATGACAAATTTCAAGTTTGTTGCATGTCGGGAAGTACGCTAAACATTTTGAACAGACACACATAATCACAACTTTGCCTTTTATATATGTGGAGAATAAATTAAATGAAAAGGCAACACGGGGGGGGGGGGGTCTTGTCTTTTTTCATTGTTGCCACCAGGTGGCGCTGCGACACAAAACGAACCCTGAAACGTACGAATTGATATTCGCTCATTCTGCACATCAGCCATGGTCGATCCACTGCTGGATAAAGACCTCCCGAATCCACCGCCACCACCTCTCACGACCCTGCGATGTAATAACCCGAGCATCCGCACACGAGCTCATTGCATCGCTCCATCTCCTTGGATGTCCTCTAGGACGCATTTCCATTCACTAAATATGTTCGAACGCTTCCATGCAAGCGCTTCTTTTTCAGGAGCCTCAAGAGACTATTCTTCACGAGGGTCTTGCCTTAGGATGTTGGCTCTATTAAGAACATATTTCAACTGGGGAAGAAATTGAGTGTCCCTTAGGCAAGCCGCGACTCTAGGTCGGTGTTCGTCACTCGTTTTCAGAGGGTGGGGGGGGGGGTGCCACTTTCGCGGATAAGACATCATCAGTGTGAGGGCCGCCAACACCATTTGAAACCATTGGGGGTTTGACATCAGTGTTGAATTAGACATCGACTCTGCTGTTCTCTTGTCATCCGCAATTGCTAATTTCATAACTCAAAGTGTTCACGTCCAGATCACCGCGTGAGGAGCGGCGGAGTGCATCTCTGTGGTGTCTCCTTCGTATTTGTGGATCAAAGCCCGGGAACGTAACACTGAATGGTCCATACACACCTGCAAATGCACCCAATTACTGTACTGCCATCTTCCGGCCAGTTAGCAGTCCAAATAGAGTTTGGGAGGTTCACAAAACATACACGGATCCATTCATCCCCTGTCAGCAAAGCGCTCGATTGTCCTTTGGTTCAACGCGTCCCCGTCATAGTAATGTGGAATTTTCCCAATCGGGCTCGGGGCTGTAAACGGGAGATGAGCACCATCGTTGCCACGTCTGTACTTAATAATTTATAGCAATAATTGCAACGATTGCTGTACTCAAACTAGATGATAACAATAATTCAATCCAAATGTGATATATGGTTATTAATTAAAATTCGAGCACGGCAAAGTAAAAAAATCTGATTCAATTAATCGCACGAGACACTTTTTTGTCACGGAAGAGATTCTCAGAGGAGTTAAATATCGAGCGCAGCTTACGAGTCTCATCGCCGATCTCCCGATTGCAATTGAAACTCCAAAACCAAAAATGTACGAAATTCGTAAATGAATCAACTGGGACTATAACAGAGCAAACATCGCCACCTGCTGGCAGATTCTTGTCCCAGGTCATTCTCGCTTAAAGGTCTCTTCATTTCTCACCTGGTGAAACTAAATATAAGGATAACTTTTTGGATCTTGATTTGAAGCTTTCGTGACTGCAGGAATCCATACTTTCTGGTTCTTTCGGTAAAGTCACGTAGGTAGAAAAAATAATAAAATATAACACGACGTTTCGGTCGCAACACAAGCGTCCGTCTTCAGGTGAGAAAAAAAATGATCTGCTGTTGTGGCTTTATTTGTTTTCTTGCGTTGCGACCGAAACGTTGTGTTTTATTTTATTCTTTTTTTCAATCTACGTGACTTTACCGAAACAACCAGAGAGTATGACTTTTTTTTTTATTTCGTTGTAGTGTTCATAGTGTAACGCTAGAGGTCGCCATTCTACATCACTGATAAACAACTTTGACAATTGAACCTTATGGCGAAACCCTCGGGGTGTCCATAGTACCCCGGCTCTCGCATAATGTCCGTGATGCAGTCACTTTTAGTCTGTTGATGGTCGGCGACCCGGCAGTCGACTCATCTCGACGAGCTGTACACGATGCACGGAGTAGCACCGATTTCGGATTGATTGGTTACCCCAGTCGCGGAGTTAAGTACACCCCTGGAAAAATTAAACCATAAAAACAATGTTTTTCACTATAAATACTTTATATGCGTGGCGGCTAGAGTTCTCCCGTCCTCTGCCTTGAGATGGCTGCCACCTATGGGTCAGATGATTGCATGGCAGCATTAAGCAATTGGTAATTAAATATAATATTTTTGTCCTAAAAAGTGTAAAATTTTGGAAAAAAAATTTCACGAACATTAATTGTCATGCACAACGAGTCTGTATGGAAAATGTCAGCTCGATTGGATCACGGGAAGTGGGTTAAAAAACGACCGAAAGATTTGCACGGTCGTAAGCAAGCAAGCAAGTGAACTAAATATAAAGGATTTTAAAAATAGTGTCCCAGAAATACAATATTTTATTGGCCTCGGCCAATAAGGATCGATTTTACTCCAATACAGTACACGGTAACTCCTCGTTGAACGGGGGTACAAGGGCGTATTGGGCTAATGTGACTCAGAAAATTGAAACTGGCCCCAAAATGTGTGCATTTCAACAAATTTTGCATAAAACGAATTGATTCAAATGGTTGATGCACTTTATATCAGCGGTGAGACTTGCAAATGGTTTGCAGACGACACACCGTGCACCCTAACGTATCTTGTGTATTGTACAACACAGGTTCTGTAATAAATACATAGACATGTTATACTTTGTGTTGCCCCTGCAGAACAGCCAATAGCTTGTAAAAAGAGAGCAGTTAAACACGGTACGTGGCTTTTAACACCACTCTGCATTTGTAATAATCCTCAAAGTGAAAGTGGCACCCTGCATAAATGAGCGAGACTTAAACATTGTAGGCATCTGCCAAATGCCTATAAATCGACGCTAAGTACGTACAGGAGGATTTCGCTCGTATTTTTTTTCTATGAATTCCTTGACTTTGTTGGTTACAACAACAACAAAAATCCCCACGACAATCACCATCTGGCGTTAAACCTTTAGCTGTGCAACGCGTGAGTGTTGACGCGGTGGTCAACAACCACATTGCGATGGCAAGCAAAAAAAAACAGCAGGCAATTTAAATTAATTGTATTTGTTACACGGATGATGACCCCGTTTAGCCCGTTTCCTCCCGGCTATTTCACACGGGAGATCCGTGGTGATGCTTGAGCACAACCACGACAACAACAACAACAACAAAACAATGACAACAACAACAACAACAAAGAGAACAATGTTGTAGAGAATTAGCCTCTTCTTCTGCCCTAACACGCGCAAGGCAGAGATCGGAATCGTGCTTTGATGATAAGATGCACTTCGTGGACCACATGGTACAGTCATCTGCGCTCCTTTAACGGAGGAGGAGGAGGAGTGGGGATAGCAAAAAACTACAAAATATCTCTCCTGAGTCCCTGCCGTGGCTAGCAGACCTCGACATTGGCATTTAGCTCCTGAACCATATTGCCATACCCAAGAATAGAATAGGTGTAAGCACACTTCCTGCAGAGGCTACGGTGCAGACGCCAGCACATGTGTGTTCTGGCAGGCCTCGTGGCTTAGGTCAACGATGGATGTGTGCAAGTGTAGGAGGAGCCAAATGTTAGGTATGAAGCGTGCATGTGTGGAAACTCTATAAATATCGCATGTACTGTATCGGGTACCGCAGAGGCGAGATATTAACTACCTCGCCTGGTATACAGGGGGTCCGTGGATTCGATCCCAACCCTGACTCCAGATGTATATTTGGAGTTTGCATGTGTCTTCCTGTGGTCGCATGGATTTTTCTCCGGGTCATCCGGTTTTTCCTTCCACATTTAAAAACACGTGTTTATATATTTGGCTCCTATACATTTCCACATGACAAGCCATTTCGTTGAGCTATCATTTGTGGCCAGGTCGCGTCTGAAAATAAGAGCTATATAACTCAGTGGGCCTTATCTGGTAAAATAAATAGTTTAGTTAGAACGTCTATTATCTGTGACCCTATTATCCATAGCCCCTACTATCCGTGTGAGCTATAGGGTCCACAAAATGTATGATACACCCACTATATTTACTATTATACACAATTAGCCGCGTTATTCCTCCATGGATAAGTGGAGTAGATTTGTAGGTGACATAGCAGATGATAGGATCTGTGATGTTCGTCTGGCATCACTGCGGATAAGAGGGTTCTAACGGTATCTGTAAAACATTGATAGACACAATATCCAGACATGTGGTGCTGGTCTCACTATTAAAACGTTAAAATCTCAGTCTGGTGTCTACTAAGCCCATAATCATCTCTCTAGGGTCGATAAAAATGAGTACAAAATTTTGGGTAATCTACAATTGTTGTTGTTACGTGAGTAACTTTTCCAACCGTAGGAATGTTGAGTACCCACCACTGTGTTCGGAACCAACAGAGTATACAGCACTACTTTCAGTTTTGTACTGTAGAACATTTATTGGAATGGGATATATAAATACCGATGCGATATTATCATACATTTCTGCTGTCACCTAAGCGCAGACATTAATCACTCGTGCACTCCATCAAAAAAAAGTTTGAAAAATTCACTCTCGTCAAAAAAACCCAGCAAAATCTCTCCCCGATCTTTATTAGGGATGGTGGATTCGCTGAGACAGGTCGGAGTAAACGTGAAATGATGTCCAAACCTGTTGGTCGCCCCGATTGCAATTAATTTTCCGTGCCAATCGATACATCGACCCAGAAAGTGCTCCCTGGAGGAGGATAAGTACCAACACGGTTCAGTCGACTTGGAAACCTTCTAATTAAAATTCACTGCGGTGAATCGCCGGCCCTCAAATGCCGACAGCACATGTGCCACGGATAGATAGACATTTATTTGGTTATTTGAGATCACATCTAATAAAAAAACGAGACTCAAGGGAGCAACAGTAAACCTCCTTGTGACAGCCGTGACCTGAACGTAATGCAAATGCGGTATTCTTGGACTCTGGGAGCTGCGTGCTCATATTAACGTACCGTAACTGGAAATCAAACAAAGCGCTCCACCACATTTGGGAGCCCGAGCACATTCATGCGTTTGTATTTGCCCATGTCCTTTAAAGAGGGTACACTGAACCTGCCGACTTGCATTATATTAGACAAGAGAGGTCTTGACAAAACGATACTGCTCCCAAGATAATTTAGTCATCTGGTGCTATTTTTCACGTGCCGTGTTTTAAGCTTTGTGTAACACGTGCGACTAAAATACATATGCTCTGCTCTTTGGTTTTTTCGGTAAAGTCACGTAGGTAAAAAAAATGAAAACAACTAAATGTAGTTGTTTTCATTTTTAATTTATTTAAAAATAAAATAAATTGTGAAATAACTGAAATAAAATAAAAATTAAAACAACTAAATAAAATAAATCAAAAATGAAAACAACTAAATGTAGTTTACATTTTAAATGTATTTGATTTTTTTAAAGAATTGATTTAAAAAAATTAAAGTCACGTAGGTAAAAAATAAAATAAATAAATAAATGTAACAACTAAATGTAGTTGTTTTCAACTAAATGTAGTTGTTTTAATTTTTTATGTATACATTTTTTTACATACGTGACTTTACCGAAAAAACCAAAGAGTATGGATCCTTGCAGTCACGAAAGCTTCAAATCTAGAATATCCTCTGCTGTTGTGCGACTGTGTGTGTTTTTGTCTTCAGTTTTGTCTTCAGCTCTCGGCTCGTACCACGTGTTGTTCAGCACGATGTCTGACGTTTTCGATCAACGTGTTGAGAGCTGATTCGAGATTTTAATCGAGCAGCTCACTGACTCCGTCCCTTATATTGCGATGCCGGCTGCTTCAAGAACCAGTAACACCAGCGGCGGCCGTCTGGAACGCTCTTCCTTCCGATATTAGGAAGCCACTGGAGCACTGCACGTTTAAATCATGGACATTGAAAAGTCATTTCTTTAGAAGGGCTTTTTGTGTTTAGTTCGTTGTCCTCCCCCCGCACCTCCGATTAACGCGGGGGTCTCTACGTATGGTGCGAAAAAAGTTCAACATACGTACGTGCATAATCGAGGGAGAAGTGAGCTTGCTCAAATCTGTTCCTGAAGAAGCGCCCAATACTTGGAGCAAAATATTGAACATCGTGCCGAACAATACAACCAAAACACGATGCAGGATTACTTTCGTTCACTGAATATCTGGGATATCCAGAGACAATTAAAAGCAAAATTGTTGTGTTTAAACGCCACAGGTATTTCCGTCCGAACAAAGCCTCCCTTTAAAATATCAGCCCAGCTATTCTTTACTGTACCATGTCAGATGCTGGGCAGTGGTGGCTATACATGCCTATAATCCAGTGCTGTGCAGGTAGCGAGGGAGGGGTTGGTGGAACACCGCATACGAATGTTGAGAAAGTCTTGTCCCATGGGCGTCGAGGTGCCATTCCCTGGCTCGCCAGGAGAAGGCGGCGCAGCAAAATAATGTAGACTCCACCAGTTCCGTGTGATTGGGATAGAGCGTTTCTCCCTCGCACGCGTGCGTTTTGTTGCAGGCGCTCGGGTTTTCTCCCACGTGTAAACAATCATTGATTGGACGATAACATCGTAATACATAGAGGACCGCAGGGCTTGGAGATTTGTTGTCGCCGGCTCGCCGCTTGGCTCCATTCCTGCTTGTCTGTGGTTCCTCCTCGAGCCTTTGAGTCGCTCTCTGCAAGAGTGAGTGAATACTGTGTGGCACGTTACAAGTGGAAATTATTATAATTATGTGAGCAGTCACAGCAATAAATGTCAGCTGCTATCACCATTCATATTTCATTGGCTGCAGTGTGACATGATGATGCAACATTAATATAGATATATTCTGCATTTTAACAAGAAGTGTGCATCAGTTTGTGTGCATACAGAAGATTGTGTACACACACACTTAGATTATGGGGTGGGGGGGGGGGAACAAAGTGGATCCACCAGTATAAGTCCAGCAAACATTTTCTAAATTCCTATCAAATTGTTCTACGTGGAAAATAACATGTTGCCAAGAATAATTTCTGAATAATGCTTGTGACGCACAGGTCCTTTGGAGGTGACCGTCTGTCGATCCTTCCCGCCAGCCGGCCGGCAAAATGAAAGATTAATAAAATCACAGAGAGGAGTACGAAACTGCTGTACCTGCATAAGATGCCTTATTTTGTGATGAATGGGAAATTCAAGGCAAGCGACGGGAGTGCGATTGTAGCCATACAAACCAAATTAAGGACCATATCGTGAAGCACTGTGGTCTGTACTCATTCAACAGAGGAGGAAGAGCAAAACTACACGGACTCTCTCGCCTGAAGCCCTCTCGTCGTGGCTGGCAGACTACGGAATCGGCATTTAGCTCCCGAACATACTGCTGTCATACACAAGAGAAGAACGGAATTGTTTAGTGGAACGTTTTGAAGGTTTTGAACAGTGTTTACACTGACCATTTCTGAGAATAGGGTTTTCACCTTTTTTCTGGCAACAAAACAGGTGTTAAGATGTTAAAGACCAAATTATCATTTAGTTTAAAATGGCTACGTTAAAATGTGTTACTTACTCTCGTGTAAAAAGGGGAGTTAATAACGTAGTTGTGTTTGGAGGTAATTTAGTCATTTATTTGTAGGAAGAGGAGTGAGAAAAAATCCCTTCATAACAACATCATCATCATCATGTCCAGATTCTTGAGATGTGGTCTCATTTAGCCTTATACATGCAAATTTCATTGTAATTTATCCTTCCAGTAAGTAGTGAACTGCGATATAAATTACTTATTAATCACACTGCTGGGTCAGCATACAGTCATTCCAATTGATTCCGGATGATGTGTTCATAATGGATTTTCTGCAAACATGAACATATTTTCACGTCTGAAAATTAGATATCATTATATACATTACTTAAAAGCTTGACAAACATTGCTAGTGTTTAGATCCCTGCCTACAGATCATTGCATCTGATGCTGAGCATTTAACACAGACCTAATCTAAACATGACTTAGGCGGCGATTGCCACATTGCGGCCGAAGCATTTCTGTGCCAGGTACTTGAGGAAACGAATCCCAAACATGTAAACGCACGAAAGAAAGAAACAACCGGTAGACAGTGGCGGTGCAATTGTCTGTGGCCTGTGCCATGAACCCCAGTTCGATTCTCCATCACGGCTAACATCGGCGGTGAAGGGAGATAGCTGGCACCTTAAACAACGCCCGTGCACTAAGACCTCCTTCGGCAACCCACATTTGGCCAGCGCTGTGAAGTAGAGTCGATATAGTCAAACAGCAACCACACGGGCAATCCGGCATGCGGAGGCCCTCATCCAGCAGTGGATTGAAAATAAACCTGCTGATTATTATAAATAATAATATATACAACTAAAAACTATTTTCAATTTTACCAGGTAAAGCCCACTGAGCTATTAGCTTATTTTTCAGAAGCCACCTGCCCACAACTGATAGCTCAACGAAGTGGCTTATTACGCGGAAATGTAAAGCAGCCAAATACTCTAAATGCATGTTTTCTTTAACCAATAGCCCTAGTGGCAACGAAGCAGCCAAGCTACAAAAACACTGATCAATATTCATGGACCATCACGACAAAAAATATATTTATTTTTAATGCGATGCTGACGCTGTGGACCAAGGCCCTCCCCCCCCCATCCCCCATACTTGTGACTGGCGAAATCCATTTTTGGCAGAAAGAAAAATCCCCCTCGTCACCGAAACTGGACCCTGGGCCTCGTGCACAAGCGGGCGTCTTTATCGGCGCGAGTTTCCCTGCAACTGAGACGGACTTCACACGCTGAAGCCCACGACGCAATCAGGAAGATTTTTTTTTTATGTAGCAGCGTGTGCTTGTGATCTTGAGACCACACAGACTCGACACACACACACATATAGGCGGAGATTGACTTCTATATTTGGGTGGGACAGGGATTCAATTGTCCCTCACGTGAGGAATCGCGGGAGCATATGATGACATATCTTTAAAACTCTTAATTGTAAACTACTGAAAATGAATTAATAAAGGTGTCCAGATTGGGCGGGCCATTGCCCCCCCCCCCACCCTCGTGCCCCCTCCCCCCCCCGAAAACTCCGCCCATGCACACACACTCATCATCATCAGCTGTGATCGATAGATGCGTCTCTCCACTAAGCCATGGCACGCGCATATGTGGTGTCGCAAAGCCGGTATAAAATGTACAATATTGCATATATAATAATAATGATTATTATTATTTCACAGATGCAAACAGATCTGAACTCACTTCTGTTGGGCTTATGGCGCAGTATATATGCTCTCACAATGCGCGTGAAAATACTCGATTCACAATTCCCAGAAGACAGGAGGTGGCCGATTTGGGCTTTCAGATTCCAGGGATTCGAAAAGTGAATTAAAAATAAAAAGTGCTGCGTTAACGTGGCATACACCCCGTGCATAAAACACGCATTTAAACGTGCTTTAAACGCCACGGTAAAAAAAAACAGCTTGCATAATACAGATGGCGAATGTAAGCTTCTGTAGGGCTACGTGGTGGTCGGAAAAGGAGATTGCAGGAAAATAAATTATTGTTGTTGTCGTTCTGTACCTCTATTATTCCCACGTCCTATATCCCTGTATTCACCAAACCCACACTGAAACTAACATATTTAAACTATATCTTTTTTTTTTACCAGGTCAGGCCCACTAAGCGATATAGCTACTTGTTTTAGAAGCGACCTGGCCACTAATGATAGCTCAACCATGTGACTTATCACGTGGAAATGTATGGCAGCCAAAGACTCTAAACGCGTGACGTTGATTTTAAATGTGGAGGGGAAAAACCGGAGGACCCGGAGAAGATCCACGCGATCACGGGGAGACCACGCACACTCCAAATGTACAGGCGTCAGGGTAGGGTTCGAACCCACGACCTCATGTATACCAGGCTTCTCTCGCCACCGAATATATCGTGGTGAAATATGTTTTACTAACCCTGACGACCCACATGGCAGTGGTAGACTGTCAACAGTGGATTGACGAAAGGGCTGCACATTTGCACATAATGAACACAACAACAACCGCCATTCGTCACTAAGTGGCGGTGACGTCACCACGACGCTTGTGGCAGACCATGTGCACCTTGAGGCCACGTGAAGTGTCGAACGCCCACTGGCAGGAGGTCACGGGGTAGGCACAGGTGCCACGGGTCGACTGACTGAGATGACCGAGATGACTGGCTGATGCACCACCTGTGCCCCCTACTGTGCCAACTTGCTGTGCTTTAGCCACCCGGCGCTCCTCTGGTTGTTGTCAGCGTCGCTCCTCTGCCCTCTGTTGTTGTTGGAGGGTGTTTGCCTTCAACTGCCCAGCAGCAGCGTCCTTCACGAGCCTCCTCCACAGAGGCCGATCTTGACACCGCTGGTACCAGTCATCGGCAAGTCCACGCAGCTCCACATCCTGCTGTACCACATCACTCCATCTCTTCTCTAGCCCGTGCAACGCGCCCGTTTAGCCCCCTCTATCCGGCCGAACAAAAGCTATTTGGGCATGCGGTGATTGAGCATAATGAACACAACATATACACACACACAAAATATCTGAACTAATTCCTGTGCGTTTATCACAATATAAATCCTATGCCCATGAAATTAATCGCTTGGGCGATTCCCACATAGCCAGGATTTGGTCAGGGTGCCTTGCACCATATAAGAGCTTAATAAAGTTCAATATGATGCATGCAAGCAATACACAAATAGATTTAAATATTGTAACGACTAAATATGAAACTATTTATTGGCAGAAGGCTTTCGAAAAAGGGTACACGACTTTGGGAAGAGAATGAATGTGCATTGAGACATTAATTTGAGCAGAAGACTACACATCGCTAGCTCTCGTGCTTATGCTGCTGCTACTGATAATATATTGTTTGCTATTGAATTTCACATCATCGCACTTTTTTATTTCCACAAAATTATACGATTAAAGATTTGCTGCTATACGTAATGAACAATTATTAAATTAAAATGTAAATTTTTCGTATTTAATCCCTCCCCAGTCACTTGACTGGAAATGTGATTCTGCCACGATCACATTTTCTGAGAATGAATGCTTATTACTGAAAGTAAAAAAAAAACATTAACAACAATATGATATATATATACCAGAGAAGATTAGATTTGTTTGCATCATTATCATTACGATTATCTCTGCCAGACGAGTTGACGATCGTGTCAATAATGCAGTGCTAAGGAAGGCGGGATTTTGGGGGGAATTTGCAGAGATTGTAAATTTCATCCTGATCATTATGAGAGGATGACAACCCCAGAGAGATGGAGCGACGAGATCAGATCATGAGCTACAGCGAGATTCATGATCTGGAATTGTATCAGTCGTAGCAGCAGTATAAGCAGCATAAGCAGCATAGGAAGCGATGTTTATTCGTATGGTTGATGATGTTCATACGACTCCAAACTTAAGACATCCAGGCAGAGTGCTTCACTTACAATTGTGAGTAAAAATACTGGTCAAAGGTTAAAAGCCCATCATGCCCCCCCCCCCCCCCCATGGGGTGGACGGTAGAAATACGTTCCATTTTGTAGGAAGCCAACAGTGGTCGTCCGCTGGAGAGACTGGCTGACCCCGTGCCATTGGAATGCAGTATTTCCAAGGCCCCCGACGTACCTACCCAAGTGTGAGGCTACGTCTACTGAGTAAACACTCCTCTGCTCGGATACGTTTGCTTCCATCCACGATGCTCCCTCGTCCGCGGAACAACGACTTACGCTCGTTGAACTTCTGTCGCACCGTGCGTAGCCAACCCTGCTAATCGGGGAGGTGCGGGGGAAGGACAACAAACTAAACACCAAAAGCAGTTGTAACGAAACGAGTTTTCAATCTGGTGTCGGAAGGAAGAGCGTTCCAGACGGCCGCAGAAGCGCATCTGAAGGCGGGCGATGCAGTGGCCGTCTTTGTTCAATGGCGAGCCAAAAGCTGCCGCTGCGGCGGGGATGACCGGAGTTAGCGTGATGATGGTTTATGCTCCTTGACGAGATCTGCAAGGCATTGTGGTTCATTTGTGGCAAGCACTTTGTGTGTAATCAGGGCGACCTTATAATGAATCTCCATTGCAATGCATCTCCATTGCAAAAAATAAAACCGCTCTCTCCCAGAGCAGCAATCTCCTAATGGATAATTCGATTTGTTTTATCGTAATAAGTTTTACCCTTTCTGGCAATTCGTATATCTTGACACCGGCAAGGGAGGTCCCTGGATTTATTTTCTCGGCCCTCCCCAAAGCCAATGGGCTCGCAAAGCCGCGACGTCGACTGGCCGCCGTCACCCGTCGAGTGCCCAGTGGCACGCGTCTCAGCTCCCCCTCGCATCGGTCACACACTGCGGGGAGACACGGGGGGGTGGTGTGGGTGGGTGGGTGAGGGGAGAGACGATCGGCCTGCTGCTGCTTCTGCCTCTTTATTTACGGAAAAGCCCAGATAAGGCTGGCGGCGCTGGCTTTTTTAAATCCTTTATATTAAGTTCACTTGCTTGCGTGCTTGCGCGCTTACGACCGTGCAAATCTTTCGGTCGTTTTTTAACCCATTTCCCGTGATTCAATCGAGCTGACATTTTCCACACAGACTCGTTGTGCGTGACAATTAATGTTCGTGAA
>CM025610.2:2479134-2512936 GCA_014621495.2 Entosphenus tridentatus
CAAATTTGGTTTTCAAATAACACTAATAAGCAAAGATAAATCACTGGACCTCAAGGCCGCCGCACTTGTGATGTTCTTGAAGATTCGGCAGATGCAGCAAAAAACATGTGTGCGTGGTCTATCCGCAGAAGGTTACGCTTTTAAAAAGAATCTAATAGATACAAATGTTAAGAGTTCAAAGGAGCTGAAATAGTAATTTTACGCATTGCTTGTGAAAAAATAAATATATCCCAAAGTCATAAGTAAAATTTAATGAGAGGCTGGGTTATATTTATCCCTTTCAAACAAGAAGATAAAACATTGATAAGACGAAGCTTTCTAATGGCACTCCAGCCGATGTTTCCCTGCATATGAGTGCAAAAGATATACTCCCGCATGGCTACACACTACACGAGTGCTTTGAGGTACAATTCAACGTATTAACTTTGCATAGGTTGGCACTGAGCATTGTTCGGCTGCAGTATGACGCTCACCGCTAAATCTAGTCCGTGAGCCCAGACAAAAATGTATGCATGTATATTGCATGTATTGCATGTTGAACTTCTTTGACATCATCCGTAGTCAACCGTGCTCATCGGATGTGCGAGGGAGGAACAATACACACTGAACACAAAAAATGCAAATTCAGTTGCCGGTACTGTACCACTGGGGGTGGGCACAACGTTAGCGGGTTCCAATTTCTCAACGTGGCCAGTAACGGTGAATGATGTGAGAATCGCGGCAAATGAGCGGGCTGTGAAATAATTCGGTCTCATTCGCCGTAGAAATGAATGGGCACCGCTAAAGTCTTGCTACCTGAGGTGAGTACCGATTTCTACTCTGGCCCATGGGCTCACGACACCGTGTTAATGTATAGCGGGCACTTCAACCGTCTCAGGATGAACACCGCTATTTTTATTTTCGTTTATTAATTGAACAAAACGAAGAAATCGCTTTTATTTTGGAGATACAAACCTAGGCAGTGTATACGGTTGAGTTGTAATCAGTTGGAATGTGGCAGTATGCATACTGGTATATATATATTTTTTTAATATATAAGGCAGTATATGTACAATAAATATTACCGGTACCCGATTATGAAATCCCATTCCTTTCTGGACAAGGCTAGGACTTGATAAACAGCGTGATATCAACGTTTCTACCACTGGGACACGGCCACAGAAAGCTCCTCCATCACACAGCACCCTGCAGGGCTGCTTATCGGATTTTTTTTCTCTAGAATTTAAAATGCTTTGGGGGGGGCTGGGGGGGGAGAATAAAGTTTTTGAAAACATTTTTTTAATGTAACGTGAAATTAGGTTCCTGCGAGCAAAAGTGTTCAACGGAAAAGGTGAACATTTTGGCATGGATAAACTATTGTAAAGATTAACAAATAGGCAAATGTTGTTTTGCTGAAATAAATTAATATTTTACTAATTTAACGGCGCGAGCCAGGTGGTGCTGTACTGCTGTTCAAATCCCATTTGGAGGTCAACTGTCTCCATCGCTCCTCCAGTCTCGATAATATGTAGCTGCACTCTGGATAAACAGGCCTCGGTCATAGCAATGTGGAATTTGCAACATTGGTTGAGGACCGGCTAGAGCGAGTACTTATGCTTGTTTACTCTCAAAGACACTTAGATATTTATTTTTTATATAACTGCCTATTCAAAATACGTTTTACTTAATTCAGTAATAATAATGCTTATATGACAATGTTATACTTACCTGCTTCAAAGTATATTGCTGTGATATTTTACTCGTAGAATCATTCATTACAAACGAGGTGTGTATTGCATTATATTTCCAAGTTTACTATGTTTGTTTTCTCATTCATTTGTACCTGATGATGGTTGCTGATGTTGCAATCGAAACGTCGTATTCTAATATTATTTAATGTAATTTATTTCTACGTGACTTTACCGAAAGAACCAAAAAACAAACAAGGTGCTTGCCACAAATGAACCACAATACCTTGTTGATCTCGTCAAGGAGCATAAGCCATCACCCGAATTCCGGTAATCCTCGCAGTAGCAGCGGCTTTTGGCTAAGCCATCGAACAAACACGGTTACCTCTGCATCGCGCGTGTCTTTAGTTCGTTGTCCTTCACCCGCACCTCCTATCGGCACGATTGGCTACGTACGGTGCGAGAGAAGTTCAACATACACACACGCAGTCCATTCAGTTGAAAACCATTGTTTTTGAAAACCATTGTTTTCAGTTGGCATTGACTCGTACCCAATATATGCGGCTGTAACTTCTTGATTCTCAGCGCCCCCCCCCCCACCACTAACTGCCTCGATATCACCTCTCTAATGAGGCCAGCAGCCAGAGCCACGGGGTGTCTAGGGAAGAGCTTTGACCTGTCCTAATGAATTCTTCAAGAACCTTTGTACTCTCAAAGGCGGCCCTCCTAATAAAGGAACAACACGTGTATATAGGCCTTCTGTCAGCAACAAAATCGAAGAAAGGAGATACCTTTGTTGTGCCCAGACATTGTGCATTTTAACAACAAAAATGTGGGGCCCCAGTGGGGGACAATGCGCCTTACGCATCCCAGTGAATAGAGCAAAAAAAAGGTTAAATGACCCAGAGAGGCACGGCCCCAAATTCTCTCGGAATGATGAGGGGAGGAGTGGGGAGGGCCAGCAGAGCCGTTGTGGGTGGGGGTGGAGGCACCGTAACAGTGATGGACCGCTAAGGGGAGTGAGCTTGAGTGGGCCAAAGGGACCCTGTGGTAGTGCAGAGCTGAGTCCAGCACCACCTCACACCCACCCCGTCTAAAGTGCCGGGACTGTAAAGAGCACTTTCAGCGGAGAGAGAGAGATTTTTTTGACTTTTAAACAACTTTTATTGCCGACAACAGCAAAAGCACTGCAAGCGATTTCGATATGAAATACACACAGTCACCAGCAAACAAATGAAAATAAACGCTACAAGAGAGAGAGCCGCACTAGAGGGTTCTTTAAAATACCAAAAATAAGTAGGTACGCAAACTAATAAAACAAAGCCAAGGGTGGATTAAATTATCTTTTCGTTGCCTTTTAATGTCCCCGTGTAACTCCCTAACCCGTCCGTGACACCGAATTCCATTTTTGCTTCGTCTCCTTTTCTCTGAACGCACGCTGGAGCACACTTCATTGGTCCGATCCTACTGCCACATTTAATTCTTTCTTTTCCAACGCCACGATCCCACGCAATTTAAATTTTTTATAGTATTTTTTTTTTAGAACGTAACATTTTCTTTCAGTCGTTGCAAGCTGTAATCTGTTGCATCATGAAAGCACTCGCATGCAACTGAGACGCGCTTGTCCCGCTGTACAGCTTGTCTTTCACGTATGAACACGAGGTATTAAATATATAGAAATAAATAAATATTGATGACATGCCAGGCAAGCGGGACATTTGTGCACTGCTACACATTGCTCAGTGCTCAGCGGACGTGCGCGGGCACAATCGGTCTGGAAAGAATTCCTAATTCGCTGTCAGCTCCTTTAGACTTCAACTGCAATACTTTTGGCACGCCTTCTGCTCAGAGTACGCATAACAGTGGGTTTTGTTTTAGCTCAGAATATGCCCGCAAGGCACACGATGAGAGCACGGCTCGATGCTTCCCAGCAATATTGGCTTATACCGTACGATGTGATGCCGCTGCGTGGGGTTTGTGCGCTGTGCCGAGTGAAGCGTGATTGGCATGCATTGCGGGAAAGGTTGATAATCTTAGGTTTTTTTCGGTAAAGTCACGTAGGTAAAAAATAAAATAAATAATAAATGATGGAAATAATAATATAAATACAATTATTTAAATAATAGAAATAAACTAATAAAGTATTTTATTTCTATTATTATTTCTATTATTTAAAATATTTTATTTCCATAATTATTTCTATTATTTATTTCATAATAGAAATAAAATAATAAAGTAATGTATTTCTATTATTTTTATTATTTATTATTTATTATATTTTTTTCTTACGTGACTTTACCGAAAAAACCTAAGAGTATGAATCCTTGCAGTCACGAAAGCTTCAAATCGGGAAAGGTTGATTTGTTGTTCAAAACTCTCCCGTCGTCAGGTGTGGCACCAAGGGACGTTTACTCGAGCAGAGAATATGCACCCGGACAGGGGGTGTACCCCGTCCGCTGGAGATGGAGCGGCTTAATGTGGCGTCGCAGGATCGTGACGGATGACGACGGCCACGGGGAGACGTTCATCTAGCAGTGGATTGAATCAAGGCAAACGAAGCCAGGAAACTTAATCGGTGTAGAAATTGTGCTGTTCCTGCTAAAAAAATATATCACAATATCTGCACGATTTTTTTTTTGTCAACGGAGCATTTCACTTTAATCACATTTTACATCGTTTAAATAACGTTTCCTACGATAACAATAATAATTTAGCCGGTTTCGCGGAGGGAATCTGAGATGTTAATGCAATCGCCGGTGCCTTTCCATACAGTGAAATTTAACGGACAGAATTCCACGGTCACATTTTGAGGAGGACTTAGAAGCGTGCGTGCATTAACACTTACAAGGGTGCAAGAATACGCCACTTAGCCCATGCCTCATGTGTACATTCACTGCTGGATGAGGGCCTCCTAAAGTTGTGCAAGCCTTGGGGGTTATTATTGACCGTGCTGATCTGCAGAACCTAGTGAAGGCGGGGAACGCAGACACATGAGCATGATATTTGTTGAACTTTTTCTTGCACCGTACGTAGCCAACCGTGCTAATCGTGCGGGCGGTAGCCATGTTTGTTTGTTGTAGTACAGAGGTAGTCTGATGGCCTTAATCTAAGTTGTCTTGTGGTTGTTGTTGGTTGTTTGACTTGCATCCCACTGGGATTTTTGCACACAGCGTTGGTGTACGGTGATTTTTTTCTACAATGTTTTGCTGTCTTTTCTTGGATTTCTGTTTGCACTTAGTCATATATTCACTTTAAGATGTTTTTTGTTTATGTTTTGTTTTTTGTTTGTTGCGGTTGCACCCGATTCAAGAGCTGAATGGCTCACAGGGCTATACCTAATAAATGAACTTGAACTTAAACAAACTAAACACAACCAGCAGTTCTAAAGGAATGAGTGTTTTCAATCTAGATTTCAAAGTTGCGTAGCTGTAGTGCTTCCCTAAAATCAGAAAAAGTCTTGCTACCTGAGCGTTCCAGATGGCCGCAGAGGCGCATCTGAAAGCGCGCGATACGGTGACCCGCCGTCTTTGTTCGACGGTCAGCCACAAGCGGCTGCGAGGATGACCGGAGTTTGCGTGATGATGGTTTACTGCTCAAATGTTTAATTCACAAAGGGGCACGTACACCCCTCGATGCACATTGCTTCTTTGCCCGACTACTAGAAAGTCATTTGTGGGGCCTTGCGCTGTGGATTTGCCAGAGGAAGAAGAAGCAAAAAGTGCTGATTTAGCAAGCCCTAGCGGCGAATCCCATTCCGCGAGAATACTGGGAATGCCAAAATGAATGATGGGCATCGGCAAAACCCCGGTTCCCATGGCAACAGGGGCGCCATAGCAACAGCGCGCCATGGCAACAGAGCGCGCGGTGTGCGCTGGCAGCGCGCCACGTGTTGGTGACGACGCAAACACGTGACGTGATTGGTTGAAGCGTCAAATTGTGGGTTGTTGTTTTGTTGTTTTTGTTGTTGTTGTTGAGAAACGCGACTAAATCGCGACGAAAGTTGAACTCGCGCCAAAGTGTGGCACTGTCGTTTCCATTGGGATCATGCAAAAACAATTAACGGCAGAGATGAAAATTGACACGCGGTTTTTTGAATCTACGAGCGCGAAAGGCCATCGTAGGTCAGAAAAAACAATCAGTTGCATTGCAAACCAGATAGCTTAAACTGTTAATGAAGAAGAAATTTGAATCCACTGATCGACTTAAATATTTGACACTGTCGGCTGCCAATGGCTTCGTAGGAATTGTTGATGTTGTACACTCTATGCAATATTATAAATGTCATGTATTGACGGTCAAAGGTCAAACCAATCAATTGCATTATTCTGTAACCTTATGACAAGTCATTCAGATTCCTATGGGGCTACATTTGTCAATATTTGTTCATTTTCTGGCAGGAGAGGCTCACAGACAGACACACACAGCCAGATAAACAGACACGTGCACATTTTACACACATATATTAATGATGTAGCATTCACGGCTTCACGCATGAAAAACTTAAGAGTTCAAATCTGTCATCCTGTCAAGGCAGTGGTTTTACGATCTCCCAGAGCGGGGCACATCATAGAGCCTCCTAATGCTAAACATACGGTTCATATATATCAATCTGGAACATATCATCATGAATTACATTACATCGACAGGCAGATGGACACACGGATTAGAGATTACACGCAGGTTAATTACATCTTTAAAAATAAAGAATCGGAAAAGTTAGCGTATTTAGGTTCGGGTACGTTCCTGGAAGTCACCATTGTCGAGGCATGGAACAACATCTGAGAGGACCTCCACAGAGGAGATGAAAAACGATTAGCTCAGCTCGCGTGCAGGCGCTATGTGGATCATTGCATCTCAGGATTGTGAGAGATGGTGGCAGCTCGGGCGATGCCTTCGTCCAGCTGGTGATGTAAGGGACGTGATGTTGGTCGTGTACCATCATCAGGGTCCTGTCCGCGAGCTCAAGCGAGACATTTTTCGCCACTCATCTCTTTTTGTAGCACTCCGCCAGCACTGTGACCGCAGCTCCGCCAGGCTGGGTATTTCACAGTAAGTTATTGTGTAAAATAGACATCACATTTTTTTATTTTTTAAACTGATAAGCTGATGGGCAGGGTAACTGAATAATAGTTGTGCGTGGGAGAAGTTCCACTCTGCAGGTTTAATATCAGAATATGTAAATATACTGGAGAAATCCGAAGAACTATGAAGTTCTTTTTCACCGATGTCCAGTGGACCACCTTGGAAACTTGCTGCACGCCTCGGACTGTGGGATCATGAGCTTACTCTCCTCCCTTTACGATCTTCATGGTCACAACGATCTGTCCAGCTCCTATGTAGCCATCCAGGCCTCTGTGTGTGTGTGCCCGTCACCCTCGTTACACGCACGCGGCTCGGCCCACACTCGCTGCATTGTGGATGATCTTCAAGGTGAAGGCAAGGCCCTTTACCTGCTCTACCTATGACACGTTTTGAGGGTTTAGTCAAGTGCGTTTAGAGGAAATTTAGAGGGCATTTTGTAGGTTTGATATTTGTAGGCCTATCAAATCCTCCAGGGTGAACGTTCCTTGACTCGATCACCGACCAGGGACCTTTGACGAGGACCTAAAAAAAAATAGTTGGAGACATCACGGTCTCGGTCTGAGGTAAGATCGGCCTCAGGGTCTTAATCAGGCTCACGTGAGCACAAGGGGGATCAACCCCAGTCCCGAGTGCACACCATGTCAGTCCCGGCCACACTCGGTGGCGAGAGGCGATTGCGCACTTTGCGATCGATAACTTTCAGTAAAAAGATCGCGTGGTTCCACGTCGCTCCCTCCTGCACGTAGAGGAATTTAGGCAGAAGAGCCTTTTGGCTCGAAACAGCAACGACGCGGACGATTCAGTCGACCAGACTGCTCGTACCATCCCATCCATCCCATCTCATCCGTACAATCTCATCTATACCATCCCATCCATAACATCTCATCCATACAATCTCATCGATACCATCTAATCCATACCATCCATACCCATCCATGCTATCCCATTCATATCACGTCATCCGTACAATCTCATCCATACCGTGCTCAACCACCACACTGCATAATAAAGGTGTTTGGGTTACATCGCGTAAATATAAATGTTTCGTAACCCTCCACCACCCGACACAGCCAATTAGTAAGGGGATTTGTCACGTAAACAAAATGCCAATTAGTTACTACTTCAGCCCACCGGTGTGTTGGAAAGTAAATCCACAGCATTTAGAATTTGAGCGATTTGCCCGATGATCCTGGATGTAATTACCAGGTGAACGTCGTACTACTCAAATCGTAAATGTTGTGGATTTACTTTCCAACACACCGGTGGGCTGAAATAGTAACCAATTGGCGTTTTGTTTAGGTGACAAATCCCCTTACTAGTTTCCCGGGTCGGGTGGTGGAGGGTAACGACACATTTATACTTACGCGATCTAACCCAAAAACCTTTATTATGAATAAAATATTTTTTTGCGAAAGCCTGCCACGTGTTAAACTCACCACACTGCAGCGCAATGCACCGCTTCTTTCCCTGCACTGATTGACGCTGGCATTCCGTCCCGTCATCACTTTTCCCAAGTTCTTACAATGGTAACTCTTTAACTATTACACCCTTCAATGTGCTGTCTGTTGCTGACCTTTGGGCGCTTTGCGGGCCTGTGTACAGCAATAACAGTACCTGTCCATAAACACAGGGTTGGCCAAAAGTCAGGACACATAGAGTTGTTTCATTTATTTTAACACTGGCATTAAAGCATTGTTTATTCTCGAAGTTAACATTTCATCTATTATCATGATTAATATCTATTTGTATTCTTCCTATTCAGACGACATTTTAAGATGTTAATTAAATTGACTAAAGATGAACGAGTTCAATTAATTTCTACGCATGCTAAAGGAGGCAGCACGCACCGATCACTCGCTGAAGACTTTGATACGCTGCACCCTGACAGAGACATTGGGTTTTCATCTGTTACAAAAGTGATCATGCGTTTTAATGTTAATGGGATTCAGTTTGAACATTTGTTAAAATAAATATAACTTCTGTATATATCAGTGGCTTGTGCTGCCCATATACATATATCCATGGGCAGCCCAGGCCACTGAATGCCTTTTCAATGTGTGTGCTCATAAGAAGCACACACAGTCAGCCTTAGAAAAGGTCTCCCCGTACAGGAAACTCGTTGCCATATTGGGGGTCATTTTGCTGATGACGTAAGGAATGGTATTGATTTGGCTGACTGGTGTGTGTGTGTGTGTGCGTAACGTTCTGTACACCTTGGGCACACGATGTAAATGTTTTCCTCCCGAGTGCGAAGTACAAATGACACAATATTCCACTGCGAAGAAAACCTTCATGGTAATTGTTCTCTCGCAGTAATCTCACACCGCATTATTAATTCAATCTGCAATTCTACTGGGTGGCAAGATCATTGTGTGCTCACGAAATATATATTTGTAAGATTAAGAATACCCTGCTGTTTAATTAGCGATGTGTATTTAATCGACTTGCTTTGCCGACTTCTGCTACTGAATATCTCATTAACATTGTTACATTATTTTAATGTGCACTACAAATTATTTGGAAACCGGCGAATCTACAACGGAAGGCGATCTCCACGTAGCAGTGCTGCGATTGCAAAAAAAATATTTTATAAATTTCTAAACACAGACGTGTTATGGTTATCTTATGATTTCCACATGTTATACATTAATAAGGTAACACCTATATATAGATTTGGCTTGTAATTTCACAAAGAGTGTAAGAAAATACTGATGAGAACTCTTTGGTTCTTTCGGTAAAGTCACGTAGAAAGAAAATAAATAAATTAAATAATAGTGTACGGCGTTTTGATTGCAACACAAGCAACCATCTCTCTCTCTGTGTCTGTGTTGTCTCTCTTCGCTTGTGTGTCTGTGTGTCTCCGTGTCCGTGTTTGTCTCTCTCTCAAATTTAGTTCTACCTGATGACAGTTACTTGTGTTGCAATCGAAACGTCGTACTCAATTATTTAATTTATTTACTTTCTTTCTACGTGACTTTATCGAAAGAACCAAAGAGTAATTCCTGCAGTCACGAAAGCTTCAAATGAAGTCTTTTACTGATGAGAAGGGAAGTCAGGCACGGGGACACGAATTCACAAAAGTTATTCACAGTGACGAAATAAAAAAAAAATTCTGGAGGTCGGTTTGGAGAAATAAAGACACCTTACATGGCAAAGATATTATCATTCGCAAATTTGTCGTTATAACAGCCAATGAAAATGCATCGCTGGAATTGATTAATGAACTGGACAATGCTGGAAATGTGGGACCAAGATAAACCAACTTCACGTGTAACAAGTTGTGCCAAACAAAGTTTCGTCGTATGGCTGCTGATATTGCTTGTCGAGCAACAGCAGTTATCATTTGATATCGAGGCGTTTGATGACCCAGGTGATAGCGGAGTGGCGAATCACACCGTACGTACGTTGAACTTCTATCGCACCGTACGTAGCCAACCGTGCTAATGGGAGGCGCGCCGCGACGATGCCTCCTTCGAATCTGTCAACGCGGCCGAGCCGTTGCACGCTCCGTGGCTCTGTTCTGGGGTGACGTTAGTCGCCGCAGACCGGAGAGTTTCAAATGTTCCATTTGTGCATCGAGTAACCGCTGCTGCTGCTGCTGCAGTCTCTGCGCGCGGACGCGGTTTGCGGCCGCGCTCGTGAAGCCTCTGGCGGAAGATCGAAGCCAGGGATATTCTGCGTCGTAACAAAACACAGATCGGAACAGATGAAGATACTGCCAGTGCAGGCTTTTCTCTCGCAGGCGTTCTTCACGCACCGTTGCGGGCATCTTCTGGAGTTTGGTAATAAGCGGCTGCGCAAACCTTGACGTGTTAAAATGATGATATATATCGGGTTGGGGGGGGGGTGACACACAATTAGATAAAAAAAAACACATCGGAGTATCTCCACCGAGGGAAAAATGATTGAAGATGGACTGCAATGACAATGATGGCCGAGAGGAGAGCGAAAGAAGATTGGAACGATTTCGTAAAACTGATCTTTATTGTGTAAAGCGATGCACAGGCGTGCCTCCTTCAACAAGGATGTATCAATCAGTGCCGTGCTTCCAGAATCAGCATCAATGACGCACGGATTCAACAACATGCTCACTGACAAAATGTATGGAACAGGAGCTTAAATTTGCCCAAAGGAGCATGGGGGGGGGGGGCGGTTGACGCTTGGCACTGCACCGAGAGACAGAAAGAAGTGGACACTCGTGGCTCAGAGAACAAATGCAAATTAGAGTCATCACATTGCTACGCGCTCGGGGGGGGGGGTGTGGCACTTCAGCAGCGCTCCATCGCTCAGAAGGGACAAGGGACCGTGAATGGGTCAATGCTGACGATGAAAAATTAACCCGTAAAAACAAAGTTTTTCACTATAAATCCTTTATATGCGTGACGGCTAGAGTCCTCTCGTCCTCTGGCTTGAGATGGCTGCCACCTATGGGTTAGATGATTGCCTGCCACCATTAAGCAATTGGTAATTAAATATCTTTTTTTTTTTCCAAAAAAGTGTCAAATTTTTGAAAAAAAATTTCACGAAAATTAATTGTCACGCACAACGAGTCTGTGTGGAAAATGTCAGCTCGATTGGATCACGGGAAGTGGGTTAAAAAACGACCGAAAGATTTGCACGGTCGTAAGCGCGCAAGCAAGCAAGCAAGTGAACTTAATATAAAGGATAAAAAAACGGCACCCAAAGGGAGAGAAGGGGCCCAAAAGGATGCACAGGGCGGAGATGGAGCGTGCGAGGTTAGCTCACGTGCGGGGAGCATCACAGAAACTCTCGAGGGAAGGTGTGATTATTTGGGTGAGGGCTTTGATTCCAGCAGTGGATAGATCAAGGCCGAGGATGGTAATGACTGCAAGACAATGAGAGCGTGCAGGGGGTTTCTCGCGTACCCATCCGCGCGCTTTGCCAACTCGATTTCAAAGTCCGCGCCCGTGCAATTCCTGGCGAATTAGCGCAGGTCGGAATGTCGCGTGCATTTCACCGCCGATGCACCTTAGCGTGCTTTCGAGTGAAAAACGAAGCGAATTATTCGGTGTAGACGGTTGCGCCTGCTCGAATAATAATGTTCACTCGAGCTCGAGAGACGACAGGCGCCGTGATGGTGATTATGCCACCCGTTCGCCGCACGAGTCCATACAATTAGGTACGCTGCGTCGCAGTAATGTCATTACGTCCCATACATCGAGATGGCTAAGCGCGAACGCACAAAAAACACGTGTAGCTTATTGCTGTTGTGATCCATTGCGGACTTTTAAATCGGGCTTCAGAACGATCGTCCTCTTCCACTGATATGAAAATCAGTCAGTCACATTAATAACAGAGCGCTTTCCTTTATGGGCATTATTACTTTTGGACGCACGTCATGCTTTTATTAAAGAAAACAGTCGTTGAATCATAAAACAGTGACCGACGAAAATGTATGAATATGTTTTACAGTAATATGTTAAATGTATCACTTCAGTGCTGTAGGAATTAAAATGATGAAGGCCTGTTATTGTGTGTGTGTGGAAGCCACTGGAGCTATGCACTTGTAAATCTAGAATGAAAACTCATTTCCTTAGAACTGCGTTGTGTATTTAGATTGTTGTCCTTCCCCTACACCTCCGATTAGCACGGCTGGTTACGTACGGTGCCAGCAAAGTCAAACGTGCATACGAACCTATTGCAGTGAAAGTCTCAGCCGCGCGCGTGCAAAACAATATCTGAATAATGATCAGCGCCACTATTGGTGAGGCTTTGATGTTGTACACGATGTGGAACGATTACATTGGAGATTAAGTGAGGGTGAAGAAGAGAAAGATCAAAGTATCTCGCTGCTCAAGGAAGCAAAGGAACGCGAGCCGATCTTCGCAAGTAACCACGGAGCCAATGGCCGAAATTCCACATTACCATTGTCAAGTCCAGCCGTGAAGTAATCTCGCACCGTGGAGGAAAGATTGGCCGGGTGAATTATCTTGTGATTGGGAGTCGAGTGTTCCTATGGCAGCACCAGCGGTGCAGATATAAACAAACTGTAAACTCAAACAGCGTACACCAGTGAAATATATGACTCGTAAATAGAGTGCACAGAATACGACCTCGAGTGCTTACCGACATAAAGCAAGTATGAGAAAGAATGGGATATGGGGATTCGTTTAAAACAGTGGGTTTTAACCTTTACTGCAGTCTCAATAGTAAAAAAGTGTAATGTTAATAAATACATAGAGGGATTGATTAAACAACGTAGTTGCACTTACGTGCCCGTGTTTAATTAGTTTTTTTTTAGATTATTTACTTTCTAAAACAATCCGGCCACGTCTTGAACCCCCAGAAAGGGCATCTCGCACCCCAGGTTAAGAACCGCTGATTTAAAAAGTGCAGGTGGCAAGAGGAGGAAGGTCAATTTCACTGGTCAACAACAAAAAAACATTTTTTCTGGCCTGGACTTTTGCAGCTGTTTTAGACTAATTTCAGGGTGCTGATTCCAAATCTGATCTCAGATTTGCTCTATCACATCCCATTTTTATGCTATCGGCATACCCCATTTTCATTGATTTTACCCGAAATTAACTCCGTCATTTATGATTGCAAGTTGTTGCCAGTCAGTGACTGCTTTAGTGTTAAAATATGGTGCTGTATTTTTAGGATAGTGTGTTTATAATATAATTTAATGTATATATCCACATTTATTTAATTTTTTTCTTCTGCATTTTTTATTGAAAATGCAATATTTGATATCTCAAAAACCTGATGTGAAAGACAAAAACTGATGCCACATTTGGAATCAGCATCCCAAAATTACCTTATTACCTTCGATTTAAAGCTTTCGTGACTGCAGGGATTCATCTTCTTGGTTCTTTCGGTAAAGTCACGTAGAATCCATTCTATGTGACTTTACCGAAAGAACCAAGAAGATACCTTACTACCGTTGGAATACCTTATGCCAGAAAAAGTGTGTTGACCAGTGTTATAGGCCAGAGGAGCAGCAGAAAAACAATGAGCAATGGTCCGATCATTGGGAAACTGGTGTGATTATGAAGTTCAAGTTGCAATAAGTAGAAATAAATGAATTCGCTTGAGGTAAAGATACACTTAACCTCGAGTGGGTATTCTCTCAAAAAGTCAACCGACACTGGAGCTCAGCTGCATGCCAGAAGAATTTTTGACTCTCACATCCGTTTGTTAATCTGATTATGTATTCATTTACTTCGTGTTCATCAACGTATTTATACTTTGGTTCTTTCGGTTAAGTCACGTCTAAAGATAAACTAATTAATTAAACAATATCATTATTTTATCTTTAGACGTGACTTAACCGAAAGAACCAAAGAATAATTCCTGCAGTCACGAAAGCTCCAAAATTAAAACGTATTTATACATTTAATTAATAGCACAAGCATAAAATTGTCACAATGTGCCACACAATCAACCATACATTTGATTTAATTTGACAAATATTAGTAAACAAATACAGCTTGAACGAATTGCCAAAATCATTTGCTGACACCAATAAAAACCTATTTGCATGCAAAGTAAGAAAAAATATCAACTCTGATCCATCACATTGCTAACTACTCTCTCAATGTCATCGCTGACAATCTGATGTCATCGCTGCCTGATGCAAAGGCACGATTTGACAAAGCCAAACGGCACCAAGCCTGGCGGTGCAGTGAAGTCGGTGAGTGATAAACTCGTATTTGTGTCGCAACCAATGCAATCACACGTCGCCGCACGGAGTTCGCGCCAGGCATTCGTGTTTCCAAAGCCATCCCCATCAACGCGACGCGCACGTGGCCTTCGTCAAAGGAAAGGTCAAACGCCATGGGAACAGCGTGCATGACACTCACTCATCACTTTTATTAACGGTCAAAACATCACCATCACCATCACTCTGTCTAAGGGACATCAGGGTCCCGTACGACTACGAGCACCTCTTATCACTTGGCCATATAAGCACAATGCCCATTTTTTATCTGCCCAATTGATTTTATGAATTACTAGTTTTACTACTCGGCTTCGCCCGAGACTTGGATTCTTGTCTTGGATTAACACACGGCCTACACGGAGGGTGGGGGGGAATGCGTGACGTCAGCAGGCACACTCCGTGACGCTGCCGCATGCGGGTGACATCACAGATGTGACGTCACCGCTCCCTTGCCGTTAAAAAAATTCTACATAATTGCGGGGGCCCCCCCCCCCCAAATATAAAAGTCTATTTTTATACTTTTTGCATTGTGTACAGTCTGGAAGCTGCCCACATGCCAAATTAAAAGTTTGTTGCATGTTGGAAAATATGATAAACATTTCGAAAAGACACGCATATTCACAAATTTCCCTTTTATATATATGGAGATTTGGGGGTTCCTGCCTTGGCATGATGCCAAGAGAACATTGACCTATGGTGATTTTGCAAAGCATAAAGTATCCGTTGAGCCGCGTGGTGGAAGATTGCCTGACAAAAATCCATGAGCGAAATCACGTCCCCACCTCGGCGAAACGCAGGGTCAGTTTGATGAATGTCAGACGCCGAAGTTTAAGAGCAGTTTCAGTAAATGATAGACGTACCGTGTACACGCATATTTAACCGAAGAGACGGAACGTCGATTTTTTTCTAAATGAATTTGTTTTGCGTGGGCTAAGCTCGGCAAATATAGTGTTCAAGACAAAATGCAATCAATTGCAGAATCCCTGGGGGGAACTTGCAAAAATCAGCTCTCTACATCGTAAAAATGCGTTACGTATTTTATTATTATTATTATATATGGGCTCTATTAACAACAACGCTTGTACTAAGTTTGGGCAAGTACTCTTAATTTCTCACGGAATAATTAACAGAGATAAGCACAATGCCTCGACACCCCCCCTCCCCCCCCATTTCCCATGGTTGATGAAATAAGTTCCACTTTGCGTTGAGTCAACAGTGTCTAAGCTCTCCACTGTTCTTCGGGTTGTGCCGCGTTGTCGTTCGCCACGATTGTCTTACATTTCACCGTCCACGAGCCGGGGAGCTTCTTCGAGAATTTAATTCTCCCTCCGCCAGGACCTGAAGAAGATTCCAAAACACACGTATCGTAAAACGTCCGACATCAGCACGCGGTACAACCCGAAGACGCATCGCGGGAGCAAATAGCGAGAACCTCTATTTTACAACATTGGAACCTCATTTGCCAGAAAAAAAGAGCCTAGTCTTTAGAGCCTAGTCTCACCATGTGAGACTAGGCTCTAAGGAAAGCTGTCTTGGGTGTGGACCAATCAACTTCAAGGACAGTGCATACATTATCAGAGTTATGTTTTTTGTTTGCATTACGACTGCAGGTATTGTGGTCTATGCAAACATGACTCCTTGTAAAAAAGGTTTCAGTTTTGTTGCCAGATAAAAGGGTAAAAAAACAATTATCAACCTCTATTTTGTCCACCCTGGAAACATAATCACAGCTCCGTCACATCCTCGACACTGCAGACACTGAAAGGCCGATCTGCACATTTGCCTCCTGCCGCATTGACGACTGCACCGCCCTGGTTTTTGGCGCCCCGAGCAAGCTCCCAAACAAGCTGCAGTATATTATTTGGGTCTTTCGGAAAAGTCACGTGGATAGGTTCTAAGAAAATAACAAAAAACTGATGACGATCGCTTGTGTTGCGATCGAAACGTCGTAGTTTTCCGTCATTTTCTTTGAACTTATCAACGTGACTTTACCGAAAGACCCAAAGAATATGAATTCCTGCAGCCGCGAAAGCTTTGAGTCAAGCTGCAGTATGTTAAAAATGAGGCCGTCAATGTGCTAATCGGTACTCCCTTTAAGGATCACATCACACCTGTGATCCTGTCTCTTCACTGGCTCCCTGTCCGTACCCATATTGATTTTAAGATTCTCTCGCTGGTGTTAAAGGCCTCCAATGGACTTGCTCCTCCCTACATTCATGACCTCCTTCAGCCACGAATATTCCATCGAGTTCATTAAGATGCTCAGATTGTGCATTGCTCGCTGTCACCACGGCCTAGGCTTCACAATTGCGGGTGAAGGCGTCTTTGCAATTGCGGCAGTTGAACTCTGGAACTCGTTGACCTTCAAGGTCAGCGACTTCCAAGACAATTACAACATCTTCAAATCTGGACTAAAACACGTCTGTTTAAAGTGGCTTTCTCTCTCTTTAGCTATTTTCAAACGTCTTCCTCACTTTATTCTTTCCTTGATTGATGTTAAACTATTTTCCACATTTTCATGCGTAGCGCCCTGAGAAAGATTGTTAAAGGGCGCTTTATAAATGTAAATGATTATTAATACAGTGCAACTGTGAAGAAAAGCTACGTTAATTTTCTCAAACTGCCTCAGTACCCAGATTGGAAACAGCAGCTGCCTAGTGCTCGTTTTTTTCAATTATTCTTATCATCCTTACACTAGTTCACCCAATTATGGCCTCAGTGAGTAATTTTTTTAAATCCTTTATATTAAGTTCACTTGCTTGCTTGCTTGCGCGCTTACGACCGTGCAAATCTTTCGGTCGTTTTTTAACCCACTTACCGTGATCCAATCGAGCTGACATTTTGCACACAGACTCGTTGTGCGTGACAATTTATTTTCCTGAAATTTTTTTTCCTAAATTGTACACTTTTTAGGCAAATTTTTATTTATTTAATTACCAATTGCTTAATGGTGGCAGGCAATCATCTGACCCATAGGTGGCAGCCATCTCAAGCCAGAGGACGAGAGGACTCTAGCCGCCACGCATATAAAGGATTTATAGTGAAAAACTTCGTTTTTACGGGTTAATTTTTTACTCTTCTATATTTATTGGAGGGTCCTGCCCATGTTTTCACAATAGGGGGCGATGTTGCTGCTACGCGTAATCACAATTGCGTAAATTTGCTGTTACTGTAAATGTTATGCATTGGGCTGTTTGGCCAACATTAGTTACCTTGTACGATTGCTTTCTTTTGTTTTAGCAATGGTAGAAAAGCGGAGAACCCAGTGGAAAACCAAGCGAACACAGAGCCTCCCACACAGACAGACGCCCCACCTGGCAAGGCCAAACGAGGCCCCATTCTCGCTTCGAGGTGGCACAGGCGCTTCGGCTGCGTAACCCCGGAGCAAGGGAGCGATCACAGCTGTCCTGCCACAAACGGAGCCGTCGAGAAGCTGCGTGGCATTGATCATAAACGTTTAATGCATAATGAGTTCCGTGTGTAGAATTAGCATGTATCGGGAAACGCTACACACGTTTTAACTAGGCGTTACGTAACCGCCACATGCGACGAGGATTATTTTCCGTCGTGGCGGCGTGAGCTCCGATATGTCAGGGTTACTTGCATGGTATATGGCACGGTCTGTGACTCCTAATCCAATTTCGCCTTTTTGTGCATTGACATATACAGTATATTTACGCGTCCATGTAAAATTGTTAATGCACATGGCCCTCGGTTCAACATTTATTTTGGTCGATTTCACAAACGGTCAAAATAAAGCGAAGACATTTTTGTTTTAAGAAAAAAAACAGATTAAATAATGAAATTGTTAATGCACATGGCCCTCGGTTCAACATTTATTTTGGTCGATTTCACAAACGGTCAAAATAAAGCGAAGACATTTTTGTTTTAAGAAAAAAAACAGATTAAATAATGAATCGTCTAAAAAGTATGCTCAAGTATCACGTTTATTTTTTGTCATCCTGGCATCTTGAGTCATTTTTCTTCTCTTGAGAAAAATGACTCAAGATGCCAGGGTGAGTCCCATTTGCAAGAGTGACCAGGGGTGGCGATAAGGGGCTGGCGATGCGGCCGAGCAATTCCGAGCGAGGCAACAACAACAATAACCCAAATGGCCCGTCAACGTCCGTTCGCTTCGACGGCAGCACGATTTATATAAACAGTGACCTCAGAGTTGGAACAATGCTGGGCAGAAATACAATAGGAGGTGGAAGGGTTGGCTCCAGTTATTGGTGGGGAATCGATGGAAGGGATTCATAAGGCATGCACATCGTCGGCAGCGTTTTTCCAAAACAGCACCTTGATATTTTTATGCACGCTATTGATACAAATGACACGTTAAATTAGAGTGCACTGCCACTGTTAGGAGTGCGCAGAGAAATACTGAGGAACCGAGAAGCGATGACAATTTGTAATGATGCTTTGCCATTAGCCATTATATCTGGCTCATCAGATGTTGTTTTAGAGGAAATTTGAAGACGCAAAAAACGGGCGGTATTACCTGCAGGACTGCATTCAAAAGCTTGGCAGTAATTTCGAAACATTATCTGCCAGAAAACAGCAATACCAAATGCGAATCAACGCATTTAATACTCTGAATACAGTTGAGCAAGCCAGAACACTAACACGGGAACATTGCAATGCATTTAAGGACTGAAAATTAGGCACTTTTGCATAATCTGGCCACTAGACAGATGCTCAGTTTATATTTCGCCATGAGACGTGCAATAAAATGCGAGTTTGAAGCTTTTGTCAGTGCCATATGATGTATGAGACAGATGGCGTTTTATTGCCTTCTGATTACCAATACCATTAACTAGCTATCCTTGTATGTACATATTGTAATGCATTACATGAGACTGATGGCTCCCCTGTTATTCATCTAGGTTAGAGGACTACGCTCGTCTACACCACATACTAAACCTTCTGATGAACGTATATTAGTCAACAGCTCACCATACACGTTTTTCACACAAATGCAAAATGGCATACAGAATTAAATTACCGTTCGGCATGAACCATTTGAATAACGCACAGCTGCGTAGGTTTTCTCGGTTGTGCCGTACGGCTCTGCGGTGTTTTACGGGTCGTGCCCGCGTGCTGTTCGTCGTGACGGTACCGACGTTTCGCTGCGCAAGTTGGGAGCCTCTTCGTGAGCTTCATGGAAACCCTTCCGGAGATATTTTTTTGTAATATTATTATTCCACAAAACTTCCCCTAAGTTTTCCACGAGCAATCGTCTTCCGTTGCCGCCAGAAACGATTTGTGAGCACCATATGTGATCATCTTTTGGACCTCGATCTTGACTTTGTGTTTTAATAATTTGCTGAAGCATCCCATCCCCGCCCAAATGAATAATGGAGTCACTTCCTCTCCTCCCCCCAGTACTTGAGGAGTTAGTGGTGGAAATTCCACATTCCTATTGCAGGTCAAGTGAGTATGTCCAGATGTATGAACTTCTTTTGCACAATACATCGCCAACGGTGCTAATCGGAGGTGCAGCGGAAGGACAACAAACTCAACACAAAAAGCAGTTCTAAAGAAATTCGTTTTCAATCTAGATTTAAAAGTACATCGCTCAAGTGGCTTCATAATATCGGAAGAAAACTCCCAGCGCATGACTATCATAAAAAAAAATCAGCACTTGTGCCAAAATATGTTTTTAATACAATAAAAATACATAACATATTAATATATATTGAAAAACTATATTCTTGCTCTTAATACGGGGCATTTAATTTTGTAGCGCATTCTCAGAGACTACTTTAACAGTGGGATACAGCGAGGCTTTTCAGATGACATCATCCTTGTCATCGCCGTAAGTTTCATCTCCCTATCTGCCCCGTGTGAAAAGTCTCTTACGCCAATAAAGCCTCAGCTGAGTCTCGAGACACTTGCGTTGCTGCGACGCAGGTGTTCTTGCTACGCATCATGCCGATGGGGAAATTTGCCCTCGTCATTTGGTTAGCCATTGGGATGCTCTGACAAATACCAGTTACATTGTATATGTATATTTAGCGGGGCGTTTTAGCTATGGCAGGAAACTGGAGAACCAGGAGGGAACCCATCCAGAACAGGGGGGGGGGGGGGGGGAACGTGCACATTCCATGAAGCAAGTCGCCCGAGTTGGGAATCGAACCCAGGCGCCTTCTTGCTGTGAGGCACGAGCGTTCCCACTGCGTCACGCTACCGCCCGTATGACCTAAGGGGCTCGCGTCGATATTTACGCTAAATATTGACACCCGCGCCAATCTCAGGGCCAAGCAACGTGGTGCGACATTGACCGTAAAGACTGCCGATACAGAAGCCGCGTGATGTCTGCGTGGATGTGGGATGCGCACGGGGAGCTGCAGCGTAGTGGTCAGCGGTCAGCGCGCTGCGCTACAAACCTACAAACCCGGCCACCCGAGTTCGATTTACGCTTACGGCCAACACCGGTGACGATTATCTCAACCGGTGCTGGGAGCCGCCACCCCCCCCCCCCACCTAGATCGACTCAGCCTCAGATGAGTACGTGGTGTGGCGTATTAAACATCGCCTCTCGAGAGACAAAGGCGTCCGGGCGTGCTGCTGGCCAACCCACCCTCTCGTGTGCCGCTGTTTGCCGGCCTTCATCGGTGCTGCTCGCTAACAGCATTTGCCCCAATAGTCTGTGAAGGCTATTGCGGGGGGGGGGGGGTGAAGATAATCTTAGTCGTGCAGGGAAGGGAGGCAACCAAGGGTGAGCCGGCTGGGCGAGGCCTCGTGGCGGAGATTTATTTTTCTACGTCGACGCGACTTAAGTCGATGCAAAACGCAAGTGGTTCGAGACACGGGTGCACCCAACATCGTGCCAGCACCGACACCCCACCGCGTTCACGAGCATCCGATGTAGGCAAGCAGCTGCTGATGCCTATTGTGTGACAAGTGATGTCAACACCTCGGAGGTGTTTTATTAACTGGTGTCTCATCCCTGCCAATCGATGTTTGCCGACGACACGGAGGGATCAAATGATAGGTCACATTAATGTGGGCACGACTTAATTGCTAAAGACGGTACCACTGAAATATTCTGAACGATCGGGATAATTCTTTTTTTTTTACGATTTCGCAGTTGTACATCGGTGGATTAGAGGAGTTGTTGATGCTGCAACTTTACTATAAACATGAGCACAGTCGAGCTCTTCCTCATTAGAATTCTTACCAAGCCTCGAACTTGATCAATAATGCAGCTTTAGAAATATGCAATCGCATTTCTATCACGTCTCGGGCCTAGAAGGGCTGCACGTGTGTGACATCCACGAACCACTTGACCGAGTTGATTGTGTCGCCTTGCCGGTCACCTTACAGATCTTTGCCGCCAGAAATATTCATTTTACAGCGGGTATAAAATGTCACCTGCGACAGCGGAGATGTTTCCCCATTCAAGTTTACGAGCATTTATTTTTTGTTGGCGTACAGAGTTTCCGATACGTGGGCTTGTCACGACCGTGTAGGTTTACAAATTAAATGTAATTGCTTTTCAACATTTCCTCTAGCATTAATGAAACATCAATTCTGAAGATGTAAGCAAGCATATGCATATGCTTGCTTCTATCGGTAAAGTCACGTAGAAGGGAAATAATTGAATCCCTGCAGTCACGAAAGCTTTAAATCGAAATATACACTTATCCTATGAGATCTCTTTTACCAGTGGCAAAATATAATAGTAGGTTTTTACCCTTTTAACTGGTACAAAACTGACACCTTTATTTGCTTTTTTGACTACTTGTGTTGTGGTCATTGCAAACATGATGCCTTGAATAAAGGTGTCAGTTTTGTACCAGTTAAAAGGGTAAAAACCTACTATTATACACATATCGTTCACTTCCGTCTCCGAATATCGACAGCGCATTGTTTAACACATTACAGATTCTTACAGCGCAGGGCTGGAGACAGTGGCGTACGAAAGCAAAATGAAACATTTGCAGCCCCACAGTAAACGCAGCCCACAGTTATGATAATGTTTTAGCGTGACCTAAATTATTTCCCGAGGCAAACCGAGCGAGAGTCGTCTCGTGCACGTCCGTAAACGCACGAGATCGTTGTCCCAGCTGACCTCACGCCAGTACGAGAATAGCGAAAGTGGGGTTTATCATCTTTGTTGTCATTCCTTCGGGAATGAAGGTAGAACAGGTCATTTATCACTGGTCAAAGAAGAGGGGAGGGAGGTGGGGGGTGGGCTTATCACGTAAAACGAGGCCACTGCCTCTGCCCAATGGGTTGTATCGGTGTCGGGAGCCGAAAATGACAGAGATGATAATACGATGCAAATTACCCCACACTCATTGCTAATGTGATCACCCTGTATAGGTGCGTAATGTTACACCCCCGATCGTTCCCTTTCAGAGCCTCAGCGTTCGGCAAGCGTAGCGACATTAAAATACAATATCCTGCAGTAAAAATTAAGTGTCTCGGTTCACGTTAATACAAATACATAAAAACCTATACTTAATCGAATTTTGATACCATTGCTCAGAAAACATAATTACACCTTCTGCGACATATGTGATGTTTTTTTTGCTAAACCATTTAACATGAACTGCGGGGATTGTGTAGAGAAGACCCCTCAAATAATCTAAAGTCAGAGTGATTTCCTGCTCAAATCGGCGTTGGGGCATTGGTGCTCATCCAGTGTGGACGGGCCCCCCGCTGAACTCGTGGTGGAAATCCCATGCCAGGGCGTCTCTCTATCACAGGGCAAGCTCTGGTGAGATCCCCACAAAGTGATGCTCATTGTATCGACTTCTGAGCGGAAAGGGAGGGAAGAAGATGCGTAACGTTGCACCCCGAGGGAGGGAGGGAGGTCAGACTCAAAGCGGGCGACAACAAAACCGGCTCGTGACACCCGCGACCCTGGCCACACGGCTCCCTTCTCAATCATCGATAACGGGGGATTGTGAGCTCCTCAAGTCGTAGGTAGCGGTGCTATTATTATCGCTGTTATTGTGCACAGTTAAAATGCTCTTCGCTGTGATCGATAGGCTCCCGGACGCACCGGAGAGTGATATCTCATCCGGAGCCCGCAACGGATGGGCCGTTTTATGTTTGAAAACAAATGTTCACGGATAACCCGATAGGCAGCGGCGTGAATGGTCAGGGTCCCACATATTAAAGGTATAAATAATACAACGGGTTCCACGTAAAACACATATGTACCGCCAACAACAATTGTAATGGCGGAATGAATATAGACGCGATATTTCACACGGGGAGAGCATCATCAAAATGATTGATATTTATTAAAATATTGATATCTTACAATTCCCCCAAAAAACATCACCATGTTTTAAGTATACTTAACTGAGCACAAAGAATGGTGCCTTTTTTTGTTGTTGTTATTGTTGCATATGCATCAACCGAACGATCCGCTAATGTTTTCAGTCGGCGTACGAACGTCTATTTAACACGTGGCATGCTTTCGCGACCAATATCATCGATAACAGAGGTGTTTTTTTTGGAGGGGTTAGATCGCGTAAATAGAAAAATGTGTCGTTAAAACCCATCACAGCAAACTAGTAAAAAGAAAACCTCTATTATGTACGTACGTCTGTTCGTCGATGAATTTGAGGCTGCATCAACTCTCTGCTGCTACAATTGCAGGTTGTCAAGCCACGTGTGTTTTTTGTTGCAGACAAGCAGTGACACCAACCACTTGTCCACCCCCCACTACATGCCCATTACAAGCCTGAACACATTTCACTCACAACGCATCGCTATTCAATGTCATTGGATTTATGCGGGGTAATTACAAGTTGCGCCATAAAGATAATGACATTTTCATGTGACGACAAAGTATAATTTGAGAGTTGAGTCTTCGTGCAATGTGAGAAAACGCGGCGGATGTATGAAAATTAATGCCACAATAAAACAAGGGACGTAACCATATGTTCGAGATTACGGCTGCGGTGTTTTCTGCGTATATTAAAGTAGTTTGGGTCACAGCAGGATAATTATGAACCCCTTAAAAAAAATCACATCTCAGCTCTTCTAACGATGTGAGTTTTACACAACGGGATTTCTATTTAAAAAAAACTGAGTAGTGTAACAAAGTAAACACGACAAAGACACAGATCTCCTGTATAGCCTTAGACTGTTGGAGCAAGTGCTGTTAGCGGAACAGCATCTATGAAGGCCGGTACGGTACATAAGGGGGTGGGTGGCCAGCACCACCCCTTGTCTCCCCCGTGGCGATATTTACACACCGCACGAGGTACTCATTTGAGGCTGAGTCGACCTAGGGGAGGGCCAGCACCGGTTCAAATAATCGCCACTGGTGTCGGCCGTAAGCAGGAATCGAACTCGGGTCACCGGGTTCGTAGCACAGCGCGCTAACCATTACACGAACGCTCCCCACATGAAGTAAACACACACACACACACACGTGCGAAAGTTGTGAAAACCCGGCACACTCGGAGAGAAAGCCTTTCAAAGCACCACGTGAGGGATTAAGCGTCAAAAGGTGATTGCTCTGGCGTGGAATTATGGTGAAGGTGCTGTGCGCAGATCGGATCAAATGTCTGAGAGTCGAAGTGTTTGCATAAAGCAGGTGGCAAAACCGAGTCATACTCCACACCGCGCTTTCAATCACGGTTACGGTTGGTTACGTACGGTGCGAAAGAAGTTCAACATGCATACACACGGTGTTAACCCACGTGAGTGAAATTCCCGTGATGAAATGAGATTCAGAACTCCTGAAATGTATGTGCGCTGAATAAAAAACATATTTTACAGTCATTTCCATAAACACGATAAAATGGCGACAATTGCTAGCATAATTATTGTCAGTACACATGTTTAATATCTCAAACAGCATTCTGCTGTCCGGTAGAGCACTCTATAATTCAATCATCATGTTTTCTGTGTAAACATTTCAGTCTTGTAAGCCCCCGTTTAATAAAGGGCGCTACGGTGGAGAAATGTTAACTACCTCGCCTGGTATACAGGAGGTCGTGGGTTCGATCCTGAACCTGACGCATGCACATTTGGAGTTTGCATGCTCTCAGCGTGGTGGCGTGGATTTTTCACCGGTTCCTCCGGTTTTTTTTAATCCCTCCACGTTTAGAATCAACGTGCATTCATAGTATTTGACTGCTATACATTTCCACGCGATAAGCCACTTCTCGATGAGCTATTATTTGTCGCCAGGTGGCTTCTGAAAAAGAGCGATACAGCTCAGTGGGCCTTACGTGGTAAAATAAAAAATAGTTTATAGTTTTAATATACACTACGAGTGCAGCTTTATACAATTACAGGTACACAATTGTTGCAAGATCCTCACGCATTACCATAAACTCAGAACAATATACCATTATAGCCAAGGGACATGTTTTTGTTAAAATTGCACGCAAGCAAGATGTAACAGCTCTGACAATATTCTCGTTTGAATGAGCCGGCCATTCAAGTGTGAAATGAATCCCGCAGCTACTGGGCATAACAAGGCTGTACTAGCTCCGTTCGGCTCAGCTCAGAACAAGGTAAGGAACGGCAAAATGGGTCTTGTTAAAATAAGCATCGCACCCCTGCACGCACCGTGAGTCGGCCAGCCAGCCGTGGGTTAACGGCGGCCTAGATCGCAGCGTAAACAGCATTGTAAACAGGCAATTTCCGTGTGAACGGTCACGCGATGAGCAAACACTTCACGGCGCTCCTGAGCCTTCCCAAACGATGCACTCCGTGCACGCCCGTGACCCCACGTGGGAATCTCTCGAGCGTGAGGTGCGTACCTCTCTCCTCTGACTCACGCTCGTCTGAGACGACACCCGTGTCATAATCATGATCATGCCGTAAGACCCCAAGATCTTTCAGTTGTTCTAGAATTTTCTGGCTCTACATATCATCAGCATTCCTTCGCGTTGTTTCGTTTTTATTCCGAATCATCTGTATTCAATCCACTGCTGTTATCCTGCGACGCACCAATCCACCGACTACCTGCGGACGCAATGATAATTCATCTTGCTTTGTTCGTCAAGATCTCTCAGAAGGAAATTTAAGACGAGATTTTTTCGCATCGAAACGGTATTTCTGAGAAACAAACAACATTCGGAAAAAGCTGTGATGTTAGTGGTACCCGCCAAGGGAAGCTCAGCGGTAAAGTGTTTCGTTGTGTTGTCCTTCCCCCGCACCTCCGATTAGCGCGGTTGGCTACGTACGGTGCGAAAGAAGTTCAACACACATACGTACATACACAGGGGAAACCCAGCACGGTAAACAACATACATCGAGGGTAAACGATCCATTAACCATGCAAAGGAAATCATGGCACGGGCAAATAATTACTCGGGATAAACACGTTTTGATTTAACGCCATTACAGAAATATTCATGTGAAATTACAACGTCGTAAGTATGCTGGGACTGTTTTACTGCGATGGGAGCTGCACGCATGGTGCCTGATTACGGGATTCCCTACAGCGCCTGGAGGCGATGTCTTTGCTCCAACAATCCCGCTCGCACCACGGGCCCCAGCCGATCCTCACAGTAACGCCTCGCAACTGCTTTGTGGTGCAGCGGTGGCGAAAAGTCATCTCCCTCGCCTGGTATGCAGGAGGACGGTGGGTTCGATCCCTGACGGCTGCTGTATGTTTGGAGTTTGCGTGTCTCTCTCCCCGTGGTCCAGTTGATTTTTCTCCGGGTCCTCCGGTTTTTCAAATTCCACATTTAGAATCAACGTGAGTTTAGAGCATTTGGCTGCTTAAAATGCCCACTTGGTGATAAGCCACTTCGTTGAGCTGTCATTTGTGAGCAAGTCGCTTCTGAATAAGAGCCGGATAGATCAGTGGGCCTTACCTGGTAAAATAATATATATATATAAATCACATCAGTCACTGATCAGTCACTGATGTGATTTATAAAGTATTCATGAAATTATTAGGCACTAGTTGATTTGTAAAACGCGCATGGATTGGTTTGTTTTTTTGTTCACTGCAGTATGATGACGAGGTAAATGTCAGTGAAATATGACAAAAAGTAACGTTTACTAGCGTAATTAGTCTGGTAATAATGCAAGTATTTAGACCGCTTAAGTATAGCACGGAGAGCAGAGGTGGCACAATGATTCGCACAATGCGTTCCGAACTCAGCAACCCGAGTTGGGTTCCCAGCCCATGTCTTCTCGGCCTGTTCCCTAATTATTCTTAGATACGCTTATCGAAAATTGGCAGGAAGCGCTTCTTTGTTGCTGTTGTTGTTGTTGGCCCTTCAGGAGGAGGACCTGCAGCGTCTCAACGTCTGGCCGGTGTCTCGGAGTCGCGACCTTCCAGTTCCTGCGTAGACAGAAGCTGCCCAGACACCCAGCAAGGCGCTGCTCAGCACGTAACGAGGAGTAGCCTTTGGCAAGCGAGGCACAGTCCCGGCACTAAACCAATCCCCCCCCTCCCCCGTCACGCCTCGAGCGAGCGCAGAGCGATATCTACGCTCCATTCGTGGCGTCCCTACTTCAGCAATCCGTACTGACCAGCACGGTGAAGTATGGATAAAACAACCCACGTGACTGGCATGATGTGTGGGAAAGCCTTCGTCCGACTGCACTGTCAACACAAACATTATGCAGCGCCTTGCGGCTTCAGAGTTGTTGCTATCATTTATCATTGGACCCTTCGGGTTGTTTAATTTGTATGTGCGGCTCCTTCGTTCCAATAATGCAAACAATAATAAGGGCACTTTGGAAACAACGCAAACACTCACCCCGTTCGTGTATCTGTCATCGCAGTGGGATTTGACATTTAATATTCGCCACACATTCGAGACATCGGAGGACAGGCAGCGCTGGAGACCTTTCGCCTTTTTTCGCGTGCGATGCATCTACTATAATTAATCAAGCCAAGGGCAGCCTCATTGCGGCATTTCCCGATTCAATTTGGCGCGATAAAGAGAAAAGTGGCACCGCAAATGGTAAAGAAGCATCGTCTCCCCTTACGCGCGTGGAAATGTGCCAGGCAACTCAAGCGGCAAAAAAAAAGGATAACGATGTCGACGGGAAGCCGTTTCTCCATCGCCCTCGCAATCGGAGAGAGAAATACGTTGGTGTGATCAGGGCCGTCGATGGGGGGGAGGGAGTGCGCGGGGCCCAGGGCGAATTCCACCGTGAGGCCTCACCCCTCCCCACCGCCGCAACGCCTTCAGACTAAACACGAAAAGTATTGCATCTGACACCGTGAGGACGAATCTGCAGGCCGCCCCCCACCCCCCAAAGCGCGGGGGGTGGGGTGGGGGCCCGGGGCGATCGACCCGATTCGCCGTACCCTAGGGACAGAATCAGAATATCTATTTATAACTGCAGGGACCCCATGTCCAGTCGGTGCGGTTAAGAACGTTTCAACAACAAACAATACAAAAAAACACAACAGGCGTGGTACATAAACGAGCCCATTTAAAATCGCCGTCTCATATTCTTGGACTGTAATTCCGTTGTGTGACACAATTGAAATACCCACGTGCTTATCACGTAAACACAATTGAACGTGAATATTTGTTCACAAGTGTAATGGCATCACGTTGCACCTTGCTCTAGGAACATCTTATAAGCTGGGTACACGTGCGTGGACAGATTCCTGATATGTTCAAGCCAGGGCGGCACATACATGAATATGAAAGTGGATCAATGGTTCACTGAACTGTTGACGCTACGTAGGATGTATAACACCTTCATATCCTCTCCCCTACTTCCCATGCAGGACAAGAGGCGAGCACCAGCCTCGCACGATTGAGGTCAAGACGCCTTGGTGAAAAATGCTCTCCGCTCACGGCTTTGGAGCGCCAAGCAAAGGCAGCGCAACTAAGAAGAACCTCCAGCTGTCGCGTTGTCTGTCAAGTGATAAATAGTGCACAATAACGTGTGTACACTCGTGGGAACTCGAAAGAATTCTGGGCTGTCCGGCTGGAGTCACGGGATGCCCCCCCCTGCTCCTGACCATTATTGAGCTGTGTTAATACAGCCCGGATATCACCGATGGCCAAAAAGGCCTCTCTCGAAGCTGCACGTTTCGTTGATGGAGGGAATGTGCCCGTAATAGTCGTGTAGCGGTTAGCGCTACGCTGCGCTACGAACCTGGTGACCCGAATTCGATTCCCGCTCACGGCCAACATCAGTGACGATTATCTGAACCGGCCCTGGGCCTCCCCTAGGTCGACTCAGCCTCAAATGAGTACCTGGTGCGGTGTGTAAAAGACATCGCCACTGGAGAGACAAAGGCGGCCGGGCGTGGTGCTGGTCACCCACCCCCTCGTGTGCCGTCTGGCGATCACTGCTACTCGCTAACAGCACTTGCCCCAACAGTGTTTTCAGGCTATACTGGGGATCTTTGTCTTTGCATCGACTAGCTGCTGCTGCTGCTGCTGCCTCTTATTCTTCTTCGTCTTCTATCGTACGGCATTCATTCATCACCGCACGGTCAGCGAATGAACCGTTGCGCGCCAAACGAGTGACCTCCTCGCGACGGCATTCGCATCGACTGCTCTTGGCCGCCGTACGCGGGCGTCTCGAGTGATTCTGTTTGATGCACGGGGCGAGCACGCGGAGGGCGGTTGCCGTTCCTTCGAGGGTTCGAGGCCCACTTGGAACTTCGTTTCGCCAAACCGAAGCGCGCAATTTCGCTGGCGTTGATAATTGTTTTTTTTACCCTTCTATCTGGCAACAAAACTGACACCTTTTTACAAGGAGTCACGTTTGCATAGACCGCAATACCTGCAGTCATAATACAAACAAAAGACATAACTCTGATAATGTGCACTGTCCTTGAAGTTGATTGGTCCACACCCGAGACAGCTTTTGTCGTCATCTGGTCCAACCCATGTGAGACTAGGCTCTAAGGAAATCTGTCTCGGGTGTGGACCAATCAACTTCAAGGACAGTGCACATTATCAGAGTTATCTCTTTTGTTTGTATTATGACTGCAGGTATTGCGGTCTATGCAATCATGACTCCTTGTAAAAAGGTGTCAGTTTTGTTGCCAGATAAAAGGGTAAAAAAACAATTATCATATTTTTACTGGCAAATGAGGTTCCCATAGTGCAATTCGCTGGCGTTTTTTGCGAAGCGTCGAGGACGGGCGACGCGTCCACAGAAACGGCGACGGCAGATTTTCTCATTTTCTCCACTCGGAAGAGAGGTCTGGCAAGTTTTTTTCCATAACACGTCGAGCTCTGTGAGCCACGGGGCAGGAGGCTCCCCTGGAGTTGGGCGCGACGAACACCGTCCGGGCGGCCGGAGAGCCGGCATAGGACGCAAAGTCGTTCGCGATGCGGCCCATTTGTTTAGCCGCGGTCATTGCCCTGTGGGTCGCCATCTCTAAATGTCCCACGCGTGGACAGGGCCGGATCATGGTCCCCCCGTGAAGCCCCTGGGCACATGTCCCGGCTTTCCTATATTGGTGTCTTTCTTGCCTTCCTCCTCGCAAAATCATCCACGAGATCGTGAAAATCTAGCTGTCTGACAAGGTCTTACTCTATTGACATAAGTGACAAAGAGCTGAGACGTGTTTGGCACATGCTACTCCGCAGCTCATTTTTTGTTCTGCCTAAAAGGGAAAATGTCTGTTCACCCTGGCAGTTCGTCACTGGCAAAGATAGAAAAATCCGAAGTGCCACGAAAACATTGGGGATTACTGACTGCAGATGAAGTGCCTGCAACGTCTCAAGCAATTTAGTCTGGGCACTTCTCACCCTCAGAGTCAGACATGAAAGACTTGAATTGGATGAGTTCGTTGGCAAAGTTGATGTCCAGGTCTGATGGATATGCAGCGGAGAGTGCATTTACCTTTTCCACTATGACATCACTGTTAGACACCTGATCTGACATAAACAGAACTCCAACCAGACTGGTCAAACGCTTGTAAGCGTCCAAGCAATGTTCAAGGCATGCCACTAGCTTATCAATGACCACATTAAATGTTTCTATTTTGAACTTCTCCCTCCCTTCAAGTGTCACACCTCGCTCTGAGCTCTCATCTGCAAATGTTTTGCGTTTCCTCTTTCGCTGAAGAGCGTGCTTACATGACTGAGAGACACCTGTCACATTCAAGGCTGCCCTTTCAAAAGCCTCAAACTGGTCTCACTGTCCCGCCACAAAATCCCTCAACAAAGCCAAAAGCTGTGCTGCTACAGAGATGTCAATGTCACTTTTCTGTAGGTGCATGCTTGTAGCGTGGAACTGGTCAAGTATGACGTCTCAGAAATGTGCCATGAACACCATCTCTAAGGTGTCCAATTTAGCACGTACATGTAGTCCAGCGGCCTCAATTCGAGTGTATCTTTTCTCATTATCATCATTGCACATACCACCGAAGGCCTCTCTGTGGGTGTAATTTCTCCACAGTGCCTTGGTTGACTCTGCCCTGAGCACTCCACCGAGTACTGGACAGCGATTTTAATGTCAGTCTGACATCTGTCTTCCGAAAGACTTTCCCCCATCTGTTTGCGGATGAAGAGCAAAATGTATACAGTGACTGCACCATGTAAAAAAAACTCCTCCGCCTCTGGGCTACTGCCGTCTAAGAGCGTTTTATTTTCAGGTGGGCCTGTAGCCAATTGTATTTTCCTAACATGGTGCTTGCATTGTCATATGACTGACCTCTACAGTTTGAGATGTCCAACTCAAGGCCCTCCACCATCAAAGTCACACAGTCGGCTAAACTTTTGCCAGTGTGGCTCTCAATTGGCTCAAAGCCCAGGAATCGCTCCACCACCCTCCCGCTGCTGTTAACATACCGGAATATGAACGTCAATTGGTCCACATGTGACAGGTCTGGGGTGGAGTCAACAATTATTGAAAAATATTTGGAATCCCGAATCTCATCTGCTATTGTTTGGCGAGTTTTCTGACACATTGGCTCAATGAGTTATTCGCATATTGTCGATGACAAATAGGACACTGTGCCTTTTCCACCAAACGTTTTAATATGTTCCGCTAAGAATGGGTCAAATTATGATAGCAATTCTAGGATGCTAAGGAAATTACCGTTATGGGTTGACCCAACCGCTCGCCATCTCCCCTAAACGCAAGTCCCTTTTCACCCAAGAACTTGATCACTGCTACAGCTATTTTCAAAATGTCCCTCCAGTATTTACGTTCCCCCATCAAGTTTCTGCATCAGATCTGCATCTATAGCACTGCCCTTTGTCCGCTGGTGCAAGGCTAGCAGCATGCGTGATCTGTGTTCTCCTATTCTTTCAGAGTGCTTCCAGTCACTAAATACCTGACGAAAGCCACCGAGCTTGCTGGAGAACAGTTTGCATGCGAAACAGTAAACACAACCTGTTGAGGATGAGTACAGTAGTCACTGTCTAGCAATCTTCTGCCCATTTGGCAATATACAGTTCAAAAGTTCATTGTTGAAACTTCTAGTCTTTCCACCAAACGCTCTATCTAGGACTGAAGCTGGATATTTGTCACTGCTGTTTTGGAACGGGACTGCTCCTCTTTCAATAAGCACAGACTCCACAATGTCACTGGAAGTGCTTTGCCATAATTCAGGGTCAGTGACCTCATAGCACCAGGAATGGCTTGGTTGCTGATTTTATTCTTGTGAACTGCCCAACTGCTCCTGAAGTGGAAATGATGGTTCTTGGTTCTTATACACCATTAGCTGTTGAAGGTTCGCCTTCAAAGGATGACTCTGGGGGAGTGACAACATTTCTGGAAGCTGAACTAGTGCTAGTTCCTTCCTCGCAGCTGACAATAGTGCTGCTGTCAGCATTATTACTCTCGGAGGGTTTTTGAAAGAAGTTGGCAATGAGTGGAACACTTTGAAGCAAAACTGCCTCTCTTGCCTCCTCTTCTTTTTGGCTTTCCTTTTGGAAGCACCACTATTCTAACGTTTGTGGTCCATATTTCAGAACTAGTATGCTATTTATATGAATATATTTATAGCATATCTCAATACTTATGAAATAATAATTGAATTAATATATATTCATAATGACAACACCCTTCAAAAACTGTTGTTGGAAAATACAGTCAAGTGGTAGCATTTTATAGTCTACCTGTACCTAAAGGCAGCGTTGAGTAGATAAAAGAAAAAAAATAGAAAAGCACATCAAATAAAATAACCCTAACCCTGTAAGCACCCAGGGGCCCGGGGGCCCGAGTGGTCAGCTTACGTTTTAAACACCAAGGGGTCTGGGGGCCCTCACATTGTAAGAGCTGAGGGGTCTGGGGGGCCCTGGTGGTCAGCCTACGTTTTAAACACCAAGGGGTCTGGGGGCCCTGACATTGTAAGCGCCGAGGAGTCTGGGGGGCCCTGGTGGTCAGCTTACGTTTTAAACACCAAGGGGTCTGGGGGCCCTCACATTGTAAGCGCCGAGGGGTCTGGGGGGCAGTAGTGGTCAGCTCACGTTTTAAACACCAAGGGGTCTGG
>CM025610.2:2513036-2529834 GCA_014621495.2 Entosphenus tridentatus
GGGGGGGGGGCCTCACATTGTAAGCGCTGAGGGATTTGGGGGGCAGAAGTGGTCAGCTTACGTTTGTAACACCAAGGGGTCTGGGGGGGCCTCACATTGTAAGCGACGAGAAGTCTGGGGGGCAGTAGTGATCAGCTCACGATTTAAACACCAAGGCACCCGGGGGCCCTCACATTGTAAGCACCGAGGGGTCCGGGTGGCAGTAGTGGTCAGCTCACGATTTAAGCACCCAGGGGCCTCGTGGTCAGCTTGCGCTGTGCGCACTGAGGGCCCTGGCGTTCAACTTCCTTCGGAAGTCTTGGGCCACGCACCGCGCGCGGCCCGAGGCTTGGACGCCCCCTGGCAGTCCGAGGTCCCGGGGCACTGACCCCACGGCCTTGGCGCGTGGAAGAAGAGGCGAGCCGCCGCAGTAGCAGCAGCAGCGGCAGCGAGCAATTCGCCGTTTTTCGAAGCGGTCGATGGAGGAGCTGCCGCCACCGCCACAGTTTTCGTGGCAGATCCAAAGCCGCGCGGAGCAGTGGCGAGGTAACCCTCGACTGGGCTCTGATCTGAAACCTCGGCAGAACTCCGCATCTCCGATTAGCACCGGTTGGCTACGTGCGGTGAGAAGGGAGCTCAGCAGACGCACGACTCCGCAGAGTTCGCCAGCGGTCCTCAGCTGCTGTGCCTGGATGGGCATCTGTACCCTGTTAGTAGAAGCTGCGTGATTATTTGTTTGACCATTCCGCATTACTGCAATGCATTTTGCAGTTATGGCACGAATGCGCGCTGGAGCCGAAAGAGTAATTTTACATAAGTGGCAGTGTGCGCGACCGTTATTCGCAAATCCTACACTTATCCTTCTTAATCCCACGCTAGTAAACTGGATGCATCAAACGTGGCAATCCTAAGCAGCATCAACAGTGATTTGGAAGCTCTTGGTATATGTAAATTGGGGATTTAAACAGCAACGGTATTGGAGAAACACTCAAACGAGGGCCAACACGTGTGCTTACGATCAAACGAGCCCTCACGCCGCAGCACATCACACTCTCCCTACGGCTGGCTTCCAGGGGGCTTAATGATACAAAATTGGCATCGACGCGAGAAAAACGGCCGAGTGACTGGAAGGGGGTTTTGGAGATGCAGGCGACAGGGATGTACGCAGCCTTGATGGTTGCAGCAAACTGATGCTGGGAAGAAATCTAAAAGCGGTGGTGGATAGCTAATTGTGAAATGCGGACGTCGTCGTAGAAACAATCCAATCGCCGGATTGGGAGGAGCCGTGGGCCGTCAAACTGTGCACGCGCACGCTTGCTCGCGCACTCTCGCAGATTGGGTGAGAAGCAATACATTTATATGTGGATGTAAGGAGGGGGGGAAATAAATAAATATATATATAAATCCGCCTCCTGCCGTCGTCATAATGAATGGCAACGCTGAACGCCGTAACACGGGCGGTAGTACAACGTTTATATTTGAAAAAAAAAATAACCCGTAAAAACAAAGTTTTTCACTATAAATCCTTTATATGCCACCTATGGGTCAGATGATTGCCTGCCACCATTAAGCAATTGGTAATTAAATATAAAAACAATTTTGCCTAAAAAGTGTCAAATTTTGGAAAAAAAAATTTCACGAAAATAAATTGTCACGCACAACGAGTCTGTGTGCAAAATGTCAGCTCGATTGTATCACGGGAAGTGGGTTAAAAAACGACCGAAAGATTTGCACGGTCGTAAGTGCGCAAGCAAGCAAGCAAGTGAACTTAATATAAAGGATTTAAAAACGGAGGTGTTCATTCCACTGCACTGGAACGTGTTGAAAATTAGACTCTACGTCCCACGTCGGCGGTGAGATATCATCGCCAGGACGGTGGCACTCTCGATTAATCGACGCGTAACATTGATTCTCATGGATTCGTCGATCGTGTGGAGCAAAACAACCGATTCCATTTTGATTCGCAAAGATCCACACGTTCACGTCACCCTCCGCTGCCACCAGAGGCCGCTACGTTAGCTGTAATTGTAATATCATCGATTCTTGATTTGAACCACGAACCTGAGTCATGACAATTCAATTTAATGCGCTGTAATGAATGGGCCATTGCTCGAAACGTTGCCTATTATATATTTTATTTTAAGGGTATTGACGAATGTGCTCGGTTTTTCTAAATATAAGATGGCGCTACATCATGGGACCTCCTTTGCCAGTGCCAAAATATGAGATTAGATTTTCCCCCTTTTTTTCTGACAACTAAACAGGTTTTGAGATTTTAAAACCACCAAACTGAAACCTTTTACAAGATGGCGCTGTTATTTTGTCCGTATAACATTGCATCCACTTAATTTAAAAGCAATATTTGCTTTCGATGGTAAATCACCCCGATATGAGCATTGGTCTCATTGCAACGCAGGTGTGGCTATCTCCGACACGAACCGCGGACAATCATGAATACATTTCGATTTAAAGCTTTCGTGAATGTAGGGATTAATCTTCTTGGTTCTTTCGGTAAAGTCACGTAGAAGGGAAATAATAAAATAATAAAATAATACAACATAATAACATACAATTCTCACCGAAAGAACCAAGAAGATGAATCAGGAATAAGTCCACGGTGCACCCATGCACCAATCTCAAACGGTGGATCACATATAGCGATTACCACTGCCCACTTTGAACATTCGCTGGTGCACGTTGAAGATTGACTCCGGGTTTCCCCCCCTCCCCTCCCCCACGCCGAGGCCGTCCGCTGGCTCACTCGACAACCCCGACGTGGCAGTGGCGATCAGCGCCACGCCAACCGCAGTACGGAAGCATTAAACACCTGCACCTGTGTGCCCGCGGCGCGGTCGACTGGATTCTTCCCGTGCACGTTAGGCAAACAGTCGGGTAACGCGGTTGCTGAAAGCGACTTAATGATCACGCGGTAGGCACATCGGCGCCCTCGAATGCGAAACAAAACTGGCAGGGAGAGTCCTCGAACGGTTTTGAGACTCGGGGGTGGTTCTCCTGTAATTACAACAACAGCAACAACAACGACATTAATAATTACGCAATTTTAATGGGAATTTTCATTTTAAGCCACACAATCCGAAAATAAATCCAGGATCGTGTTTTTTGATGCCACCGACCAACAGCGCATTGATTGGTTAAACCACAGGCAACGTCTATCAGTCAAATAAAACACTTTCGACCAGAACACGATATTAAAAAGCCGTGCAGGCTCACCGTGAGAAATGTTCAACCAAAATTTCCTCCGCGGTTTTTATGTTATTTATTTAAAAGACAAAACACCGTACTGTCATTTAATTTCTGGCTCGTATGATAAAACACGGATTCCAATAATACCCCTGGCAATATGCGCGCACGCATATCCCACATCACGCTGACAGCTAATATCCAAAGGTTCGCACCGAACTGCCACTGCCTCCTTAAAGCCTCAAGTTCATGCAGCCAAATATGCGCTGCGAAATCCACGCATGAATAAGTCATGAGCTTTGCGAGGTTTCTTAAAAGTCAATGTCAGGAGCAGCCCAAGGCTTGTCATCGCAAGGAAAATAAGCTCCAGGTGAAGTTCCTTAATCACGTTAATTGCCTCGTTTGTGTGTTGGTAACTCCTGGATAAAGTGACTCGCGGCAATCAGAATATGAAAGAACTTGGTAAATGCTCAATTTGTATCCAAGTGCTCACCGCCACTGCCACTCATGAAGCGATGTTTGACGCATTGCCTCTATTGTGTGCAAACAAACATACACACACACACGCGCGTGCTCGTTGCGAAATAAATAAGCAGAGAATTTAGACATTTTTTTGTTTATTTTCTCCGCAACAACACGAATGATTCATTAATTTTGTGTTTCACACCGAGTGCAATCTCAGTTTCAGCCATCGCAGTCACATTACGTTGAACAATGTTAAAATCGCCACATCTACACAGCCATAATTCGCAGCAGCCAATACGGTTACAGCAAATTAATGAATGCAATAAATATGTTTGATCCAATGCTTAAGTATAATGACGACCGCAAGCCACCCTTTTCCTCTCAAGGCTCACTTCAAAGTCACCGTAATCTAAGAGTGAGTATGACTTAACGCGCTACCAAAATCTTTCTGGATTTCACTTCCACATCATTTATGCCAATTCTTTCATGCTGGACTCTGCGTCCACTTATACCTGTCCCTTTGCATTATCCTCTTGGCAGCTTAGTTGATAACTTTCATATATATACAGAAACTTACAGAAACTTATGCTGTGGAAATTATTGACCGAAACCAGTTCACGGAAACTCTCAAAATGCTTGCTGATGATCTCGTCCGTTGGGATTTCAAATCCTTGGAAAATAAATGCGCATTTTTTTTTATTAACAACTCAGAATGGTTTCAGGGTTTTCTCCCGCACAGCGCCCACATTTCGGCATGTCCCTCCCTCATAGCCACAGATGCCCTTCTCTAGCCGTGTGATTTAAGGTCATGCTGCAGAGTTACACCCCCCCCTCCCTCGCCGTTATCGCGGGTGCTATCTCTGTAAGACTGTAACGTCGCTTCTCAAACTATCGTACGCGGAATTATTTTACACGCGCCCGTGACGGAATTTGTTGACATTTGTTTTTTTTTGCTCTTGTGTGTAAGCGCTGCTTGTTGTTTATCCTGCTCGCAGGAAGTTTTGGCGTGGGTTTCGCGTAGGTCCTTTGTCGTTGTTGTTTTTGCTCTTGTGCGTTTGAAAATTGCCTCCACTTCGCAATGTCCTGTGACTGCCGCCACGACTGGCAGTATTGGCCTCTGTGGTCGTCCTCGTAACGAAGGCGCTTAAGCTCAATGGGACCAAGCAGCTGAATTAAATTTAAAAGGATGTTTTGCCATATCGTATCAAGAACAATGTACCGGTCTCATTAGCACTGCCATACATAGAAAAAAAAACGTGCTAAAAAAAACAGTAGACTAGCATTTTTAACAGCGATCCCTATTTATAGGAAAAAAGCAAATAGCCTATGTCTAAAATGTTTTCCTGACATGTGTTTTCTGTTACAAGGCAATGTTAATCAGGACAGCAGGAAGATTACCTACCCGTGTTTGTAAAAATAACACGATTGCCTTGCGTGGCGAAATAATATAAATCATAATTTCAATGTAACATTGCAGTGAAATGGACGTCCCTTTGTCAATCCGGTGCAGTGTGTGAAGGCCGCTCCGTGTCTTTCGGTCATTGAGGTTGTTTGACCATACTTCACCACACTGGTGAGTCGGTGTTGGTGAAGGGGAGGGGGGGGGTGCTCAGGACTGAGTCACTCATCACTGGCGAGCAGTGGTCAGGAATCAATCTCAGGTTTCCCGAGTAAATCGTGCAGTGCGCGAATCACCGTGACATTGATCCATCCCAATGTTAGGTTCGGTTAGAGAAGAATAACATTAATACATCTTGACTTAAAGCTTTCGTGACGGCAGGAATTTATACTCTTTGGTTCTTTCGGTAAAGTCACGTAGGCACAGAGGTCGCAACCGGGTATCCGATACCCGTACCCTACCCGATACCCGGGTACCCGTACCCGGCCCGGGTACGGGTACCCGTTTGCGACCCTGGTGCGGCCGGGTACGGGTAAGGAATCAAAACCCGTTTGCGACCTCTGCTTAGGCATTAAATGAAATAAAATAAATCACGACGTTTCGATCACAACACAGGCGGTCGTGCTCAGGTAGAAACAAATGTCATCCAGCAGTGGAACTGCTAAACCAGCGAGAGAGCAGCTACAACAAGGTTATATATGAGTAAGGACTGCTTGTGTTGCGATCGAAACGTCGTAGTTTTTTGTTATTTTATTTGAACCGATCTACGTGACTTTACCGAAAGACCCAAAGAATATAACATTAATATTTCCCCCGTGAATAAATGTGTTCTTTGACAACATTCATTCTGCATAGATAGCCCAAATAAATGCACCTGAACAACACTTTTCACTCGCAGATTCTATCACCCTCAGCCGGGATAGGCTTCTATTTTTGAACAAATCGCCAATTAACCGGTGACCAGCAGTGACTCCATCAACCTGGGGAGACGGAGGCCGGCCAAATGAGGAGCTGGAACGGATCGCTGCTGAGGACTCTTGAAATGGCAGAGGCGACGTGGAAGTTACGCCAGATGTGCGTGACGCCCGCTGCAGGCACGGGTGACGGGAGCGAAAATGAAACGTGTCGTGCCACAGACTGTGAGCGACACTGAAGTGTGATTGACAAATGAACATGCAGAAACTGCAATTGGGTGGAATTTGGAAAATATTGACTTTGTGAAATGATCAGGAAATAATCAATTGGAATTTGAATGTCGCAGAAAATTACGATTTACAGTAATCACGAAACGCCCATGAAAGCTACTGGGTCTCAATACTCTCGTTATCGAAGGTATTGCTTGAAATTACTGTATTTTAAAAGCATGTATTGTTGATTGGGCTTCTTTCCTTTTGCTCATTGCATTAACATTTTTGGGATTTCTGTGCAAATGCACCACGCTTTCTCTTCACCATGCCATTTCACTCATCCGACACCACATCGTGTACGTTGGATACCTGCTGGAGAATGCTATGCCTGGCCTTTTATCTAAACTGGCTTCACTATACAGCTAGATTGGGCATATTAATGAATCAGTAAGTAAGAATGTCATCCAAATGCCGTACATCATTGACATTGGCTCGACTGAATATATGCATGCAGTCTAAAAAAAAGTATATGTCTGGAATTGTTGCAAGGAGAGATGTTGAATTATCACCACAAAGTGCACTTTAGAGGAATATTCGTGTCCATTGGGATATGTCCACGTTGTTACAAATGTGCACACAGAACATTTATAGAAAATGTACATCAGTGGAATATAATCAGTGTACTAAAATTTCTGAAAGTTTGTTTAAAAATTGGTCACCTCTAAGGAGTGTTTTAACTATATTTGGCATCTAAATAATACTGTATTCCCAAACAAGCACATGTTGTATGTGTGACGTTAGATGACGTCAGTGATAATTATAAATCGTAATGTGTGTGCCTTTAGAGATGTGTGAATGAGGGCATTGAATTAGGATATTACCCATGGGATGAGTGCCTAAAAGTCGGCTGTGTATGCAGTCGACTTTTGCAATGTCACAAAGTAAAGTGCTGAATTATTAAATAGATGTGTTTGTGTGTGGATGCACAATTATAATGCAGGGAGTTAAAACACCATATGTCATCCACTGCAGATATGTGTTATAAGTTAGCACTTTCTCGTAATTATCAGTGATGTTTTATCCACCGTTTAAAAATGTTCCTCCCAAACTGTTGCCATCCCACATGTGATCCAAACATTACACAATTAATCTCTCTCACAAGTACTTTGGGCAATTTGAAAAGGCTGGTTTTCCATGATTAAAGTAAACTAGCCTTTTGCCCGTCCAAGGACGGATGTATTGCAGTAAATCTGAAACTTGCAAGTGAAAAGCAAACCGCGACGTGATATTCATTGCATCTATTCGTGTGAAATTTGTATGCCCGCAGTGACGAAGACTTATTTCATTTAAAGGTTATAACCCCTTGTTCATCATGACGTCCTTTTTACTTCGATGTCTCAACAGCGTTACGGAGATCGCGTGACGTCAGGGTTCTGCCTTTGTAGTGAGGGTTGTCAGTTGAGGAGGGGGGAGGAGGCGCCTCGCCCCCCCCCCCCATGTGGAGTGACGTCAGCCGCTAATTATTATTAATGGCGGGGTGTTGTCCATTTGTAGGACGTCAAATGTTCATGATTATTAATGAGGGGGGCTGTTCGTTGTGGAGTGACGGCACATGCTCATGATTATTAATGAGGGGGGGGGTTTAATTTTCGATTTAAAGCTTTCGTGACTGCAGGAATTCATCTTCTTGGTTTTTTCGGTAAAGTCACGTAGAAGGGGAGTAATAAAATAATAAAAATAATAAAACATAATAAAATAATTCTCACGACGTTTCGGCCACAACGCAAGCAGCCGTCTTCAGGTGAAACCAGGTCTGTCGAGGCGACAGCGTCTGAATGGAACAGCACACGTGCTTGGAGCATATATATAAGCTGGGTTGGGAGGGGGGGTGAAGGGGGGGGCGCCTTAACAAAAGAATTTGCATATCAAGAGGTATGTAATTAGTGCTACTTGTGTCCGTGCATTATGCAGGATTAGCAGCATCAAAGGAGCGGATATGGGAAATGCAGGTATGTGAATAGTGTTACTTTGCCCGTGCATGATGCAGGATTAGCAGTATCACAGGGAGGGGGTGGGGGTAGCATTAATAAAGGGATGAAGTGTTAATAGTATGTAGCTGCAGTAACTAAAACCACCACGTAAACAACTAAAGTATAAACTACATAGTATCATAATTATACTAAATATACTCTACAATAAGCTGAGTTACTAACAGTAGGTAATACATTACAATTCTACGTCGTAAAAAATATAATATGCTTCCATCTAAACTTTATTCTCTTACATCGCACGAGTCTACACCGTACTATATACTGCCATAGACAGACCCAAACATTAAATTATATACTGTATTGCTATAACCACCCTATACCTTATCCATTGTAATGTTACACTATGTATTATTATACCCACCCTAATGTATATCACACTGCTGTATATTCACTATACAATTACGATACTATATATTACTTTGTACATTGTATTAAGCATTTACATTTTAAAACTATTTGTTATTATACAGTGTGAAAGATACTAAGAGGAAGCAACAACATATGTCTATGCAGCAGAGCAAAGAATCCATTCCCCTGGGAGAATACAATGCCAGTGAATGGAACGCGGTCTGAAGGTCACCGTAAACGTGAACACAATCAGTTAAGATCCGAAATGGTTTATTACGTCCTTCCAATGATTGCTAAGCCAGAATCCATCTTCTCGGTTGAAATTGTCTCTGTGTTTGTATATGTGGATAGCCTCATGAACGAATCTCTCATGGTAGCCAGATGGCTTGCAGAGAACCTCTGTCTTGGAGAAGTCAATATCATGTGAGCCCACTGAATTGTAACAGTGATCTGCCACGGCTGAGGTGTTAGTCCTACCGTGTTTCAAGTCTGCTTTATGTTCACGGATGCGGTCCGAGACATGTCGTTTGGTTTCTCCAATGTAACTGCTACCACAGAGGCAACTTAGTTTGTAGACGCCAGGGTACTGTATGTCTGGTACCACATCTTTAACAGACGGGACGAGATCACGGATTTTATGTACTGTGTTGAATCGGACCTGGATCTTGTGTTTTATCAGGATTTTGGAGATCTTTTTTGTGACCCCAGCAATGTAGGGTAAGGTGATGGTCTTGAAAGGCTCCTCAACGGGATCCTTCTTGATAGTTGGAGTGATGGCTTTGCGGATTGTGTAGTCGGAGTAACCATTAGCCTTAAGAGCTTGGCGTACGTGTTTGAGTTCACTGGCAATGTGTTCCTGGTCGGAGATGCATTGGGCTCTATGGTATAGAGTCTTGATTAAAGAATTCTTCTGGGATGGATGGTGGTGGGAATCCGGTTTTAGGTATGCATCCGTATGGGTAGCTTTCCTGTAGACAGAATGGCTCATTGAACCATCAGGTCTCCTTTTAATTAGGACATCCAAAAAGGGTAGCTTGCCATCTTTTTCGACTTCCATGGTGAATCTGATGGCTGGGTGTATGGAATTGATGTGGTCGAGAAATTGGTCTAGAGTAGGCCGGCCATGTGGCCAGATGACAAAAGTGTCATCTACGTACCTCTTCCATAAGGTCGGGCATAGAGTGGCAGTCTGGATGGCGTCAGTCTCAAATTTCTCCATGAAAATGTTGGCTACAACCGGAGATAGGGGGGAGCCCATTGGGGTGCCCTCAGTTTGCTTGTAGAAAGTTCCATTCCAGGTGAAGTATGTATTGGTTAAGCAGTGTCTCACCAGGGGGGGTACCTCAGTATTCAGTCCTTGATGAACCAAGTCTTCAATGATTGCGATGGTGTCAGGTACAGGAGGGGGGGTTCTCCATGCGGAGTGACGTCACCCGCTCATGATTATTAATGAGGGGGGATCCATTGTGGAGGACGTCACCTGTTCATGATTATTAATTAGGGGGGCTGGTCGACGTGGAGTGACGTCACTCGCGGGACACAGACATTCTTGGCTCATTATAGTAGTAAATATTATTATATCTGACCTGTCAATAAAGAATACATCTTCAATATCCCAGATCTAGTCACAATCAAATTGAACATGCAGTCGGCTTTCGCGACGAATATTACGATTTAATAATATATGTTTGGGTCAGATCACGTATAGGTAAAATGTGTGTCGTACACCCTCCTCCACCCGACACAGCCACGTGATGAACAAACGTGCCCATGAATTACTGCTTCCGCACACCGGTGTGCTGGAGAGCAATTCACAACATTTCATGGGTTGGCAAGATGTTTAGTTGATAGTTACAGCCAACATCATAAGGCAGTTGCCAGAAAGATATATCTAAGACGCAAGCGTGGGGGATATTCTTCAGATTTATTGCAGAATCACTCTTCCAACCCTTCCGACCTGCTCTCGTTAATTTATTTATGTCATAATTTATCTTCATGCAGCTACAGGAATTGGTCTCGGGTAGGTTCAGACAGTCTGATGCGTGTTGCCAGGGGTGTCCCTGTATTGAATAATGACGTGTTCATGTTGAGTGAACTTGTTGACGTGTTATTGTTGATGTATTTATATTAGTGAACTTGTTGACGTCTTCATGTTGAGTGAACTTGTTGTACACAGAATTTGCTTTGATCACATTTATTTATCTTGATCACAACACGTTCAGCCTTCCTATTGTTCACTTCCATTCTTTGTAACAGTATCTTATCTAATCGGTGAACCTCCTTTTCCCGACTTATTGAGTATTTAGTATGTTCTTACTTCATTCTACTTTTGTGGTTGTTTTGTTTTGGAAATTATCCGATAATCCTCCAAACTGATAATACACCACGATTGACACTCACTTGTAACCAAAATATACCGTACGAGACAGAAATGTGTGCAATGCACCTTCAGAAGTTAAAGAGCAGGCATAAAATACTAACTTTAAGCAACGTGGTGCTCTGTAATTACAAGCATCTACTCTATTTTAGTTTCAATTATTTCTAATCTCTCATTAAAAATGCCAATTCCTTGGGAAGGAAGATCAAGCGATCTCGTTTTTTTATTTGTACTTCTTGATAACGGGACTAATGCGTTCCTTCTGGAATAATCTACATCAAAAGCACACTGACACCACGAGCCGAAACCAAATCTGCTGCAAAGATATCGGCACGGACAAACACCGACATCGTTCCTCTTGTATTATCCGGGCAAGCATGCCCCATCTACATAATTTCCAGTGCCTGAATTAACATCTAGTCCGCCTTTCCTTTTTTTAACACCGCATAGCGCGTCGAGAAACCTTAAAGCGCGCACGCAAACAGGGAGAGGACGCGATCCCCCGCCATCGTAAAATAGCACCGCTCCAGAAACCCTCGTTCCGATTGCAGCGCGGCCACGTCTCGTGTCAGCACTGGGCGCGTTATGTAATGAGAACTGAGCACTGCCGAGACGCTGCCCATTTCAGCACCAAGGCCCGCCCAGCGCTCCTCCCCAGCCACCATCACCTCCCCCCACACATCACTCCCCCCCACGAACCCACTCCTCCTCCACGCCTCATACTCAGCGCTGTTCCTCTGCTCTCTCCCTCACACCACTCACACGACGGGCTCATTTCGCCCGCTTTCCATTGCGAGCAGTCGCACTTTTTGTTTTTTACCAAACAAACAAAACGACGGAACCACGGACCCTTTTGGATAAAACACACACACAACAGCAACAACAACAACACAAGAGCCACGCTTGTTACGTGTGCGAGATGGTGAGATCGAGGATTCGGAGGAAGTCATCTCGAAGGCACATCACCTGGCTCTTCACGAGAGGCACCACCTCAAGCTTCCCCCGCAGCAGCATCAGCAGCAGCGACGGCGCCGAATCGGCCTCGGCGCAGAACCCCCAGAACGCGGCGCGGCTGTAGTCGTAACGGTTCCAACATCGTCCCCCCCCCCCCCGTTGCCCCCCCCCCCCCCCACTTCTCCCCAGCAGCGACGCCTCAAGCATGTCCCTGTTCTGCCGACGATCCGTGGAGGAGTACCAGGTGGTGTCTAGCGTGGTGAGCGGGCCCGGGGGCTTCGGAGGCCGAGGAGGTCGCGGCACGGACTGCAAGAAGAAGAAAAAGCGGCAGCGCTTCGTCGCCAAGAACGGCCGTTGCAACGTGCAGCACGGCAACGTGAGCGGCGAGACGGGCCGATACATCTCCGACATCTTTACCACGCTCGTCGATCTCAAGTGGCGCTGGAACCTGCTCATCTTCATCCTCACCTACACCGTGGCGTGGCTCGTGATGGCCGGATTCTGGTGGCTCATAGCCTACGTGCGCGGCGACATGGACATCGCGCGCGACGCGGATTACACGCCGTGCGTCGCCAACGTCTACAACTTCCCGTCGGCGTTCCTCTTCTTCATCGAGACGGAGGCGACCATCGGCTACGGCCACCGCTACATCACGGAGCGGTGCCCCGAGGGCATCCTCCTCTTCCTCTTCCAGTCGCTGCTCGGCTCCATCGTGGACGCCTTCCTCGTGGGCTGCATGTTCATCAAGATGTCGCAGCCCAAGAAGCGCGCCGAGACGCTCATGTTCAGCGAGAGCGCGGTCATCTCGATGCGCGACGGGAGACTCTGCCTCATGTTCCGCGTCGGAAACCTGCGCAACAGCCACATGGTGTCGGCGCAGATCCGCTGCAAGCTGCTCAGGGTGAGTCAACACGGCAGCGCGAAGGTTGTTTGAATAGTGAGGGGGGGGGCCTGGGCGGGCGAGGGGACGGGGAGGGGAGGTGGGGCGACACAGCGGACGCTAAACAAACTTTCAACAAATGTTGGTGGCCCTCAACGGAATGAGTCGCGATGTGACGCGCCTTTGTCTGTACTGTGTTCTACTGCAGCCTCCCCCCTTCCCCCCCACTCTATGTATACAGGGCACCGACTTATTTTATCTTTAGACGTGACTTAACCGAAAGAACCAAAGAATAATTGTCTCGACTTTGTTCTCTCCGCCTGATGAAGACCGCTTGTGTTGCGATCGAAACGTCGTGGGTTTTTTTTTTGCTTCTATTTTTTATTTTCTATTTACGCGACTTTACCGAAAGGACCAAGAATATGTCTTGACATGACTACGAATATAGAAGGGGATGTCTGGGCCTTCAGTAGGGGGGTAGGGCTCAGCTCGCTCCCGCACGCCCCCCTCTCCACCCCCAACGTCGCGGTGCTGGGGCTGAGTCGGTGGCGACTTCCTCTGGCGAGCTCGTGTCGCCTTCGTTTAGAGCGAGCTGGGGGGATACTCTCGCTGGTCGAGGTCATCTCTCTTCCTTCTCTTCTCGGTCATTGTGCTTCGAACGCGCAACCCGCAAGCGGTAGCGGGTGGGAAAATGGAATTACGGGGTCCAAATCAACCAAATGCGCCTGTAAATTACTGGAATCGCTGTGCGGGCAGGAAATTCGTTTCTACCCTGTTTGATGATCCCCGTCCATATGAACGTGGAAATGACACACGCAATCGTGCGGATTTGAGTAACAATCGTACGCGTGCTTTGAGGAGGGCACACACGGAGCGATGTCACTTTTGAGATCCTACCCGAGGCTTTGTTTTAAATGTGCGTGTCGGAACTCGGCTCGAACCAAACATCCGAAGCTCTACGTTTTTTACTTTCCAATACATTTACCTGCACCCAATATATAGAATAATTTGATTTTTAAGAAACTAACATTAGCTGTGATTGAGAGGGTACTTCTCGTGTGTTCTTGTCAAGTTTATGGCAACTAGAGCGTCATTCTAAAATATATATTTGTATTTAATAAGAGACAAAAGGTTATAGTGATAGGTTTTTACCATTTTAACTGGTTCAAAAACTGATACCTTTTTTGTACTAGTTGAAAGGGTAAAAACCTATCACTATATTTTGCCACTGGTAAAGGAGGTCTCATAGTGTAGACAAAAGGTTAATTCACTTAAACAGCTGTCTATTTGGCAAACTACTCAATCTGCTTTCCTCGCCATGACTGGGCACGGAACTTTCTGTCCTCACGAAGCCCTCTTTTCGATTAAACCCATCTCGCGGATTGCACGGATTGTGTGAAGTCTGGTCTTCTTCGGATGTATTTTTTTTGGGGGGTGGGGGGCTTATCTTGACGTGACATTGGCATCCCAATCATGTTAAGAGATATATCCGCACAGTGCCTGGGGACAGAAAGTCGGGCTGGCCCTAAAACCGTTCTCGAATATTATATCTTGCAACCAAAACCAATAGTACACGTAATGCAATTTCACACGTCGGTACATACTCGTGTTTTGTCTCAATTGCATCAGTCTCAGAAAATGTTTTACATTGTTCGGGGCAGGTGACGCAGCCTCGTTCCCATTAACGAACACAAAGCAAATGAATCTGCATGCCACACCAATGCCGTACCGGAGCAAGTAACTACGCTGTAATCACACATTTCCAACAAAGATTAATTCGTGCGATGCGCAAGAAGCGGGGGGGGGGGGTGATGTATAAATTAAGCAATGCCATAGCCGTGTGCCCCATGACGGATAGAATTGCTCGGCCAACCGAGCAATTAGACGCGAAATGCGCGATACATTTAACGATTGATGCCGGCCAAAAGCTTCGGAGGGAATGTCATTTAATTTTCTGTGGGGTATTTGTTTGAGACAATTGTCATCGTGTGGATATTGCTTGGGAATAGCCATTCGGCAGTAAACACATTGTGTGTGTGTGTGTGTGCGTGTCGCCCCCTGATTTACGGCTGCCAGTAGCGCCCCCTCCAACCGCAGTGCTCTCCACCCCCACCGCGCACCTTCACATCGCCGTACCGCGGGGCTCGGGGGACCCATACGTCTTTAGCGAAATGGACGAATGCATCAGTGGCTCATTTATCTCTCCGTAGCCGCCTGCAATGTTCCTCCTGTACGAGGGGGGAGGGGGAGGTTGCGAAATTCTGATGACTCGACCGGACCTGGTGGAGCCAGCAAACCCAATTATTGGCTGTCTCCGTGAGGGTGACTCAATGACACCGTTGTTTTGTGTCCACAATGCATTCATCACCTTGCACATGGATCCCTTCAGAGGCTTGCTCTATAGCGAATTGGCCCATCCGGCATTTAATTATTAGCATCAGTCACTTGTTCCCCGTGCGGTCTACTGCTACTGAAGATGATAATAGGTCAATTGTGGTCTCGAGCCGCAGGAGATACGTTGAAGTGTTCAAGCTAATCTATATTTGAAGTTTTCGTGACTGCAGGGATCCATACTCTTTGGTTCTTTCGGTAAAGTCACGTAGGTATAAAATAAATAGTTCAAGCTAAGTCTAATCGAGTCAAGTTGCATTTTCAAAGTGTTGGCGTACGCCTTGGCAGAACATTTGTAAGTCGTACTAAAATTGTAAAGGTGGTGGGTTTTGCTCTCCAACACACACACACACACATCGTTTTGCTGAAGTAGTAACGAATTGGCACGTTTTGTTTACGTGGCAAACTTTGCGAATTGGCTGTGTCGGGCGGTGGCGGGTTTAACGGCACAATTACATTTACGCGATCTCACCCCAAAAAAAACTGTTATCATATTAACATTTGTGAGTTTATATTTCCTCGCTTTAAAGGCAACGAGAGTGAATGCGTCATCTGTGACACACTCTCTGACGGGAACGTGCGACTTGCCTGCAGACGTCAACTGCGCAGTGAGATTGCAGATTTTTTTTTCAAAATCAGGATATTTATTTATCCGATAGGGGCCGGGTAAGAACGATACAACAACACACAGCTACTTAAACAAGATAGTAGTGCAAAGTACAAGAAAGGTAAACAAATCACCCAGACACATACAAATTCAAATAAGTTATCCCCATCCTACCAGGCAAAGTCCACTGCCCGTGTGAAAGCACTTGACAGCAGGTACCATAAACAAGCACAAGGTGAAAACAGCAGACTTAATTTAAATTTCGATTTAAATTTCGAGGACGGCTGCTTGCGTTGTGGCCGAAACGTCGTGAGAATTGTATTTTATTATGTTTTATTTTATTATTTTATTATTTCCCTTCCACGTGACTTTACCGAAAGAACCAAGAAGACTTAATTTAATTGGAAAAGCCCGCCATATGCTTCGTAACTATTTAAAAACAAAGCAATGCATGCTCGAGGCAAAGCCACACTGGACGCGAAATTAACTCAAGATTCGCAGTAGACGGACCTTCGTTGCATTCGAGATGTGTGCCGCTAAAAGTTATTGCTGAAGTGTGAAAACTACGAATAGTTTTAACCCTTTCTGACAGTAAAACAGGAGGTGTAAAGATGTTCGAACGCCAAATAGGCACCTTTTGCAAGCAATCTAGTCTGCATGAACCACGTGTGCTTGTGGCGAAACATGAAAACAAAACACGCTCTTATGATATACGCATTATCTTTGAAACTGGTTGGCCGACACCAGAGACATTGCGTTTCAAAGACAATGCACACATTATAATAAGAGATGTGTGTTTGCATGTCCGCCACAAGTGCGTGTGGTTACTGCAGACTCGATTCCTTGCAAAAGGTTTCTATTTGGTGTTCGAACATCTTTAACACAGCTGTTGTACTGGCAAACAAGGTCCCATGATATCGCCATTGCTCAGTTCAACTCTTGATACTGGAACCGTTACTCCTTGGAGATCACAAAATTGAGAAACTTGGACATCGCGTTTATGTTTTTTTTCTTTTGGG
>CM025610.2:2534690-2568389 GCA_014621495.2 Entosphenus tridentatus
TCATCTTCTTGGTTCTTTCGGTAAAGTCACGTAGAAGGGAAATAATACAATAATAAAAATAAAACATAATAAATAGCTGAACGACTCTTCTCAGTAGCTATTTTTTTTTGCAATAAATAAAGCCAGGAGCATGGCTACTTAAGAGAAATAAACGTGCATCGTGCATTCGTGAAAAAAACACAAGTATATCTTCTTGGTTCTTTCGGTTAAGTCACGTAGAAGGGAAATAATATAATAATACAACATAATAAAATAAAATTCTCACGACGTTTCGGCCACAACACAAGCAGCCATCCTCAGGTGAAGACAGAGCTGTCTGAAAGACAGCGCTCCAATCACAACACAAGCAGCCGTCCTCAGGTGAAGAACAGGTCTGTCGGAACAGGTCTGTCTTCCCGACAGACCTGTTCTTCACCTGAGGAAGGCTGCTTGCGTTGTGGCCGAAACGTCGTGAGAATTATTTTATTATGTTTTATTTTTATTATTTTATTATTTCCCTTCTACGTGACTTTACCAAAAGAACCAAGAAGAGGTGGTAGGCTCTTGTATTGTGCAAAAGGCCTCCACGTGCGTGGAAGTCCCAACCAGCATGGAGGTGTACTCGAGTACCTTGTAGACCAGTCTTTATGTTTGTACGTTTGTGTGATTTCTTCCCTTTTAAATGCAAGGTTTGTTTTCCTCCCCTTGAGAAATCCAGTTTCAACCGACGAGATAATTCACTCAGGATGGAATTGGCTACTCGTTGACCTTGGTGACAAAAAAACGAGCCTTGCGACTCGAAGTGCCTCTCCAAGTTCACGAGCAACAGTAACGGCAGGAGCTTGGCTGTGGTGGTGAGATGTTAACTACCTTGCCTGGGTTTGATCCTGACCCTGACGCCTGCTGTATATTTGGAGTTTGCATGTTCTCCCCGCGGTGGCGTGGACTTTTCTCTGGGTGTTCCGGTTTTTCCCTCCACATTTAGAATCAACATCACGCGTTTAGAGTATGTATCTGCTATACATTTCCACGTGATGAGCCACTTCAATGGGCTATCATTTGTGGTCAGGTCGCTTCTGAAAAAGGTTATATAGCTCACTGGGCCTTACCTAGTAACCATAAATAATACATAATATAATCTTCCCCATCTTCCTCTGTTACCTGTCTTCCTCATTTCCACGAAACAATTTTTATTCCTTTTGGCTCTTTCAACATCGCAATCTTTGGCCTTCTTTTCCAGTCACAAGCATTGTGGTTAATGCAGACATGATTCCTTGTAAAAGGTTTCAGTTTGGTGTTTTAACATCTCAAAACAGCAATTTTGTTGCCAGAAAAAAGGCAAAAGCCTATTATCATATTTTGGTACTGGCAAAGGAGGTCCCATGATGTGTTTGCTTGTAATCTTCTTGTAAGTACTCCTAGCACGACCTCGGGTGCACATGAAGCAAGTCCTAATTCTCCCACTCTCCCCACTGAATTCGGCTTCTATGTCAAAGGTACCATGACTGCTTTTTGTAAAGCCTTCCGGTCATTCACCTTGCCCGTGCATGTGGTCGAAGCTAAAGGTGAGATGCAGTAAAATCTGGATATAAGCAACCCCCTTACATTAGACCAGTGGTGGTGGGGCATGCAAAGGGCAACAATGCCCAATCCAAGCAAAAACGCCTTCGACGTAAGCACGCAGCCGGACTTGCTCGCGACGGGCCGTGCTCGCGTCCGGCTTCTCCTGCGCGTCGACGTTCGCGGTCGACGCGTCGCCGTTCGTGTGCCTCCCGCGTGCAAATTAAAGCCGTGCAGCCGCTGTTGCGCAGGCATGACGTGCCAGGCGCGCACCTCCTACACGGAGGACGAGGTGCTCTGGGGCCACCGCTTCCTGCCCGTCATGTCGCTCGAGGACGGCTTCTTCCGCGTCGACTACTCGCAGTTCCACAGCACCTTCGAGGTGCCCACGGCGCCGCAGAGCATCAAGGAGCAGGAGGAGGCCACCTCGCTGCTGCAGTCGCCGCTGTCGCCGCAGCGAGCCCTGCTCGCCGAGAACCGCAGGAAAGACTCGGGCGGCTTGGACTGCCAGGACGGCGGCCCCGGCGAGGCGGCGGCCCCGGCGGCCGCGGCGCGTCTGCCCTCCAAGCTGCAGAGGATGAGCGCGGGGGGCGGCGACGTTCAGAGCAGGCGGCTGCTGCGCATGAGCTCCACCATCAGCGAGACGGTGTCGAGCGCCGGCATCGGCTTCGGCATGGGCAGCGACAGCATGGGCGAGATCCCGCTCAAGATGAAGCGCATGGGCTCGGAGCCCGAGGAGCGCTTCCCGCTCAGGACCTTCAAGATGAACTCGGACGCGGGCGTGCAGAGGAGCCCGGCGGTGGGCGGCAGGTCGGAGTTGCCGGCGAAGCTGCAGCGGATGAACACGTGCATCAGTTTCCGAGCTCCCGAGGAGATCCTGCCGGCTAAGCTGCGCAAGATGAACGGATAGGCGCTGGCGCGGGCACGGGAAGGCGGGGGTGGGGGGGGAGGCGGTGGCTGTGCTCCTGCTGCTGCTGCTGCTGCTTTGTGAACCCACGGCGGTATCGCCACGGGCGGACGGGGATGGAGAGCACGGGGCGGGCAGCAGGAGCCGGGCGACGGGAGAGGTGGAGAGTTGGCGGCTTCTGAGAGCGTTGGCGGCGCTGGCGCTCCTCCGACTTCTCGAGCCGAAAACTCCCCCCTTTAGCTGCAGTACGAGGCATTGGCTGTTTTTTGTTGTTGTTGTCGTTGCCGTTTTGATTGCGACTCAACGCGAGCCCGCTGCGAAACGCCAATATGGGTGGGGAGGGGGGTGAAACAGAAACACCGCGAACAGCAACGGGACTTCGGCCGTTTCGAATCCACACTCTGCTGCTGCTGCTTGGTTTCGGGGCCGATGCATTCCTCGGGATTTACTGCACCATCGATCCACGAGGTATTTGCCACCGGTGCTGCTTTCATCACTCCCCCACCACCCCACCCACCCACCCACCCTCTGGTCCCTCCGGGACATCTGAACTCTCGGCCCCCTTTACGTACGGCGAGCCCACACCGACGGCATCCCGAATAGCACAGAAGTTTTACCACGCAGAGCGAACGTGCGTTTCGGTCACCGTCGGAAAGAAAATTGGAGAGGGAGGGAGGGAGGGAAATAGAGAGAGAGAGAGAGAGAATGTGTGAACGAAAAGAATTTCACATTGATGAATGTGCATATTTTTCAGGGTAACAGAGTGGCTTTTTTGATGCCATACATGAATACCGTGCCTACAATGAAAGACCTTTGATTACTGATACGCCCTAGCATGTGTGACAATAATATAAACAGGGCTACCTATATATACATAATTCTATATTATTATTAAAGGCAACAAAATAGCACACATTTATTAAAGCTGTAAAGCTTATTGCACAATTTTATAACACGTTCATGTTTCGATATATAATTTAAGCTGCTCATGTGTTTTCCTTTGTGATGTGTATACAAAACGAAATTATCATCATATAATACATGCACTACATATTTTATGTCACTCGGTGATGCGGTGTCTGTGCTGTTTATGTCTCTCGTGTAAGAAACGTACTTGATTAAGCACGTTGTAACTGCTGTAGTAAAAAAAAACGTAGCATATTTACATAACGTCTATTCGCTTTTACATGAAACATGTATTCGATTCTATCCGTTCAGCATTTTAGGCAAGTCGGACGTTGGCTTTATGACAAAGCCTCAATAATAACAACAGCCACTGCCGCCCCCATATGCTTACGTTGTGTTGTTAAGTGTACAAGTAAATGAGTGTCGCTCACGGGGCAACCACTGACGGCCCTAAACCCGCACCGCATCGCCCCCTTCTCCCCCGCCCCCACCCCGTTCCCCTCCCGTTACACGCTCGTCTCATCTCCACGCTTGCCAACGGATGCATAAGTGGCGCGCCGTGCTGCTCTGCGAGCCGCTGTGTCGACTGTCACTGCCCCTGAGCAGCTGCTGCTGCTGCTGCTGAGGAGGAGGAGGAGGAAGTGGAGGAGGAGGAGGAGGAAAAGGGATGCGTCCCTCCCCGAGCGTGATGCGTGCCAAGGTTGGCTCCTAATTGAGCAACGACACACGCAAGCCGAGCCGCCTAGGCACGCAGTGGCATAAACGGGGGGCATCCTTACACGGTTGTGTCGACGCTGTGTGGGTGGCGGAGTGGGGGGATGGGGGGCGAAGGGAAAGGAAGCTGTTCTTTGGGATTAAATCGGGTGAAATCCACGCGGAGTCCGCCGTGACGGATGATGACTACGTGAGTAATCTGCAGCCCCCCCACCCCGCCCGCTAGCCAAGTCGTAACTTTGAGCTGCCGGATGAGAATGGGAATAACCCTTCGACCATGCTCACAGCAAGCAATTTCACGTTTGTCTGGCCGGGCGGGACGGTGGCAGAACGCTCCTTGCTCACGGTTCGCGAGTTCAAAATCCCCACTCGGGATGATGACTCAACCACATCGTCTCTCCTGGAGGAGGGGGGGGGGTCTTTAACAATGAAGTGCCACTTGGTGGGAAATTTGTAACGGCGAAGGAGTTCGACAGAGAAAACTCTCGTCCGCTGGCTCCTCGGTGCCACCGCACGGAGATGGACATCGGCAAAGCGATTGTTTGTGTGTTGTCGGGATACGTCATTGAAAATAATATCTTCGGGGATGATACGCCTCGCCATGCAGCCATTAAATCCCCCCTCCTTGGACTGCTGATGGGGGGGGGGGGTCCAGGTTTTATGGATGCATAATGCAAGGAGCAGTAGCCATGTGAAACTGGCCTTCGGTGCGTGGGAGCGTACGTGTCGGAACGACGAGCGTGTGTGTGTGGCACGTGCGGGGAAAGCGGAAGGCGAATAAACTCACGGGGTTTTGCATCAGATTGAATTTGCTGCGTGTGAGAAATTCACGCGCGAGCTGTGGGTTTTCTACGGCTGTGTGCGCGCGCGTGCGTTTGTGACTGCAGGTGTGTGCGCGTGCGTGTATGGGGAGCAGCAGTGCCGTGGTTTGCGCACTGGGCCACGATCCCGGCGATGGGACTTTGATTCCTGCTCACGACCAGTAACTGGAGAGACATTTTCAATGGTCCTGGACCTCCCCTAGTTTGAATCAGCCTTAAATGAGTGCACAAACATCGGCACTCGCCAGGCATATTGTCGACGACTCACCCCTTCGTGTACCGTGCCGGCCTTCATAGGTGGTCGCTAGCAGCACTTGCCCCACCAATCTGTTAAAGGCTATACGGGGGAATCTTCGTCTCTTTGTCTTGGTGTGTGTGCGTGCGAGGAGCAGTGGTGCATTGATTAGCGCACAGCACTTAGGAGCTGGCGAACTGAGTTGGATTAATGGCCAAGTCTCGCATCATTGGCGATTATCTGAACCGGTCCCGTGCCTCCCCTGGGTCGACTCAGCCTCAAATTAATACCTGGTGTGGAGGTATAAAAACAATTATCAGCACTGGGGTGACAAAGGCGGCCGGGCTGTGGTGCTGACCACGCCACTTCCTGCTGTGCCGTGTTGGCCTTCGTAGGCGCTCGCTAACAGAGCACTTTCTCCCCCCCTCCCCCCTCAACGACCTGTGTATGCGAATATGTCCAGTGCGTACATAGCTTTGTCATTTGCACGTGCAGTACAAGTATAATGACATGCAGTATATACGGATATGAATAAAGCAGCCACCGAAATATACAAACACGCACGCACACGCGCACGCGCGCGCGCACATCTCCCACTCCCTGTAAGTAAAGCTATGCTTCGAAAGGCTTAGCCGCAGCCTTTCTATTGTCAACGCGTTGTTTGCACTGTGATCCTGCGCCACGCAAGCTGATCATTTTCTTTGACAGTTCGTGGCTAAAATAAGCGAAAAATGTCAGCTTCTGTTTTTGTTTGTTCGCCACCACCGCGAGCTCTGGGTGCCTCTTCGCTTTTCCGATTACGCATCACTGAGAACGCGGACGCCAAAGAAGCAGTCTCTGGTCGAATCTTCTTTTATTCATGAACTCCGAAACAGGGTCACGGCGCAAAAAAAATACGGCATGGTCTTCTATCTATACTCTTAGGGTTTTTTCGGTAAAGTCACGTAGGTAAAAAAAATTATTAAAATTAATGAAAGTAAAATAAAAAATAATATCTATTTTTTTTATTTTTTATTTTTTTATTTTACTGTTATTAATTTTAATTAGATTTTTTACCTACGTGACTTTACTGAAAAAAACTAAGAGTATGAATCCTTGCAGTCACGAAAGCTTTAAATCTAGTCTTCTATCAACGTGACCTTTACCGAAAGACCCAAAGAGTATGGTCTTGCTAATCCATAAATACATTCGCCGCATCGGATTACGTGCATTGTGGTCGGGGTTGTGCTCTCCAATCAGGTTATCGCTAACAGCACTTGCCCCAACGGTCGGTTCAGGCTACACGGGAGATCTTTGCCTTTGCTCTCCAGTTGTTTTCGGGTTGTGCCAAATGTCGTTCAGGCACGGTTTTCCGACTTTCCTACAACCCGGAAACACATCGCAGGACCGTATGCACAAGTGTTCGCAAAGAGGGGGACCGGCTTATACAATTCATTTCTTTAGAACTGATGTTTTTGTGTGTGTTCAGTTTGTTGTCCGTCCCCCGCTCCTCCGATTAGCACGGTTGGCTACGTACGGTGCGAAAGAAGTTCAACACACATCGATACAACGGGGTGTTTCTTTTGCAATATGCGTCACAGCTCATAGAACCTGATGATTCAAAAGGTAACTTGGGAATTTCGTGGTTTTTTTATGAAGTCCTTTCGACGTGTAATTTTTCCATCCAGAATCCAAAAGCTTTGTGAATCCTTTCATGGACCAAGCTGTGGGTCATGTGACAGACACCGTGGTAGTTTTTTAAGGCTGAAGAATGTTGACAATTCTTACTCGAGGAGAAGACATTGCCAACCAGGCACAAACGCAAAAAGGCCCATTTAAATTGATCCCATCATTGTTACGTATGTGTGTTGAACTTATTTCGCCACCGCACAAAGCCAACCGTGATAATTGGAGGTGAGGGGGAATGACAACAAAACTAAAACAAACGTTCTAAACAAATGCGTTTTCAATCTCGATTTAAAAGTGCATAGCTCCAGCGTGTTCCTGATATCGGAGGGAAGAGCGTTCCAGACGGCCGCAGAAGCGCGCATGAAAGAGCAATGCGGTGACCGTCTTCGTTCGACGGGTAGCCAAAAGCCGCTCCTGCGACATGGCATCGTTTGGTTCCAAACATCTTGACTGTGGAACATTTTTGGTGCCCCGTGACCCATAGCAGGCATGCACCGTGCTACCCACCACCACCTCCCCCCCATCTCATACAATACTGGTCACATGTCACCGAGATGAATTGGCAACCTCCCACTTTGCAAATAAAAAGAGTTTAATAAAAAAAATCACTCTCGGGTATTTCTATTGCGATTACCGTCTTACAGAATTATCGACATTTCGGTGATGGCGCGTTTGCGTCCGTCACATTTATAAACGCACCAGACTCATTTAAATAGCTTACTGAAACATGGCAGCGTCCGGGAGTTGCAGTTTCACGTTCGCTGGCACGGCTTTTTTATATGTATCGACGATGATAACAACGCGAGTATCAGTGCACGTCTCAAACACTCGATTTTTTTGCCCGCGGCTTATTCATAAGATCAACAAGCACGCCAAGGTACAGGCCCCAGGGTCATCGCAGACACAAGACAAGCACATTTGTTTCTCTCTCACATCAGCGATCCCGAGATCTCGCTTGGGCGAGTAAACAAACGGAGATCCTTGTGGCGTCTCGGAGGGGGCGTGAGGTTACGTGCTAATTGCAACGCCGATTAGCACGGTTGGCTGCGTACGGTGCAAAAGAAGTTCAACGTGCATCTAATCTTCAGTAGGTACGAGGTAGAGAGAGGATGCTTGGCCGCTTGTGATGTGCGACAGGCACATATCTGTATTTCCTTCCGTACAGCTACAGCTCAAATAGCCGTTGGTGTTAATTTCCTTGACCAAGCTTGGACCGGTACTTATCCACCTTAAAAAAAAGAGGATTTAAACTAAAGGCCAATTTATCCTGCACACGCAAAACCCATTACGTAAGAGAAGCTCACGTGTCTGAAAATAAACAAGCCAGACATCGCTAATGTCCTCACTTTACTAAGCTACTACCCCCTGGCCCACACCTCTCCAGGCTTTGAAGGCTGAAGGCAAATTCTGGTAGCTATTGTTTTATCATTCATTATTTTATGAACATCTTTGGAGCTCTCAATCCATTAAATCAAAAAAAATGCACCGGGCAGATTGTGCAGCCCTCCGGGGGATTCGGCACGCTTTGAAACGTAATGTTCGTTAGAATGTAGAATTATTTTTCGGCGGCCTATTTCCCCAGCAAACAAACGCGTCGGATATCAGGATGCACAAACGAGACCCATTTCAGTGATTTTTTTTATTCCATTTGAAGAACGGCGTTAATGTGATTGTTGTTGTTGGAAAGCGCTGCTCCGTTGCTATACAAGGAGTGCCTGCTCAGCCAAAATAAAACGTTTATTATTTTTCGTCACAAATGAAGGAGGGTTAATCACTCTCAGTTGTCAATCGAGCAGCATACACAAGACATCATACCATCGAGCTAAATATAATTGAGTTCTACATAACGTGGTGAGCCTGTACATTATCAACGAAGCATGTTTAACAGGGATGTAAGGTAGATATACAAAAAACCTAGCATCGTGCGTTTGTGACCCCGTTAGCAACAAGGTGCGAGAGAGGCAGAGGAGGAAACACCCCAGAGAGGACATCTGCTAGAGAAGGAACAATGGTATCAGCTTGTATGCAGGGTGCAGCAGATGAGGCGGATCGCTGCACAGCGAGACCATGAGAGATGACGACTTGCAGAGGTCTTCATCCGGCAGTGGATAGATCATGGCTTATGATGATGATGATGATCAAGATACGACCTAAACTTCAAAGGTTTCACTATTTTGTTGTTAATATACAGAGCTGGATCTCGCCAGAAAATCGAACGGTTTCAAAAATGACAACATCGATACGTTTTATACGGCACTCGAATTCATCGCTTAAAATAATGAAGAGACGAATTTTCATCGAGCGAAGATGAAATACAGTATCCTCAACGCTTCGTATGTTTCCCCCCTCCTCTTTACAACACAAACCGAGCGGGCAGTAGGGGCGTAAGGAATTGCCCCGGCCCTGCTTTTCAAGCTTGGTGACATTTTTTTGTTGTTGTTGTTGTTTATGACCCGTGGAATGATATGACAAATCCTTGGTAGAGGGAGATTGCGGGCTGGTGACCTGTGTGAACTCTACTTAAAATATCACCGCTGGTGACCTTGCGACTCAGCCCTGTCTCGGAGCCCCCGGCGCTCTGCAACGACGTTTCCCCGCTCACCTCCACCCGACCCCACGACCACAACCAAAGGAAAATGTGAACGTGAGCAACGAACGACAGCTGAGAAAATCAACCGGCGCGTTAACAACCCTGACAGGACGTCGAAGGGGGAGAAAGGTAGAGACGTGAGGTTGGGTTTTTTTGTTCTCGCTCTCTCTTTCTCCCTGCGATGGATACGGTAATTAAAACCGCCGAGTACGAAGAGCTGCTGCTGCTGAGGATCGCCAATTTTCATCTGATGCCGCCCTGCGTCAATGTCAGGGGTACAGCAAATACTTCCCACTGGAATATGAAGCAATCTGTGGCATTGCGGTGTGAAGGAGGCACGATGGGACTTGCAGTACTCTTATTTCCCTAACGGCGAATTACGCTCTCATGCACCCGAGCTATATGCGTTCGTACTCAATAAGCCGTGCCGGATTATCCTCGTAGCTACGGGCCCCGCACTTTCAAGGGTAGTAGCTACACGTGTAGTAGTAGCTACACGTGTAGTAGTAGCTACAAGTGTAGTAGCTACCCGTGTAGTAGCTACGGGCCCCGCACTTTCAAGGGCCCCGCGCGAAATGCTTTCAAGCTATCAATTCCGGCTCAGTGATTCTGCACTTGCTCTATTACTATAGTACTATACCGCCTTCAATTTGTATGGACGACTGGTTGTTTAAGCTTAGCGATTTGTCGTATTATCTGGCTGTATAGCAAATGAAAAAATACAATTACTTTACTATGCAAGTAAAAAAGTGTGTGTTTTAATATTTGTTTTTTTATTTTATTCAGGGCCCCTTTATAACACATGCTACAGGCCCCGCACTAGCTTAATCCGGCACAGACCCAAAGGCTGAATTATCACAAACAACAACAAAAACGGCACGCGTATCACGTGATTCGCGGTTGTGTCAATAAGTTGTGGGGGGGGGCACACGATCAGGCGAGCGCAGCTAATGACGGCCGAGACTAAAACGATGGAAGGAAATGGGCAGAGGTTGCGAATGTTTTCCCGAACCGGTGATCGGCGTGGCAACGTTTGGGCGCAAGTGTAGGGGGACCACCCCCCACAAATCCTCACCGCCGCGTAACGTGCATTACGGTAATGAATTCGGTTCCACGTGCAACCCACCCACCCACCCACTCACCCCCAGGTAGGCACTTAAAACCAGCGACGCATCAATATCGGTGATTAAAATCGATTGTCGCCGTCGTTCGTGGATGGCGCACTCGATTGACGCGTGTGCGAGAATCGACTTCTATACGGGGACTCTCGATTCGTCCCCATTGTATATTTATTAGAGTGTACCTGGCATCCGCAGCCTCGAGAGAAGCTAACACATACGTACACGCACTGTAAACGATTGTGTTCAAAACAAGAGATTCTTTCTTGATTCTAATTGCGATGACGCAATCGTAATAACTCATCACATCATCACAACGGGGTAGGGAGGATTATAACTTTGAAAAAACCTTTAAAAGTCATGTAAATAATAGAAAGCTGCAGCAGCAACATTAATTCTCCGGCGAAATTTTTTTTCGTGCGCTCATTAACATCAAGACGATGGCGCCGCTAAATATCATGACTCGCATTAATGCGATGTCCTATGCAGCTCCGATTTGCCATGGCAGATTTTTGCCAAAGCAAATGCCACGCCGTTTGTCGGCACAACGACGTGGATCTAACGAGTTTACGTGGCATCGGCGGGCTTGATGATAGCCCCAGCCCGCACTGACGTGGTGGTTAAATTTCGATTTAAAGCTTTCGTGACTGCAGGGATTCATCTGCTTTGTTCTTTCGGTAAAGTTACGTAGAATGGAAACAATAAAAATAATAAAATAAAGCAAAATAAAATAATTATTATGGTTTATTTTATTATTAAATAATAAAGTAAAACATAATAAACAATTATTATGCTTTATTTTATTATTAAAACTTAATACAATGATTATTATGTTTAATTTTATTATTTTTATTGTTTTATTTATGGTTAAAGTCAGAGAAGACTGCACGTTCGCAACCCAGTTGGATGTCAAACTCAACCTGCCATCCCACGGTGGCTGGTGAAAATATTTTTTTATAACCGCTTCGTCGGAAGTTAACAGCGGTCGTGATCATGTACACGGTACAGCCATTGTGTTCATCCACTGCTGGACGAGGGCCTTCCCCACGCCACGCGGGTCGTGGGGACGTTGCCACATTTCACCACGCTGCTTCGAGTGGGTCGTTAGAAGCTGGGGTGCATAGACGCCAAAGTGCGCTCATTTCGCCGCATTGCACTCCCGATTGCCCACCACCCAGCCACCACAGCAGCCTACACATAGCTGTCAACCGCTTATTATACTGATAGGGACGAAGTGGACCAGCCTACAATAGATTATATCGTCCGTCCGTCCGTGTACCAACATCGCCCCCTACTGCAAACACTTGGCATGACCCTACAAAAACCTTTAGACTCAGCGACGCTTTTACTGGCTAAACAAGTGAAACATTCCCTTATAATTCCGAGATAGCTTTTAATTAAAACTTTTAAATTAAAAATGAACTCGCAGCGGCCTAAAGCCTACAGTTAGGCCTAAAGCCTACAACTAGGCCTCTAACTCTCCCTTCGTATCGTACCCCCGCGTGTGTGAAAGGGAGTTAATGTTTAACAATGTTACATTCCCTCATGTTTTTAAATATAAACATTTAAATTTTAAGCTTTTACATAAAAAATTAAAACATTTAAATTAAAAATTAACTCACAGCGGCCTAAAGCATACAGCTAGGCCTAAAGCCTAGAACTAGGCCTCAAGCCTAGAACTAGGCCTCACACTCTCCCTTCGTATCGTACCCCCGCGTGTGTGAAAGGGAGTTAATGTTTAACAATGTTACATACCCTGATGTTTTTAAATAGAAACATTTAAATTTAAAGCTTTTACATTAATAATTAAAACATTTAAATTCCAAATTAACTCACAGTGGCCTAAAGCCTACAGCTAGGCCTAAAGCCTAGAACTAGGCCTCTGTTCGTTCCTACCAGCCCACCCCACAGGGACCTGTTCAGTGCCCTACCTTATTACAGACCAATTCCGACCTTATTGGTCACACCGTGGTGGCCTTAAAAGCTCAACGTTCATCCTACAAAGTCCAATCACAAGGGAGAAACGCAAACAAATAGACAGAAATTAGTTTGCCCATATTGAAACGGCTGTACGCCGTATGGACCTGAAAACTCAATTTCCCTGTACAAGAATCGGGGTGAACCATATCGGTTGACAGACATGCCTATAACACCTGCCATGCGTGGTTAGTCACATGTCAATGCACTAATCCAGTCTCAACAATGCGCTCCAAAATCTTATAAGATACCGGTAGCAATCTGGCCAATTTGGTCAAAGGCACACAACACGAATTATAATCCAACAGGAAAACCTAACTTAGGCCCAAGCTTAGCGTACGTGTAACTTCTTTCGCACCGTACGTAGCCAACCGTTCTAATGGGAGGTGCGAGGGAAGGGCAATAAACTAAACACAAAAATTATAGATTTGAAGCTTTTGTGACTGCAAGGATTCATACTCTTAGGCTTTTTCGGTAAAGTCACGTAGGAAAAAAATTAATAATATCATTTTTTTTATAAATCACTTTTTTTTATTTTATTACCTTTTTTCTATTATTTTTTTCTTTTTTTACCTACGTGACTTTCCCGAAAAAGCCAAAGAGTATAAACACAAAAAGCAGTTCTGAATGAGTGCTCAATCTAGATTTCCAGTGGCTTCCTAATATGGGAAGAGCGTTGCAGGCGGCCGCACAAGAGCACCTGAAAGAGCGCGATACAGTGTCCGTCTTTGTTCGATGGCCAGCTAAAAGCAACGGCTGCCGCGAGGTTGACTGCAGTTCACTGATGTATGCTCCTTGACATGAGCAAGGTCCACTTGTGGTTCATTTGTGGCAAGCTCAAGGGGGTGCCAGTGGAGCTAAGGCGCCCAGCTGCCCCACAGCTCATTTGAATCCGGGAGGCGCTTTCACAGAATGAAAGTCAGAAGATGTCATTTATACTGGAGGAGGAATCCGATGAGCCAAGAAGCTTTTTTTTACAGATGTCCAGTATTCACGGATGTCGACATCCTTGGGAGTACTCTTTGGTTATCTCGGTAAAGTCACGGAGAAAATAAAACTATAATAGAATACGACGTTTCGGTTGCAACACAAGCAACCATAATCAGGTAATAATAAATTATAAAACACAGATACGGGAACAGCATAGGCAGACACACATGCAGAGAGAGAGTCTCGCTCGGTGCGTCTTTGTGTGTGTCTCTCTCTGCATGTGTGTCTGCCCATGCTTTTCCCGTGTGTTGTATCATTCATTCACACCTGATAATGGCTGCTTGTGTTGCAACCGAAACGTCGTATTCCATTATTATTTGATTTTATTTCCTACGTGACTTAACCAAAAGAACCAAGGAGTAATTCCTGCAGTCACGAAAGCTTCGAATCTGGTTTGATCCTTGGGAGCGTCTCAAGAGAGACGCGATCCATGGGGGGGGGGGGGGGGGAGCTGCGAAGCGCATGAGGGAGGAGAAGCGGCAACGTCAAAAGTGAAAGAGACGGTAGAAAGAACGTGATGAAGGACGGGTTAAGGGACAAGGGCTAGATTTTAATTGGCTTGCTCGGCCAGCCTTAGGGTCAGAGTTGACATTTGATTGGTTGCTTTTGGTTCCGTTTAAAACTTGAGTCTGTGTTCGACTGGAGAGTGCTGTTAGGGTCGGTGCTTGAGTCAGGGTTCTAAATCGCGAGTGAGTTAGGGCTAGGGTCTGAGCCACAGTCTGATTGGCTGTTTCAGTTACAATTACGGCTAGCATTAGGGTAAAATCGGTTGGCCCGAGTGATTTCTCTACAGTGAGCTCGTCCCCATCGTGCCAAGTAACCGTTTGGCATTCACACTTTTTTGACGGTTCTTCAAATTGTGTGTTTACACAGAGCACCGTGAAGTCTTCTGGAATTAACTATCCTGAGGCCCTTGTGGCCAAAGTTGGCGATAAAACAATGCGCAGGATAAGATTGTTTCCACAACAATGAAAATTATTACTGTGTGGGGGCATACTAGGTCTTCACGAAGTTTCTGGAAATATTCTAAACCATATTTTTGAATTGCAAAGCAATGTACTGCTCCAGCCAGCATGGTCCCAATTATCACTTCAACTCAAGTAATGACAGTTTTAACCAAGGCCACCTGTTACTTCCATGTTCTTGCAGATTGACAGCACCTATATGCCTGTAATCAGTTGCGTAACGTGATGGAATTAATTAGGTCACTGCAAATTGCCGCGGTCATTAAAAAATTGCAGAAGGGCGCTTCCGTGAAAATTTTAAAACCGCCATTGAAGGGCCGTTGAAAAGGTCAGACCTTTTAGAATGATTTCCCTCAAATGTAAGACCTTAATCGTGCCTGCATTTTCATTATAAATGGAGATGCTTTACTATGTCCATGCACAGAAATATTGTGAAACAATGTTACATATGGCGGGGTGGTGAGGAAGGGGGGGCGTGACTCACCCCACTATCCATCTAGGACCGATAAAAATAGGTACCACATTGTGGGCAGCGAACAACTCAAATTGTAAATGTTGTGGCTTGGCTCTCCATACCAATTCGTCACTGTACTAGTGACGAATTGGTACATTCTGTTTACGTGACAACCCTTACTAGTTGGCTGTGTCGGGTGGTGGCGGGTTTTAACGACACATTTATATATTTACGCGATCTAACCCAAAAACTATCTATTATGGATTATGAACTGTTGCCCTATTAATAAACTGGACCCATCAAAGTCAAGTTCAATATCTAGCACTATTTCAGGGCCACCAACCGAGATGAACGTCGCCCTGTGCTCGTTAGGGCAGCACGACACCATAACCCAGTCTGATGACGTACGTGTACGTCAATCGAAACGGAATCTGAAGAAAAAACTAAAATAAAACAACTTTGTCGGTACCGAGGCTCCCACAAGGCCACGCGGGAGGGCGTGGCACAGTTTGGCGCCAGCTAACGTAGAGCGCGGTCGTGTCGCTACAGTTCTCTGCGGAGAATGACAACGTCTTTAAAAACAATAAACAACGGCGCTACTACGCCTCTCAAAATAAAATTAAGGCCGATCCACTCGCGCGTTTCCGAGATTCGGCAGCGAACGGGACACCCACGCCCTGCAAACGTCTCGGAGCGGGAAAGGATTACGTCGATTTGGCGACCTGGCGCACGCACATACTCTGCTGAGGAAGAGCATCGTAAATCTACTGGAAGGTTCTGCAGAGGGTTTTTTTTTCAACGGTTTTACTTAACATGAAAGCTGTGTCTGTGGTCAAATCTTGTAATCAAAAGTTAGTCTATTTCCTGTTGTCCAATCAATTTCAAATTTTGCACACGTACTCAGATCCGGTGACAATGTATGCCTGTATTAAAATCGGCATCAATTAATCAACGAATTGCCTCCTCTCAAGCATTTTTTTTTCATGGACGGCATATTAATGATATATTTTGTGTAGGTCAAAAATGCCGCGGTCCCTAAATTGTGGAATCGGCTTGCACAAGAACCAGGCGCCGCGTGTCTCACTTCCCATTGTCCAAGCGAGTTATGTACTTTTTAGTGCACTTTAAAATAAAACCTTTGTGTTTAAAAAAACTTTTTTAAAGGCGTTTTTCTTTCGCGGCCGTGCTTGTGCGGCACTTCGATGTCACTCTTTGTCCCCCCCCCCCCCCGTGTTGTCCGACGTTTCACACCACGTGCTTGGGGGGCTTCTTCAGGAACTGAAAGCAGCTTCCAGCGCGGTGCAGCCCAAGTGAAACGCGGCAAACAAAATCGGAATTCCCCCACTACAGTCGCATGGCTTCATCACCTCTGGTGGAAAAGCCACAACCCGACAATCGGGCCATCTACGTGCGTGTGTACGTTGCAATGCCAAGTGTTTTTTTTCGTGTCTTTTTGCTGGCAAAGGCTTGAGATAAATAAACAAGTAGACATCACACAACAACAGAAGCATTACGACCGCGGGACGATGCCTGCGAATGCTATTTGGTGCGCTCTACGGAGTAAATTGACAACGTTTGAGCGACTGCGGATTTACAACAACAACATCAAAAGCAACACGGGTTGTTTCTGGTTCAGAGATATGGGAGGATATGTTCTTGTGCAGGCAATGGAGGTAAGCTTGCCTGGTTAATGGTTAGCTTGGTATCAGTCTCGCATATTTGTGAAATTACGTGACCATATTTCCACTTAATTAGAATCTCACTCTCCCTGGATCCAGCGGCCGTAATGGGATTTATCGCCCATGGAACGCTATTTAATTAAAACGTCCGATCAAACTTGTCATTATCTTTCATGCAAAGTATTGCACCGTCTGCAAAAAGTGCTTCGAGTCAAAAACAGCTAACCATGAATCAAGGCAAGATGCTCTGCAGCAATGAACAGACAATGGTAAAGTCTCGGCAAGGCACTCTGAATGCTAAACTCTGCTGATGACGAGCTACAACATAGGGGCGATTCGTTTATAGATGCCCCGCTAAAACAACAGCGAGGGATTACAGAGTAAAGAACATTTTCATTCATAGTCGCTACACATCAATCACGAATCTCAATACACTGAATAAACCGCTTAACGTCGCTCCTGACGCACTTAGTTCCAACAAGAAAATCAGAGGGGTCATTGGACATCAGAAAGGTATCTATGAACGGATCACCTTGTATAAGCAAGTGTCTCAGAGTACACGGGAATTAGGTTCCACGTACACCCACGTAAGCGCGAATTTGCGTAAGTTGGGGGGGTATTCGCCGATACGAATGTGGGATATAGAATGTACGTAAATATCCATCAATGTTTAATAAACTACGGTACAGTAAATGATCACTAATTATCGGTAGCATCCAGGTCAGATAGAACACTATACTATTAACACTATATTGGTAACACTATACTATTAACAATATTAACACTATATTGGTAACACCATATTAGTAAAACTATATTAGTAACACTATATTAGTAACACTATTGTTAACACGGTTACGCGTCGTCAAATCCACGTATGCGTGATGGCGGAGTGGAGGGTGATTTGACTCGTCGATTGCTGTCCCGTGTGTGTAGCGATAGTACGAGTCACATAAAATACGAGTCGTCTTGCAAAATACAAGGGGCCGTCCATAAATGACGTCACGCGATTTTGGACGATTTTTGACCCCCCCCCACCCCCCATCGTCACACGGCGTCACAAAAAGTCAGACCCCCCCCTCAAATATGACGTCACAAAGCTCTGCCCCCCCCCTAAAAAAAATATAACACGCTTCAAATCGCTTTAAATTATTGTCATTGTAGTGCGTATTTAATGTGGCGCTGCACTCTGATGTTGTAGGAAAAGATTTTTTATTAAAAAGTATATCTAATTAAGTAGAACGTGTAGTCTATATTCATTTAAAGTTGCGCATTTTGATGTGACGTCACATTTCTCACCCCCCCCTCGTCACACATCGTCACAAATGTCTGACCCCCCCCCACCCTAGGTGCGTGACGTCATCTATTGACGGCCCCTAACGCAAAGTACGACTCGTACAAAGTGGGGGGAGTGTCGGAGTCGGTCCCGTACGAGCGGGTATCCGCGTACTCTGTGCCCGCGTGACACTCTGGGACCTCACTGGGACCATCTCCGCGGGGCTTTGCGGCGTCAAATCGCACGGGGAAACCCTCTAGCAGCGTGCAGATTCGCAGCGCGCACTCTGGGTTCCGATGCTCTGGAGGAAGTCAACCGTGCGTAGACCCACCGCCGCCTCGGCATAGCAATGTGGAATTGTGCCAACGTACGGGGAGAGAGGGGGAGAGAGAGAGAGAGGCGAGGCAACTTTGTGCACGGGTTCGCGCTCCGGTTGACGACGAATCAGCTGCGTTTCAGAAAAGGTTTGCGACGGGCGCCTTTCTCGATACGAACGATTTGCTTCATTGCGCGCGCACAACCACACCGCACACACGCGGAGCGCAAATGCAATTTTTCACATTTAATTAGCTCCTGTTTTTTTTTTTGACACGTGAATAACGTTGTAATTACGGTTACATATTTCCGCACGTCGAGGCTTTTCGGCAGTTATTATTTCATTGTAAGTAATTGTTGTTCAATACCGCCACACAGGGCAATTTGCACAATTCCCAAAAAAAAAAATCCGTTTGCGACAGTGTTTACTTGAATTGGCTTTCTGCAGAGATACCAACATGTTGACAGGAATGAACAATAAACTTTTTGTTTTCCATGGGACAACATGTTGACAGGAATGAACAATTAACATTTTGTTTTCCATAGGAAGGAAAACATTAACAATCCCACAAGGAACGGCCTTTAAATGAAAACAAATCTTGACCTTATCCCTGTTCAGAAAAATCATGCGCATTCGCTCTCTATAAAGGAAACTATGTTGATAGTTTATGCATTGCAGATGAAGATGCAAACGCTGTTGTTATTAATCAGGCAGAAACATGCGGAGCACGTACAAAAAAAAAGACAAAGATCCCCCGTCTAGCCTTAAGAGACTGCTGGGGCAAGTCCTGTGAGTAAGTAGCACCTCTGAAGGCCAACCTGGTACACCAGGGGGTGTGTGGCAAGCTACCACGCACGCCACTTTTGTCTCCCGTGTGGCGATGTGTACACATCACACTCGGTACTCATTTGAGGCCGAGTCGACCTAGGTGAGGCCCAGGTCCAGTTCAGATAATCGTCACTGGTGTCGGTCACGAGCGTGAATCGAGCTTGGGTCGTCTTAGCGCAGCGCGCTAACCACCGCGCCACCACTCCCTGCACACACACCGCACCACGTGCGCACATTCAGCTGCTTGTGAACAGAAAAAAAAATCTGCTTGTCAAGCAAAAAACCTGTGTAGTCAGAAGGTGAGCGACAGGTCACGCCACCGAGTCGGCAGGCAAGTCACCTTTGGTACCCTCCCCTCCTCACTGCTGAGACTAATGATACAATTTGAATGGATTCGCCCAAATACAATCGCATCTCTAGTCGCGGTATAGCACAGGGGAGGGCCATGAGATGAGAGGTTCGTGGGGGAGACGTGAAGAGAACTACGGAGAGAAATGTGGCACTTGTTGTGGGGGGGATGGATGAATGAGGTCAGTGCGATGATAAACACCACAATGCAATTCGAATAGAATCAGGTTCTCGAGGGAGAGAGAAATGGAGGAAGGCACGGAGGGATGGAGGATTGAAGGGAGGAGATGGAGGATGGGAGGGAGGGTCATGTTCTCGAGGGAGGAAGGGAGAGAGTAAACGTATTTTATTTCTATATTTATCTTTATTATATATAAACAATGTATTATTTAACAGGTAAGGCCCATTGAGCTATATAGCTCTTTTTCAGAAGCGACCTGGCCACAAAGAATAGTTCAACGAAGTGGCTGATGTGGAATGTATAGCAGACAAATTCTCTTAACGCGTGTTTCTAAATATGGAGGGAAAATGGGGAGGGACCCGGAGAAAAATCCTCGCGAGGTCTGGGAGAGACACGGGATCAAACCCACGACCTCCTGCATACCAGGAGAGGAAGTTCACGTCTCACCGGGAAAAGGATTTAGCGGCAGTGACATCCAGGGAGGAGGGAGTTCAGAATCAGAATATTTATTAATCCTGGACAAATCCGATGAGCTATGAAGCTCTTTTTCACAGATGTCCAGTGGGGGTACGGGATCAGAAAGTTACAACAACAAACGATACAATAAACGAGAGGTGTGAAAAGTATAGGAAGGGTAAGCAATTCGCTAAAAATAAATACATATGATAAGAGGTTTTCCCCTTTTTTCTCACATGATTCCTTGTAAAAGGTTTCAGTTTGGGGTTTTAACATCTTAACACCTGTTTTGTTGCCACAAAAAAGAGGAAACCCCTATTATCATATTTGGGTACTGGCAAAGGAGATCCCAAAATAAATGCATACATGAGATAAACGTATATACGTTCAAATCGCGTAAGTACACCAAATCCCAAATGTGGGCAAGGCAGCAAAAACAGTCCCAGACCGCACCAAGTCAACCCACAGGAGTCCCCAAATAAAACTGCACTTTAAACAATGGAACTCTCGATTCGCGGGTTACCGGATGACCGCGGAGGAGAAGGGAAACGCCAGATCGAGCAGAGACCGGCTGGAGGTGTTTAGAGGAGGTGGAGGTGGCGTGCTGCGGTGGAAGGACCTCAGGGACGCGGCGAGAGCGAGTGACGGGGACAGGACACCACCACCACCAGAGCCGACCCAGCCACTAAGCGACCCTTGCAATTGCAAAGGGCCCCGTGGCCAGCAGAGGGCCCCCTAGAGTCACTGCTAGCGAGTGGGTGAAAAAAATCATACATCAAAGGGGCCTTCAACCAAATTTTTCTTAGGGCCCCCAAAGGTCTAGGGCCGGTTCTGACCACCACCACCACCACCTCCACCACCACCATCCGACGCATCGCAGGCGCGTGCGTAATTAGCGGCGGGGACAATGAATTAATGATCGGCAGCCGGGAACGTAACGTTGAATAATGCATGATCGCCGCAATTATTTGCTTTTGAATTTTGATATAGGGCTGCTGCACAAACATTCTAGCTGTTTACACCACTGCAGGCATCACTCGCTCCTCGTAACCAAATTAAAACAGCTGGCATCGCAGATGGGTCAATGTTTACCAATTGAAAGAAATCGCCTCTTAGCAGTGTCAGTGTGAACTCTCCTGCTCCATTCACGTGCACAGCGGGGTGATTAGCAACGTGCGGTCTTGATGTCGAGGTTGGGTGAGCCAGTTGAAGGCCACGAGGGAGGCGATGTTGTGAACGTCCTAGATACGCTGCCGGAAAATGAGAAAATTGTCAAGTCGCTGTTCTGAATGAGACACTCGAATAAAGCAGGTCAGACCGGCGTGTCGCTGCACGCTCCTAAACACGAATGCGTTCGTCAAGCGCTGTAACTACAATCAAGTCGAACTGTCTCTAGGCTCAAGTGAACAGGCAGTCAGAGGTTGGCGAACTTAGGGAAAGGCGCCCAAAGGTCCAATGGTTGGTGCGACGCCATGAGAGCCGACGATGAGGTTCTGGTCTGGGCGACGCACTAGTTGAGGGATGTGGCATGAGGAAGGAAGCGGTGGCAATTTGTGGTGGCATCAAAGGCATTGATCATCTACACTGACAACCCCAAACCAGGAGAGGAAATTCCACATTTCCATGACAGGGACCAGTCTATGCATGGAAAAAAAATCACCGTTGCCTTCACTGTTGAATTTGTGGATGACGGAAAGGCTGAGGTTACCCCTGAATAGAATTGAAATTCAAAATGTTTAACAGAGTACCGTCTTATAATGTGCAACTTAGTCATCGTCGTCAGCCATGATCAATCCACTGCTGGATGATGACCTCTCAAGGCCGTCTCAGCATCCATCACAATTTCACGAGAATCCAACAATTCACCCAGCACCTGTGTACGAACCAATCTCATTGCTCCATCTCCATGGCGGCCGGCTTCTTGGGTGCGTGCCCATCTCCTCTAATCATTAGTTATCCTCAGCCCCAAGGCAATGTTTCTAGTGGAGAGCCACCAATATTGAGCCACGCTGATCCCAATGGAATCAACAGACAAAAAACATGAGACCATAAAGTATGTGGATCAACGATTGGCTGGCAATGGTCACCCGTGACAGCTTTCTGCTCTTCCAATTAGCCGCGTGAGATCTAGGACGCACAGTTGCAGGCGCAACGCTTAATCTCAGCTGGAGCTGTCCTGGGCCTGAGCTCCACAAAATATCCCCATCCCACTCCCACATTCTCTGTGCTGTGGGGGGGGGGGGGGCGGGGGTTCAGTGGTTAAGGGAGGTGGGTGTGGTGGGGGTGGGTCTTAAAAAATATTCCATAGGAAATGAAGCCTTGCTTGTAGGTTATAAAGACGTTTAATGGTACCTGCGAAAGGAGACATTTTAGAGTTGCTATTAGTCCGGGTGTCAGATCCCATCCTCTCCGATTTTTTATTCAAAGGCAAACTTACTAACCCCCCGAAAAGCCTGCTTTGCTATGCCCAGTTATATCCCCCCCCCCCCCCCCTCATAATGACAACTTGCGACACTTAAATACATTAGAGCTGCAGAATATAAAAAGGGAATATTACCCAGAGTGTAAAAGCCAAACTGGCAGAATCAAAGCGAATATATAATAAAAGCTGTTTTAATGGAATAAAATTAACGGAAATGGAATTCGCAGAGATGTGAAAGTGAATGCAAAAAAAATGTGAAATGAGTGATGGCATAAGAGAGGTACAGCACGAAAATTACAAGCTTCTGAAATGGGAACTGCCTGCAAATCATTAACTCTTGCATCTCAACATTGATCAGCTATCCATTCCAGAACAATGCGCTTCTAACCAGCTCTGTTATAACCCGTATACCGGAGGCTGTAGAAATTCATTGGAAGGGACTAAATATATTCAATAGGCATGCATCTTTAAAAACAACTGAATTGAATAATATATGTCTTGCTATATTTGTCCTTCATTTAACCAAGGGAGAGTCTATCCAGTCCATCATCACTTGCACGTGGTGCGCGTGGATAATCATAGTTAGCTATTAATTAGCTATCAATTTGTTATCGATAAAAGTCAAACATTTGAAGGTCTCCTCGGTGAAGGAAGCACCGGGCAATATGGCTTTTTGTCTCCGAATCAACCATGAGAAGGTGGTTGAAATTCTACATTCCTGTGGCCGGGGCCAATTCATTTAAGAGAACAATGCACTTCATGTCGAGTATGATTAGCGCGGTTGGCTACGAACGGTGCCAAAGAAGTGCAACACACATACATTGTCCGGGTCAGCTCTGACAGTTCTCCCTCCCTCATTCTTTTTTTTTACGATCAGAACAAAAAGCTGCTCGGTTTTACGGCACTTTGCTTCGTACATCATGTAGTTTTTTGTTGTTGTTTTTTGTTTGCTTTTGTGCCCCCTTTTTAAATCAAAGACATCACATGGTTTTCCCGTGTTACATAAACCCCATTGTGTGCTACTGTGTTCATAGACGCCAACAAGAAAATTCACCCTCAAAAACCCATTACCAGATCCCCTGCATTCGTCACGTTACACAAAGTACCCTCGGTAGTCCACCGCATCGAGAAAGATGCGACACCCCCCGTCAACTGAGAGTGCCGAAATTCCAGTCAAATTCTGGCAGAAACCAGTCAGGGCCTTGAAGATGCGACAGTGGCTGGGTAAGCCGCTTACTTCAATTGAGAATTTTCTGGCCCTATAGATAGCCAGTTTTGGCATTGTTCATGATGGATTTCGTCATTCCCTCTATATCCTTGGTACCCTCGTTCCCCCTATATACAAAAATAAGAATTGTGGGGGAGAAATAAAGATTGAATTTCAGAATATTTCGTAAAAGCTTATAGTGTGAGTCTAGGCTTTTACAGTGAACGTATTGATGCGCCACTGTTTCGAGCTCACCACAGAATACGCATTCCGGATTTGTGCCTGTGAAAAGTGCCAGAAATGTGTTCGTGGTCACAGTCCCATGGGCAATGCTCCAGCTCAGATCACCGTTGTGCTTGTACGATGGATTTGCGTAAAACAGCTCCCAATGAGGCCTCACGCGATCATTGCAGGGCATCGTGTCCCTCCAAGCGTAGCCTTTGCGTGACGTTATTTGTGGATGGTGGAAGTTGACCATTTGGGCGTAAAGTATTTTCTGGTCGTCATCTGAGAAGCACCCCTCCTGGTCATTCCCCGAGGTGTGCCGCCAGTGCTGCTGTGAATAAGATAGTTGAGCGTGCTTCCTCGCTGGGACGACATTCAGTTTTGGTGGCACTGGGCCACCGCCGGCTGACTCGTCACCAGCACTAACAGCAGGCGCGCGCCCCACTGCTGTTGAGAAAGATTTTCGCACTTCATTCACAAGCTTTGCAGCGAGTCTCACGGAGTGCATTCCGGCCATTGCAGCTATCTCGGTAGGGAGAAGCCACTGCCCCTCCGTGCCTGGTCTCACCAACTCGCCCACCCTCGTGAGACGTGCGTCTACCACGCGTTTCTCCATGACAGGGCCCACAAGAGAGGGTAGTGCCGTGTTGGGGTTCCGTAACAGCGGCTCATGATGCTGACCGAGGTTTATTCAGTCGGGCAGAGACAAGGGAACTCCAGGTATGTAGGATACTCCTGTAGAAGTGGGGAATCTATGCGAGTGGAATACACATAATGTCCATAAAGAAGAGCTCCTTGCTACACCGAAGGCCCCCGAGGTTATTAAAAAAAAATATCCTGTGGAACACCACATGGGTGATGGGGCCGAGTAGTGAAACCTCTGTACGGCTTGGAGACAAAATGTAGAAAGTTGGTTCCGTACACACACCAGACCTTGCCCGCCCTCCCGCAGTGGCAAGACCAATATGCCAGCAGCCACACGGTGCTTCCTATGTGACCAGAAGAAGGCAGCTATCAGTCTCTCAAGTTTTGCTATCAGGTATGCGGGTGGAGTGAGGGAAAAGACGCGGTGCCACAAGGTGCATGCAATCAACTGGTTCACCACCAGGGTTTTTCTTCTAAACGTGAGATATTTGCAAAGGCGCCCCCAAGGCTCCAGTCATTTCCTCACCTTCTCTTCCAAGAAATCCCAATTTTTCTGCAATGTATTTTCTCCAGGTCCCAGGAGCACGCCGAGATGGTGAAGACACTCTTTGCTCCACGTTATTGTTTTGGCCAACTCAGGGAACTGGGCTTCATCCCACTCCCCCACAAGCAGCCCACTGCACTTCTCCCAGTTCATCCTGGAGGAGGATGCATGGGAGTAACCCTCTTGGCACTCGTGCAACCGTTCGATGTCGTCAAAACTTAGTGAAAAGAGGAGAATGTCATCGGCATACGCTGTGAGGGTCACTCTCATACTGGGCTCTTTTATAGTTAATCCGGTGAGTCGGCGTCGGAGTAGATGCAGAAAAGGCTCCACGACGAGGATGTAGAGCTGTCCTGCCATAGGACAGCCTTGCCTGAAACCTCTTGTGAAGTCTATAGGAGCTATTAGTCACCATTAACTTTAACCAGACACTGGGCCATGTTATACAGCAAAATAATTAATCCCATGAAGCGAGTCCCAAAACCAGAAGCTTTTAGAGTGCCAAGAAGATATTGGTTATCACCCCTGTCAAAGGCTTTCTCTTGATCAAGGGAGAGAAAGACAAGTGGAAAGTTCAAATGCTTTATTGAGCCTCCCAGGCACGATGACGCCCAGCGCTTCCACGTAGATTTCGAGCGGGACATCGGTGGAAGCCGGGCAGCGGATTCCAGGCTCGCGTGGAGGCTCCAGCTGCAGCTGCTGCTGCTGGCGCCTTGCAGGCCCCAGAGACGGGCCTTGCGTAGGCGCGGTAGCTTTCGCGTACGTTGTTGCGGGTCAGGTGGACATTTTCACGTGTGTGAGATATGTCACACACAACAACTAAAGCAAACCTCTCTATTTTCTAAAGCCAGGAAAAAAATTACCAAAAATAAAAAATAAATCATTACATAAACATGGTCAATCCTCTTCTTGGTTCTTTCGGTAAAGTCACGTAGAAGGGAAGTAATAAAATAATAAAAATAAAACATAAAATAATTCTCACGACATTTCGGCCACAACGCAAGCAGCCGGAGTTCTCTAATATGCATTGTTACATTTCGAATCATCTTGCTGGAGTTCAGTGCGAGCTTGGAGCATGGGGAGACACAGGGCTAGGGAGAATGGCGCAGTTGAAAAATAAGACGAGGTTTTACCCTTTCTGGCAATGAAACAGGCGTTGAGATGTTCAACCACCAAATAACAAAACCTTTTGCAAGGAATCGAGTCTACATTAACCACACGAAGTGCTTGTGGTGAACATGCAAACACCATCTGGCATTGTATTCTTGGTTCTTTCGGTAAAGTCACGTAGAAGGGAAATCATAAAATAATTTAAATAAAACAATAAAATTCTCACGACGTTTCGATTGCAACACAATCAATCATCATCAGGTGTGATGTATTGTTTGATTTTTATTATTTTATTATTCCCCTTCTACGCGACTTTAACGAAAGAACCAATAATATGAATCCCTGCAGTCACGAAAGCTTGAAATCGAAAACACATTCCTGCGGAGGGAGCTGGTAGGAACGTTGGGTTGCTCGGTCAATGGCCAGGGTCAACGGCGGCGTGGTGTATTCCGCAAATATGGCCGACTGTGAGGGCGGGCACAAGCCGGCGTGAGTAGGTTAAACGTTGAGTTTTATAAGGGCACCACGGGGTGACCAGCCCCTACCCACCCAGCCCCACCCCTCCCACCCCCAACCCAACCCCACCCTCCCCACTCAGCCCCTCCCCACCCAGCCCCACCCTCCCCATCCAGCCCCTCCCCACCCTCCCCTCCCCACCCAGCCCCTCCCTGCACGACGGACGGACGGACACAATAATCCCCTGTGGGCTGGTGTAACCAGGAGGTGCCTACCAGTATAAAACCATCTGGCATTCTTTGGTCTGACACTGGTGAGACGAGGACGTAAAGAAGGCTGCCTCTGGTGTAGGCCAATCCGTTTCAAAGTCAATGCCATTTTTTATCAGCAGAGCGTGTTTGTTTGCATGTTTACCACAAGTACGTGCGATTAATGTCGACTTGATTCCTTGCACAAGGTTTCTGTTTGGTGTTTGAATTATCTTAACACCTATTTTATTGCCAGAAAGGGTAAACCCTACTCTTATTTCTCATACTTCGATGCTGGCAAAAAAGGTCCCATGATAATGGAACAATTATTTGCACGAATAGAGACGTAGAAACGTAAGGAACAAATCATTGCAGTCGGAGGTAGCCTCGTGACTTCGATATGGCTCAAACCGTATGGGTGAGAGCCAGGATTTTAATCATTGCAGACACCCTTACTTAAAACAGGTTCTCAAAGCATTACCATATTGATGGTCCTGAAGCCCAGTGTCTTATGACTGCACGTAAAAAAAACCCATCGTATTCAATGCGGTAATTTTCAGGTTAGGCTCACAGAGCAATTTTATTAATACATCTGCGGGGTCCTATACCTCCCTCTGCAATTAGGTGGGAAGCCTGATTACACGTGTGTATTGAAGGTAACAGTACAATGGTTAATAAAGAATAAGATATTTAATTGCCTATTGCTGCAAGAGCTGCCCCGCAACTTCAAAGTCATAATTTGTTATCAAGTCTCCTTTGTGCTAGACTTTCTTTCATTTTTCACCGACCTGCGAAATTAAACTTTGCTCAGCATCATTTCGAAAACACAAAAGAGCGCGCGTCCAACGAATGTAATTTGCAACTAAATCATAGCTCCGGCGGTGTTGGTAAAAAAAAAGAACACCTTTTGCAAGAGCATTGCCCGTACAAGTCATTGTCAAGCAGTGCATCCATCCCGTGCGCGCAGGCTTAAGCAGCTGCAACTCACAATTGGTATTCCTCGCATGTGGGCTGCAACTTTGAAAGAGCTACAGTATACGAGACATAGCATTCACGGGCCTCCTGGAAAGACTCTCAAGGTTGTGAAATTGTTTCAAGATGTAATAAACGCCAGCATTGGGAGATGCTTTGTACTGCCTCCACCATGCTCTTGAATGTGTCAGCAGTGACAATAACACAACGTTTTGTTTGTAATCCGATATTATCTGAAAAGTACGAAAAGAGAAGCATGGGAAGAGGAATGCTGGGATTTATGTCGAGAGATGGAAATAGAAATGCATTGGGTCGGAGAAGATCGCTGGAAGGCAGTGACGGCTGACGGGTGAGACTGGTTACGGAATGGCAGTCGAAGGAGGGAATGCGCCCAAGGGGCCTCCCACTGCGGAGTCGGGGTAATGAAATCATGTCACGTGCAGGATTGGAATGGATTGTGGCATTGCAGGCCCATGACAGATGTCAACCGGCATACGGTGGGAGGCCTTTATCCAGCAGTGGCTAAAACGTGGATGAAGATTTTAAAAAGTATTATAAACAATACCCAATCGCTGGTGTGTAGGTAGCAAAACGAAGCGCTCATAGGCCGCAAATGTTCACTTTCCAATCATTGCCATAGGTCATCGGGAAAAGCTTTCCCACGTTCAATATGTCCCTCCATAAATCACCGCTGGAAGTGGAAGCGAAAGCATTCTTAAGTTCACAGTGACTGCTCATGAATCACTGTTATATACGGACATACAAAGCGTGTTTTACTTTAAATGGGCCCGTTGATCTCGAGCACAGGTAGATGATAGAGACTTGTGTTCAAGCGACATGCAATAACACCGTTGGATGAGACTCGTTACATTTCAAAACACACAACACGATATAAAAAAACAGCAAAGTATGCTGCAGAGTAATTACCAAATAGCTTATTAAATACACGGCTCGAACGTGAAGATAATGCTCGCATTTTTCAATTAGCTGAAAGCACGCGGCCCCCTTGTGCATGCTGTGACTGAATCGGGCACCGCAGTGATGAGAAGGGCGCCGTGGTGGCGAGATGTTAACTCCATCGCCTGGTATGCAGGAGGCCGTGGGCTCGATCCCTGACGCCTGCTGCTCTACGTGGTCGTGTGGTGAAGTATGAAGTATGTGGTGCAGTATGTAGTGCAGTATGTGGTGATGTATGCCCAAACAAGCCCCGTGACGATGACTGGGGACATGCGGAGTTATTTTGTCACTGGCTAAACCGCGAAAGGATTCAAATACACACATATACAGGCATACTTGAACGTGGGTACGGATGGTAATACAGCCCAGGACAGGACTTATAGTCCTAACATAAATGCCCAGAAATGCCTTAAAAGGTATGACTTCAAATACATGACCTGAAAGGTCTCTGAGTGTTCCCTCCGATCTGCTGGAGAACCACACGTACAAACGGCGGGAGAAGAACAGCAGCAACAGACTTTAAGGAGTGACACTTTACCCCACAAGAAAGCATTAGTGCCGTGTCATGAATGTTTTAAAAGAAACCCATTATACATTTAAAAAAAGAAAATCACCTTTTTTTTGCGACCTGTATCTTGAATGTATTTGTACCAACGTGATGCCTCCCTCGGTCTTTCTCAAGCTACGACTGCATGCAGTCATTCATTAATGTAGAACAAAATAAAAAATAAAACATTATTTTGTCAAACGTGGAAAAATAAAAATGGTCACAGAGTGAATAATGTATTTTGACCTCGTGTTTTCATTACAACTGCGGACAGACACAGCATCCGTTATTTTGCGCGTATAATCCATTCTACACATGCATAATACATTCTGAGCCATCGGTATGTAACATTTTGTAAAAACAGTAGTTGTTCGTGATAAATGTGTTAAGATTTTAATTCGAGGTGTGATAAGTCATCCTCCCCGACAATTCGCGAAATTGTTCACATTCAGGGCTCCGCGATTCTAAATCAAACCACCAAAAAACCCAGGACCGCACAAACCCTCCAAAGACAACATTTCCCGAGACCTTGACGCTTCGCCAGCATTTGACCACTTCGCAATTAATTGCACAGCCGCTTAATCTTGGTGGGCTTGTTCGCCATGCAAGGTAAAGAGCGGCGGCCACAGTGGGAGTAGCGAATTAGTGCGGTCACTCCACGCGCGGCTCAGGTACACGCGCAGGCGCCACAGGTGACGTGGTCACGATCTCCGGCTCAAATGAGAGTCGAGACGGTGATCACCTCCTGCTTACAGCCTCCGAGCCAGTGGTGGGAATTCCGCAAGTCCCATGGCGGGGGTGGTGGGGGTAGGGGAGGTGAACCTCTCCATTAGGACAACCGCTGCTGGCTTCACGGCAAAGCGGTACTAAATTGTTTTGTCAACATCCGGAGAGATGATGGGCAGAGTCAAAAAAAGCGAAACTAGGATTTGAACTCGATTAATTCTAGCCAACTCGCTCTCCCGCTGAGACACCTGGCCAAATCTAATATAATGAGATGTAAATTGAAAGTTCTACTATTACAATGAAATGAAATTTTTAAAATGGAGCGAACGATATTTCATTAATGTTATTGAAACATGCTGTGTGCGTATGGCTCAGCTCCCCTTGAAAGCAGCAGCAGCAGCTCTTAATGTGCCCTAGATGCTGTCGAGTGCATTTCGAATGGGATGTGCCATATGTACTCCCATCTCCTTCAACATCAACATCTCTTAACCGACAGCAGTGAGCACGCAACTGGTAAGTCGTTGTGTTCATTAACATCGGCACTCCAGCCTGGAATCCCTATTTATCATGTTTATTAAAAACCCGTGCCACTAAATAATTGTGTTGCCAAATGTATTATTGTAATTACACCACGCATACATAAATCACTTTATTCGATTTGTGTGCATGCAATTAAACTTAAGCCGAACAACGCTGACGGATTGCACTTGAGGTCACACAGGAAAAGTAGTTAACGGCAGAGAGAGAAAGAGACCGCACATTTTCCGCAGAATTTAGGTTATTTTCCGCTTTGCCCGCCAGCACAGATCTGTCAGCTGCACCGAGAACGTGATTTATGTTTTGCATTATTGCCTCATTTCGCCAATTAAGTTGATTTTGGCTCGGCTAGTGTCGGTATCGTGTCAACGGTGTTACCCCATTCCTCCACCACCAAGCAGAGCCCAATCAAATTGGGCAAACGTTGGCAATAGATTTGTGCTTTATAAGCAAACGGGAATGTTGAGCACCGAGCAAAGTTGCTGACAAAACATTTTTACGGACATAAAGCACACGTGCAGATAAAGTACGTCGACGATTGTCAAAGAATTTTGCTTACCGTCAACATTCCTGCTTTTTGATAATAGGTTTTCTCCCTTTTTTCTGGCAACGAAACAGGTGTTAAGATGTTAGCACGCCAAACTGAAACCTTTTACAAGGAATCGTGTCTGCGTCAACCACAATGCTTGTGGTCAGAATGCAAACAAAAAAACAAACTCTAACAATAAATGCATTGTCCTTGAAACTGATTGGTCCACACCAGAGATAGATTTCTTTTGAGCCTCGTCTCAAACGGTGTTAGGCCAGAGGACGCCAAAAGGCTTTTTGTTCATTCACCAAATAAACTGGCTCATTTACCCATGACGTGACAACTTAATTTGATTAACTCAATCGGGTGCTGGAGGGTTAAAGTAACTAAACAAATATGGATATTCATACCGACACGTCGATATAACCGGAAAGAAACCCACTACGAATCATCACATTGGTCGTGACAGCCTACGTAAATAAAAATAACCTCGTTTTCCCATTTACAGAGTTGTCATCTTTTACCGACAGCTTGGAGAGCCGAATGTAGTTCAAAATAACTCACGAACAAAACGCGGAAGATCTCGGGTTTGACCTTCCACGAAGTTCACGGCCCAACCTGAAGCTCGTCCGCTGCACAAACCATGGCAGATGCGGATAACCTGATGCACAAATGTAAAATAATAAAAAGACATCACAGCGACGATGATACACCGCTCCGCTGCTCCTCCTGACGCGGTCGATCTGGGCTTGACATCCTGAATGTGACATCGTAGTCTGTCGTTCTGCATCGGCATCAGCAGCCGTACGGATGAAGAAGACCGACAACATCCAGAGGGTTCCGCTGGAAATGGTGATCCTCGGGAGCAATCGAGGGTTTCGCATGAAGTCATCCTGTTAATTGTCTTGTATTGAATTTACGTGTGAACAGAAATTTTTTTATCCTCGTTAACAAAAACACTTGTGTTTGCTCGCCGCGTCAACTGAGCGAGAATAAATGCTCATATTTCTGTGCTCCATATGTCGACTGGACATCTGTGAAAAGGGGCTTTATAGCTCGTCGAATCCATCCTGTGTCAATATATATTCTGATTCTAACATATCATCTTTGTGCCTTTGACATTGCTAATTCCGTGGGATTATTAAAGTCAACAGGCAGCGATCGTGCGTCAAACAACGGTCTGTGTGTGGCAGACGATATCTGCACGAGTTCCTTGACAAAGGGAGACTCTCCGTTTAGCGAAATCATTCTGAGAATGCGGCTGTGACGGACTGGCCGTGGCGCGCAATGCCAGCCAGGGGGATCCCCAAGGTCGCATCCGTCAGACAGGTCGGGTAGGGAAAATAACGGAGGGCAGTCAGCGGTGTGAATGAGACTGCCGATTGAGATGGATTCTCGACAAATGCACTTTAATTGGACTCCTCTTGCCACGTCCCATCGCGACGGCAGTCTGAAGTTGTGGAGCAAAGCGAAGGGCCCCGAGGCTCTTGTGTATTCGACATTTTTCGTCGACATTTGCACGCGAACCACCCGGACGGGCTGTTGGGGCAAGTGCTGTTAGCGAGCACCTATGAAGGACGGCACGGCACACGTGGGGGGTGGGTGGCCAACACCACGCCCAAACCGCCTTTGTCTCCCCAAGTGGAGATGTTTTTTCACACCACACCAGGTACTCGTTTTAGGCAGAGTCGACCTAGGGGAGGCCTTGGACCGGTTAAGACAATCGTCACTGGTGTTGGCCGTGAGCGGGAATCGAACTCGGGTGGCCGGGTTTTCAGCGCAAGGTGCTAACCGCTACACCTGCTACTGTATTAATTTAAGGCCGAGTCAATGTAAGGGAAGCCCAGGCTTAGAACCCGTTCGAATATCGTTTTCCACTCATGTTAGCCGTGGCCAGGAATTCAACTTAGGTTGCTGGATTTGCAGTGGTCTTATCACTGCCCCACAGCTCTTAACAACAATCCCCTTGTAGTCTTCACAGACTGTTGGGGCAAGTGTTGTTAGTGAGTAGCACCTATGAAGGTGCTACTCCAATACACAATCCAAAGAATGCATAAAAACAGCTACATTTCAATAATTATTTTTTGTTAGTAATATATATTTTGAATTCATCAATCCACGTGTAATAATCAGCCTTGTTGCTCTTCATCATATGCTAGCAATGTTCATATACTAATCAAGCACAAACTGACGCTATATGTTGTCCTTCCCCCGCACCTCCGATTAGCACGGTTGGCTACGTACGGTGCGAAAGAAGTTCAAAGTACGGTACACACACACACACACATTCCAAGCGGTCAGTCAAGTCACATGTTCGGAGCGAGGCTGTTGCATTGCTACCATCACGGTGGCGGTAACTCGGGACGCATAATGCACCGTTCCGCGCTAGGATTGTCGTGACTTAAATGTGGCAACAACGTGGACCCTGGAGATGCGCAACGAGGACACGGCCTCACGGCGCGTCTCCTGTCCCTCGCCGCTCAACCTCATTGTTGTGCTCCTATCAGCTGCCGCGCTGCGTCAATCGTAACAATTCACGAATCGGAGGACGAACGAGGCCATCCGCTTCCCTGATTTTTAAAATCCTTTATATTAAGTTCACTTGC
>CM025610.2:2568399-2585077 GCA_014621495.2 Entosphenus tridentatus
GCCATCTCAAGCCAGAGGACGAGAGGACTCTAGCCGCCACGCATATACAGGATTTAAGTGAAAAACTTTGTTTTTACGGGTTATCTTATTTTATTTTAAATGGATGACGTCCGTGCAAGGAAACTCCATGCATATCGTCACGAGCAAAAAAAAACACGCGTGTGTGAATGTTGAACTTCTTTCGCACCGTACGTCGGCAACCGCGCTAAATCGGAGGTTCGGTCCAACAAGGCCGACCCTCGCTGCTGCCTGCACAGTTTGCTGGATCAGGGGCGGCCACGAGCAGAGGCACAGCCACCACGCCAGGGTTTCCCCCGGTGGTGGAAGTTTGCATTTGAAGTATTTACGAAAGGAAGGGGGACGGGGGGGAATTTAAAAAAAAACCCCACCGTGTTCCATGAAGGTCACACGATTACAATAAAATGTGGATTACACAAGGATCTCATTATTGTCCTCCTTTAATTAAATTTAATTGACAGCTCTAATTAAAAAAATCGTAACTGCCATAAAGCGGGCGAATCTTGGTTAAATTCCTGACCACATCTCAAAGTATCGTCCAAAGAGTATCGTCCAACTAGCCTCCCACCCCTCCACCACGACTGACACGGCATGCGAAGGCATTCATCAGGTAATGAGTGGCATTGTGAAAAGGCCGTTCGTTTTTATTATTGCTTTTTCAAATCATTACCCTAGTAACGTCGCTCCTCAAAAGCGAGCGTACACAAATTAAATTAAATGTTTGAACATTTTGTTGTTGTTGTTGTTGTTGTAATTAGGGGTGTCTGAAGACAGTCTGTTCTGCATGACGCCGACCGTGTCCCCAGCTTCTCATTACCCCTCGGCGCAAGCCAAAGCAGCTTAATTAGGGGTAAATTGAGGGTTGAAATAAAAACATCGTACCACAAATATTAATTGGTGTCCATCGTGTGCAGTCAATGTGTTTACCGTGTTCTAAGGAGGTGATCATGCAGAACCATTATGCAGCAATGTGCCGCGGGAAATAATCTATGGAAAAGTGAAACCCCCCCCCGCCCCCCCCCCGCGAATTTGGATTATCAACAGAGATGTTCCTGCTTCAATCAATACGTAAACAATGATTCGTTTATTGGATCGGGATGGCCAAGCGGGTTGGAGCGTGCATCGCTCGGCCAGTTTGTGTCTGCAGCCAATGGCTCAATAACAAACAGCTGCCTGGTGATTTTTTAATTTGCAGGAAATTGTCCAGCGGTTTTCGTCTGTGGCGAAGTTGAGGCTTCAGATGCTGCGGCATTTTGCAGGAGTGCGTCATCAACTTACCAGTTGTGTATGCCAAATGGCAGTTTAAAAAAAGATTTGTAACCAAACGTGATAACAAAAATGAAAACGTGATTTTGTTTGTTATCTGTATCTCATTACAAAAAAGTATAATTAATTGATATCACTTTTCAACGAAAAAATCTGAAAGTTAGCGAGGTTTCCGACTCTCCTCTGTCCTGCCCTTAGTCAAAAATATAAACTCCACATTCCTCTGACAAGAGTGAGTGTCCAGATACCAACAAAATAGTGCTCATTTGTATCATCCCTGAAAAGGATGATGGGCCGAGATGACCCTTGACTGAGATTTGATCTCACACCCTTGCGTTGTGAGCCTCTCGCTCTAACCACTGTGGCGCCCGACCACGTGTGGAATAATAATTATTAGAAAGGTGACACGAGGATAATTGAAATCGTTTTGAGTGGATTTCACCACTCCGTGGTTCACACGGCCCGAAACCAAGACAAAGCTCCCCAGTGTAGCCTACATAGACGGTTGTGGCCAAGTGCTGTAAGCAAAAGGCTATGAAAGTCGGCACAGTACATACGTTGGTGGTGGTGTGGCCAGCACGACGCATCGTCTCATTTGTCTCCCCAAGGCTCATGTTTATATTCCACACCAGGTACTCATTTAATCCCGAGTGGCCCTCGGGCAGGGGTCGACAACCTGCGGCCCCTTTAAGGACTGCTTTGCGACGTTATTTATTAAGGACCAGCGTCTCGTATTCACGCGCACAGTGGCAGCTCTTGAAATATTGAATTTGTTTACCGAATTCGAACCAAAAAAAATTAACCCGTAAAAACAAAGTTTTTCACTATAAATCCTTTATATGCGTGGCGGCTAGTCCTCTCGTCCTCTGGCTTGAGATGGCTGCCACCTATGGGCAAGATGATTGCATGGCAGCATTAAGCAATTGGTAATTAAATATAATATTTTTGTTCTAAAAAGTGTAAAATTTTGGAAAAAAAATTTCACGAACATTAATTGTCACGCACAACGAGTCTGTGTGGAAAATGTCAGCTCGATTGGATCACGGGAAGTGGGTTAAAAAACGACCGAAAGATTTGCACGGTCGTAAGCAAGCAAGCGCGCAAGTGAACTTAATATAAAGGATTTAAAAAAAAAGTGGCTCTTGCCATCCCCCTGACATAGGGGGCATGCTGCTCAAGACCGGCGGAGATGTCATTCACCAACTCAGCCACAGACACCAAGCCCACACCGAGGCTGGTGGAGACGGCGGTCAGTGGCCCATCACGGGGCGTTTCGAGAGAGGGCCCACCTTGGGGGTTACGCCGGGCACCGTGCGTGCTGGGCACATGCCCGCCGCAACGCGCTGAAGGCGGCTGCAGTATGCGGATGACGCGTCTCCTCGCTGCAGCCGTCAGCAAGCGTCAGAAGTGATTTATGAAGCAACCTCGGGTTAATTGAAGGTTTTGTTTCGCCACGGAGCCAGCGCTGTAAGTGTCGCGGACGGCACAGCATCGCACGTGACAGAAACATGTGCTTGAAAATTCAACACTTTATATTTAAATTAGCATTAATAATAATAATAACAACGATAATTTCCAGCCGCGCGTCAACAAACAGTTGTGTGAGAACCATCATTCGCCATGTTGCTGATGGGGGCACACGTAGGCTTTCGCGACCAATATTATGGATGGTTATTGTGCAAACATTGACCACACAAATGAAGACCAAAACATTTTTTTAAAGACAAAATTAAATAAAAATCAGCTCACGCCTCCAAACACGGACAATGCCCCACAAAAATCAGCCCTTGAAACACATCACGGTGGCGACGCTATCGTTCGCGCTCCTGCACCATGCACCCGGCCAAACCTCGGTTCAATCCCCAGCCTAGGCTAACATCAGGGGAGCGTGGCAGAGGGGGGTGGGGGGGAAAATGCCAGATACAGTTTAAAATGTATTCGTGGCATCTTTCTGGCAGAAAGGCGCGGGCGGATATCTGAACCGGTCCCGGAGGCCCTACCTCCCCCCCCCCTTTATGAACGCTCACTGACCGGCGCGGTGAAGTATGGTCAAACAACCAGCAAAGGCCGACACGGGGATTGGAAAGCCGTCACTCAGCAGTGGATTCACAACGATTTTTATTTGGTTGGCGGTCAAGGCTACAGCTCTGCTAAAGTGAAATGTTTACAATTGTATATCCCACTTGAACAGCCCCGTCAATTATCTGGAATGCATTGTATGCTGTAATGGGGTCTAATAAGTCTTGCCAAATTTTATTTTCCTGCCAATGCTGGAGAAATTATAACCCTTGCTTTTGAGACAAAACGCAGCGAGCACTTTAATTTTAAAGGCCGAGGATGCGTTTCTTTGTTTACACTGCACAATGGGGAACTTCAATTTCATTTCAATAAAAAACTGCAACAAAACGAACCTCTTAACTGTTCTTTTCAGGTATGCTAAGGGATTAAGACTACTCGTTCACAATTATAACAACAAAGCCGCAAACATTCTGCTTTTCTGAATACGTATCTTTGTTACTTTTCTATGTTACTTTTCTGAATACGTATCCGCCCTGCTCAGCCAACGGGATTTAATAAAAGCTGACAAAGGACCTCTCTTGAGTAATGCTTCAGCAAACAGACCTCCAACGGGACTCTTTGTTTTGCAATAATCTTCCTGTAATACACACACACACACATTCCAATCCTTCACACAACCTGAAATATCAATACATCCCGTGCCCTTGCAAACCATTATCGGCACTGAACAACAACCAAACGCACCTCCGATTAGAGCGGATGTCTACGTACAGCGCGAAAGAAGGCACCTCTTGTGGTCTTGTGATGCAACAATTTACGAATGTTCTGCACTTCAGCCGGTATCATGATCGCTCCTTATCCACGGTGGCTATCCTCTAGGGCAAGTTCCTTCCTCTGGATGTCATTCCCCACCACTCAGTGTGTCTCTCCTGGACAATATTCTTTGGTACTCTTTGGTCGGTAAAGTCACGTAGGTAGAAAAAAATTAACCCGTAAAAACAAAGTTTTTCACTATAAATCCTTTATATGCGTGGCGGCTAGAGTCCTCTCGTCCTCTGGCTTGAGATGGCTGCCACCTATGGGTCAGATTATTTCAGCGCAAGCATTAAGCAATTGCGAATTAAATATAATATTTTTGTCCTAAAAAGTGTAAAATTTTGGAAAAAAAATTTCACGAACATTAATTGTCACGCACAACGAGTCTGTGTGGAAAATGTCAGCTCGATTGGATCACGGGAAGTGGGTTAAAAAACGACCGAAAGATTTGCACGGTCGTAAGCAAGCAAGCAAGCGCGCAAGTGAACTTAATATAAAGGATTTAAAAATAATAAGAGATCACGACGTTTTGCAACACAAGCAACCTGAAGACGGTTGCTTGTGTTGCGATCGAAACGTCGTGATCTATATATTTTTTTCGACCTACGTGACTTTACCGAACGAACCAAGAAGATGAATCCCTGCAGTCACGAAATCTTTAAATCGAAACTCCTGGATACATTTATTTTTATATTATTATTGCTCCTATTGTTGTTACGAATGTTGCTGCAGTTAATCAAAACGCAGGGCACTCATTTAGAGGAACTGCCGACAAAGGCAAGATATCAATTTCATACTACATTGCCATTGTTGCATCATACAGCAACCGAGGGAGAATGGAGCTGTGTTCTGTTGGCAGGCACGGGGTGCCGGGCAGGAGGTACGCTGTTCTTGTCCAAATCGAAGGCACAGAAGCAATCGCCAATGCCCAACGTGGCAAGAGTGCGTTCTCGCACCTCCGATTGGCACGGTTGGCTACGTAACGGCGCCCAAGAAATGCAGCGCGCACAAACACGCACTCACTCGCGGTGTTAATACTCGTGAGACCCCCCTCCCCCCCCGTGATGAAATGAGATTCAAAAAAGCCCCCTTAAATGCATGCGCGCTCCATGGGGAACACGTTTTACGGTCATCTCCATAAACAAGGCACGACGTCTTCTTGGTTCTTTCCGTATTAGTCACGTAGAAGGGAAGTAATAAAATAATTAAACATAATAAAATAATTCTCACGACGTTTCGGCCACAACGCAAGCAGCCGTCCTCAGGTGAAACCAGGTCTGTCGAGACGACAGCGTCTGAATGAAACAGCAGACGTGCTTGGAGCATATATATAAGCTGGGTTGTAAGGGGGGGGAAGGGCGCCTTGACAAAAGAATTTGCATATCAAGAGGAATTTAGCATATTTATGGGAAATGCAGGTATGTGATTAGTACTACTTATGTCCGTGAGCGTTTACCCGACGCTCGGAGAGCGGCAAGTCCCCCTCGCCTCCGCCTGGGAAGGTCGGTTGGGGGGGAGGGAAGGTCTCAGGGGGGTTCTCGCGTAAACAAGTTATTGTGGCGAACACACGCGGCGGTCCCCGGGGGAGAGGGGAGCACGTGAGGATTTGAGCGGTCAAGCAATTAGGGCGCTATCGTGGCCGACGAACAACGGGCGCCTGACTAACAATAGCGGTTGCCCTCAACGGTGGATTCCCCTTGGGCAATCTGAGACACAATGCGGACGAGCGGGTGACCTGGCAGGCGCGGCCGAGGCCACATTGGGCACCAGGCGGATGTCTCATGATTATTCCTCCACGGTGCAGGTCGTACGCGGCGGCCACTCCACAAATATACGCACGGTTCGTGGTCACGTGACCGTCGGTCGGTCGGTCGATCGATCGGTCGATCCTGCGAGATGCACGTGTGGTAGCACTGACTCCCGATTTCTGCGCAGAGTTGCCGATATCACAACGGAATCTGGGTGTGTGTGTGTGTTAAATGCCGAAACATGTCCACCATGTGACCTCTGGTCAAGCCAAATCACCCATATGTTCACAATTTGTAAAATAAAGTCTATTCCTGTGGGCTCTTGAGCATCACTAGAAAATGAGCTGTGTGCATCCTAATAGCCATACCCAGCATTCAATTAATGTATTCTCGGTGTGCCATCTCCACACCCTCTACAAATTAGCTCTGACTCCCATTCTCATTACAACTGCCCTGGTCCGATTCCATCTCCCGGTGCAGCTGAAAAAAACAATGGGGCAGGTTTTTTTTGTATTCCATCACCTCTGTCCACCCAGGAGTAGATGGATGGGTTCACCGCATGAAGGTCACTTGCGCCGGGGTGAGAGTGTGGCTACTCCCGCCTCTTCCAAGATCGTCTCTGACCAGTGTGGAAGAGTAGGCCAAAATGCCTTCCAGATGGGGCTCTCTAGAGCTCCCTGCAGGTGAGGCTCTTTCACCAGCACTTGCAGGACTGCACCTGTATCTATATTTTGTCGCTCTGTCCCTTCTTTACAGCTCGTCGGGGCTAGTTCACTCAGTACTGAGTGCGAGGTGAGGACAGGGGGAATTGGGTTGATTCTTCTACATTGCAACAATCAACACTACACCAATGTAAAACACATAGCGCTTGATGATGATGTGAAGTTAAAAAGACCACCCGTATAGCCTTGACAGACTCTCGGGGCAGGTACTGTTAGCCGGTATGACGCACGAGGAGGTGGGTGGCCAACACCACGCCCGGCCGCATTTCTCTCACTATTGACGATGTTTACAATTGGTACCAGGTACTCAGCTAAGGCTGAGTCGCCCTAACGGTGGCCCATGACCGGTACAGATAAACATCACTGGAGGAGTTGGCCGTGAGCGGGAATCGAACTCAGGCCGCCGGGTTCGTAGCGCACACGACCCCATATATAAAATACATGCCAAGGGGTGCAGCTGGTTTTGGAAGTGGCAACTGTCAAAATGTAAAGCCTTGCTGCACAGTTGTCATTCACAGTGGAAATTGTACATTACTACAAAAGGATAAATTTCGATTTAAAGCTTTCGTGACTGCAGGAATTCATCTTCTTGGTTCTTTCGGTAAAGTCACGTAGAAGGGAAGTAATAAAATAATAAAAATAATAAAACATAATAAAATAAATTATTTTATTATGTTTTATTTTTATTCTTATTATTTGCTTTATTATTTTTATTATTTTATTACTTCCCTTCTACGTGACTTTACCGAAAGAACCAAGAAGATACAAAAAAATAATTCCCCCAAGATTTCACACTTTTCCCCTGTAGTGGAATTTACTCGGCTACTCATCCCTGCTTGAGTATTTCAAAGATGTTTTTGTTGCGAGTCAAAGCCAACAAAAATTCACTACTAAAAATAGCAGTGAGAACTTTTCTTTGATGATGGCATTAAGCCAGCTATGGAAATGCTGTGTTCTCATGGCAGGGCCCAAGTCTCACCCCATATGTAAACCAATGTTGACTTCCCAAAATGTCTGTGTGTGTGTTTTTTCCACTTTGCTAGTGTAGAAAAAAAGTACGTGTTACTTAAATAATACACCAACCAATCGCTTGGTTAATGAAATGTATAAAATGTGCCAAACCAAAAGTACATTGCATTTTTCATGCGGTTTCGTCCAGTTTTGTGTGCAAAAAAAAAAACGTCTTGAAAATTTGCTCCCAGTGCTGCAATAAATCAAATGGATTTTGGAGAATGTTTCTTCTTTAATGGCTTTCTCCGTACATCACGAGCTCGACGCTAGCTCTGCTGGAATTGGGTCGAAGTCATTTAGAATGGGTGGAAACCGCAGCAGCAGCAGCACCTGGGGAGGAGGCCACCACTGCCACAGAGGAATGTCCTGGAGAAGAAGGATGCCTGCAGGCGCTACCGAAGGCCACGTCGGCACCATTCATTACGGCCTGGAACGTACCTTTTACAGCTCATTTACGTCCGCATTAGCCGCCGACAGGACGCAAAGCCTTCCCCAAAGACAGCCACGCTGACTGCCATTGTGCGACTTCACTCCTCATTGGATCTTTCCGAAGGTCACCGCCGTGACAAATGTGGGAGATTTGCGGCTTGAAAGCAAATCAAACCCTTCAGCTTTGCTTTTTATGTTTTGTTCCCTTTCCATTCAGAATACCTTTAGGTACAGCACTGTATCTGCATTGAAATTGACAACAACAGCGATGAAATATGACGATCTGACAACGATACCGATTAGGCTGCATGTACTTGTGTGATATTGCAACGTATGTAACCTCATTCGAGTATACAAATGCTTTCATCAGTCCCATATTAGGGTGGCACTGTGTGGTGCGGTGGTAACACTCATGCCTCAGAGCAAGAAGATCCTGAGTTCGATGTCTGACTTAAAAAAATACCTGCAATTCACTACATTGAGTGTACGTGCATGCATGTACCGGCACAGCGAAGAATGTACCGGCATAATGAAGAATGTACCGGCATAGCGGAGAACGTACCGGCCGCTTATGCAAGATAGTTTATTGCCTGCTTTGTCTGCACCTCCAGGTAAGTAATTTGCATTGACCATGTATTGGTTTTACCGCAAGCCTACGGCTGTGGGCCTCTGCCTTTTGATTGCGGTGCTGACCGTAAAACTGCACCATAATTCCAATTTTCGATCTTGGCAAGGTTAATTGGTTATAACACGAGGACAGTTTTCTATTACATCTACCACACCGTGGGCTGGAGCGGTTCACCCACAGGAGGGAAATATGGTTGTATTGACGTTTTGGCAAAAACACATAATTCCACAACCACAAAAAGAACACTTCAGTGTACATAATGCAGTGCTATAAGTGTGGAGTTTTTTTAATGATATGCTGGCCTGTAGCACTGAATATAAAAGAGGCATAAATGTTCAACTGAAATGGTGAGCAAGACCGAGGCGGCAATAAAAAAAGAAAGTGCTCACATTCGCCCAGCATTGAATGTCTCCCTCCAGACAGATTGGCGCGAGATTTCTTCCAGTTTAACCACTCGGCGTATCTACGGGAAGATGACACATGTTGTTTCAGCAGATAGAAAGAAGACACCCCATTCCTTTATGTTCCTTCAGTTCAAATCCTCGCTTTGTTTACCGTGTATGCATTTTTTTATTTTTGGGAGAACGAGCGTACGTGCATAAGTGGGATTTTTGTTTTGATCTCTTTGAGGCCAAACTCAACGCTGTCATATTCCAGACAAGTGCTTGAGAGCAGCTGTTCATTGAATTACATTCGCGGCGTAAGTGGGCTTCGTCAAGTTAAGCCCTAAAAAGTGGAATTCGAAAGTGTACACAGCATGCCCTCAGGAATTCAACACGAGCCGCAAGTTTGACTTGCGGGCATCGTCACAACAGTGGTAATGATGGGGTAGGTGCTGCGTGATGTTTTATGGCATCTAATGTGTTGTCGATATCAAATATTTCATTTAAAAAAATCACTTCCAGTGTCGCTGTGGCCCTGCAGGGGCTGTAATGAAATAGCTGAACGACTCTTCTAAGTAGCTATTTTTTTTTGCAATAAATAAAGCCAGGAGCATGGCTACTTAAGAGAAATAAACGTGCATCTTGCATTCGTGAAAAACCACAAGTATATCTTATTGGTTCTTTCGTTTAAGTCACGTAGAAGGGAAATAATATAATAATTAAACATAATAAAATAAAATTCTCACGACGTTTCAGCCACAACACAAGCAGCCGTCCTCAGGTGAAGACAGAGCTGTCTGAAAGACAGCGCTCCAATCACAACACAAGCAGCCGTCCTCAGGTGAAGACAGCTGTCTGAAAGACAGCACTGATTGGAGCGCTGTGGCCGAAACGTCGTGAGAATTTTCTTTTATTATGTTTTATTTGTATTATTTTATTATTTCCCTTCGACGTGACTTTACCGAAAGAACCAAGAAGATGAATCCCTGCAGTCACGAAAGCTTTAAATCGAAATTTAACCACAAGTATAATTTAGTCGTCGCCAATAAATGTGACGAATAAATAATTCAAAATCTTCTTGGGAAAAAGTTAAGAACATTGAAGACTTCATGACGTCTCCAGATTTGAATTAATAAGGCGTAGTATAGTGTGTGCCGGGCCTGGGTGCAGAGTGATAGCTGTGCCCTGTGCGTGAGATGTAGCTGCAGAGTGAATACTGTCACCACGCTGGCATGGCATGGCAGTTGCGGTCAACGTGCAGCGTCTAAAAAACATTACGAGGGCGAATAAGGGGATGATAGTTTTGTTTTAAACCAAAATTAGTTATTCTTACCAATGGGTTCGTGACCAGAGCGGCTCAGCTGATTATGGCAAGGATAATTATGATTTGTAACGATTTGAACATTATTCATGTTCCGGCAGGCATTATTTTTGAAGTATCACATTTGCTTGAAACTTCTCAGCAACTCAACCTCTGGCATGACTATGTTGCGTGGGTGTTTGGATCAATTCGGTTTAACGATTCAATGCAGAAGCTTTAATTCAGCTAACCAGGCCAATGCGAACCATTGTCATATACAATACTGCGCAAATATAATTTGCAAATGATTTTAATTGTACAGTTTAATCTTGATTTGAAGCTTTCGTGACTGCAGGAATCTATACTCTTTGGTTCTTTCGGTAAAGTCACGTAGGTAGAAATAAAATAAAAACGTGGTGATTTGTTTTATTTTATTTTATTTCTAATTACGTGACTTTACCGAAAGAACCAAAGAGTATGTACAATTTAACTTGCGACAAATCCATTCAATACTCAGTCGGTAGCATGTGAGGCACAGATGAGTTTAACCATCGCAAAGGGGTCATTTGACCATAACCTCACCACGCTGATCAGCGCCCCACGTTCGATTCCTGATGACGGCTCACACCAGTGGCGATTGTCTGAACGGGTCATGGGCCTCCCCGAGGTCGACTCAGCCTCAGAATGAGTACCTGGTGCGGTGTGTAAACATCGCCAGGGGAGAAACAAAGGCGGCCAGGGCGTGGTGCTGGCCACCCACTCTCGCGTTGTGCCGTGCCGGCCTTCATAGGTGGTGCTCGCTCACGGCAACCTGCCCCCAAACAGTCTGTTGAAAACAAAGAATTGTTTTCGTTTGTTTACTGCACGCCGCGAAACGATTCAAGCAGCCTTTGTGGCGACGCTGCGTTGGCAGCAGTGGTGCCTATTCAAAACTCGATCCGTCAGGAGACATTTATACAGGTAAGGAACAATGTTCCACACTGCCCACCAGGGATTTATTGTCTGTCTGTCGTGCATAAATAAATAACATAAACAGCTCTTTGATTGGTGGAGACCTACTGCCGGGTACGGAGAGGGGAGGTGCCTAAGGGAGGAGGGTCAGGGGAGGGGCCTAAGGAAGGGGGGAGTCAGGTAAACAGCTCTTTGATTGGTGGAGACCTACTGCCGGGTACGGAGAGGGGAGGTGCCTAAGGGAGGAGGGTCAGGGGAGGGGCCTAAGGGGGGAGGGGCCTAAGGGAGGGACCTAAGGGAGGGGGGGTAAGGGGAGGTGCCCAAGCAAGGGGGAGGGGCCGGTAGTTAAGGGGGCTGGCTACCTGGCTGGCTGCCTGGCTACCTCAAGTCAAGTTATCTTTTATACAGGTAGGAACAACAGGTTCCACACTGCCCACCAAGGATTATTTGTCTGTCTGTCGTGCACGAATGCGCTGTCCAACCAAGTTCCTACCTGCCCACTCCGAAGGAACGTGTTTACAATGTAATTCTCACAGCCCCATCCCGTGTGCAGTCTCTAACCCTTGTTGACTCTCTGGACTCTCTATTTGCGTTCTGTTAAGAGCGAACCGTTGCCCAAAGCATCGCCTATTATGTATGTGTTTTTCTTATAAGGTAGGAGAGTATTATTGACGGATCTGTTGAGTGTTTGTGTTCATTGCACAACTGTTTAGGCTAGTCAATTAAAAAAGAAAGTTAATCGTTTAAAAAAAAAAGATTTAAGATTCGGTGCACGGTGGTCCAGGAGCATTATTTAAGGGTTGGCGAGTGACGTATGTATGTCTGCTGGACTTCTTTCGCACCGTACGTAGCCAAGCGTGATAATCGGAGGTGCGGGGGAAATTACAAGAATCAAACACAGATAGCAGTGGGGTGTTCCGTTTGTTTTCCTCACCCCCCGCACCTGACGGTCTGTGGGTGTTGAAATGTTGGAAAACGCTCATCTCGGTCATACAAATTCCGGTTTCAAGTGGCTCCGTGTAACACGATGTCTGCACCGTGCTCGCTTAACAGCACTGTGCCGCATCAAGTGTGTCTGTCTGCATTGAATACGAGATTAAAAAAACAAATCTCCATTATTGGCTGCGGGAAATGTGCGAACAAAAATATAATTTTGAAAAACAATGCATAATATAACGTATTCATGCGTTTCGCAAGACAGCTAAAGTATTTTGTACAATCATCACCCTGGCCAGGCCTGCAGCCAGATTGGAAAGGATCAGTTATGGCAACTCTCTCTCTCTCAATGCTACATTAAAATATCAAACACCACCAATTCCATGTTTAAATCCCGACAGCCAAATGTGTCCCCTGCTCGTGCGGCGGGTAAGACTTGACACTTAGTGGGAATTCAGTGGAGCTCTTCAGGGAACAGCCAACAGATCCTCGAGTCTGTGACCTTCGAACCGTCCTCTCGTGCGTTCCGCAACACATTTGAAGCAGTTTTTGCCGTTCAAACTCGGTAGGGTGACCGCCTATTCATTCATTCATTCATCCCTTCCCTTCACGAGTTCTCCCTATTCCACAGGGGTGGTGTGGGGTGTTGTGCACGTGTACGAGAAATCCCATTGGAATTATCAACATCATCATCAAACAGCAATCAACCTCCTTTATTATCACCATCGTTATTATTCATCAACATCATGATCATCATCAACAACAGACGTGAAGCCATGGGACAGTAGTCTAGCCCCCAGTCGCCGTGTGTGCCGGGGGATTGTCTGCAGTTGGTTGAATCTGTGGGGTTCCTCCTCATCCTCCTGCTGCTGCTGCTTGTGTGGTGTATTACGCGAAGCCCTACAGAAGGAAACGCATCGGATCCTGGTGATGCACGCAGGATAATGAGGTGCGGGGCTTGAAGCCGCGGGGATTCTGCAGCCCTCAGCCCTGGGAAAGCTTCTCAGGGAGAGTAAGAAATATATCTATCTGACAAAATCCCAATTAAATGCTGCACGAAATGACGTGCAAATGTTGCCACACGCTATGACGAGCCGATGGGTGGTGGATGAAACGTTAAAAAAAAGAAGCGACATGCTGCCACGCGCTAATGACGGTCTTCCTTTTAACGTCGCACAGACGGCTCAAACAGCAGAAGAAAGCCCCGCGCAAGCAAATCCGTTCCGGCGACGCCAGGACTAGTCTGTAATCAACGTAAGAGTTTGCACTCCGAGAGAATGAGTAGTCTTGCGTTACTCCGCGGTAGATCTTCACGGAGGCGACGTCCTGCACCCGTCCCCCGAAAGTAAGCCGAAGACGCGTCTTCACGTGCAAAGGGCCACCGCGGCCTGCGGCGTGTTCAATTGTTTTGAAGCCCCATCGAAGCCTCTCTCCCACGCTCTGCTCCCTTGAACAGCGACGGCTGATGGCTTTTCGATCACTTTCAATTAGCCTAATTGAATCGCGTGCTGTCAGCGCGCATGCAAATCCATTGAGTCGCCACATTTTTTTTACTTTTCCCGTGTTGCCTGCCTGCGACGGTCGGTGTTGCGTGGCGATGTTTAGCAAGCGATGTCTACGACTGAGCAGAGGGATGGGGCATTGGGTGCGGGGGTGGCGGCGACGCTTGAACGGCAGTGGATTTTGTTGTGAAACTGAATTGTATCATCGCATTGGCAGCGAAGATCCCTTCTCGGGGGAAGGGGTGGGGGGGTTTTGACGCCAATTGTACTGATCTGCTCAGCAGACGGACCCTCGGCTGTTTCCATGTGTCACCGAGAAATGTTTCGGTGCCGTCTTCACTTATTCTCGAGGTAGTGAGGTTGAAATCTAAGCAGCTCCCTGTTTAAACGAGCTTGGGGGCACTATCGCTCCTCCCGTGTCTCTGCCAGTAGCTCTAAAGCAGATTGTCTATTCGACTGCCAACAAGGTAGAACTTATGTCCCGGAGAGAAATGAGTGCTCACGATCAGCACCTGCAATCCGCAAGATTGCCAGACCTTGGAATAGACGGATAATTGTATAAAGGACACGATGAACGATGAACATCTCTTTTTGTTTTCACGGCCCAAGCTGATCGGCATGGGAATGGACAGGCATAGTATCAGTTGCTGCACTTCAACTGCGATGCTTCCGTGTCTATGGTCCCTGCCCTCACCAGCCTGCACCGACCATCATGTTGAAGTAGAGACAGAAACACCCCCCCCCCCCCCTTTTAACGCATAAGGCTTGGGGAGGCACTCAAAAGGGCTGCCTGTTCACAAAGATGCGATGGGCTGAATCGATCACCGACTAGTCCCATTCTGATTGAAGCGCTCTCCCAAACAGTGGCACCCGGACAGATCTCCCATAGCTAGCGCTGCCACAAAAGACAAATATACCCCGTGCAGCCTTTGCCAGAATTTATGGGCAATGTGCCATTCGCGAGCACCTACGAAGGCCGGCAAGGCACGCAAAGGGCGTGGCTTGCCTTTGTCTCCCTCCGATGTTTACACAGCGCACCAGGTACTACATTCTGAGGCTGAGTCGACCTAGGGGAGGCGCAGGACCTGTTCAGATAATCGTCACCGGTCAGTTTTACACGTAGGCTTTCGCGACCAATATCATTCATAATAGAGGTTTTTTTTTTGGGGTTAGATTGCGTAAATATATAAATGCCTCGTTAAACCCGCCACCACCCGACACAGCCGTCTAGTAAGGGTTGTCATGTAAACAGTACGTGTTGGAAAGCCAAGGCACAACATTTACAATCCGAGTACTCAAATTGTAAAAATCGAAGTACTCGGATTGTAAATGTTGTGGCTTGGCTCTCCAACACACGGGTGTGCTGTACTAGTAACGAATTGGCATGTTATGTTAACGTGTCAAACCTTACCAATTGGCTGTGTCGGGTGGTGGCGGGTTTAACGACACATTCATATATTTTCGCGATCTAACCCCAAACAAAAAAAAACCCCTGCACTCTGGAATCGTCACTGGTGTTGGCCGCTGGGTTTGTAGCGCAGCGCGTTAACCTCTGCGCTACCGCTCCCCGCACGCCACTCTGCCTGTCCCCTGCGGTCATCATTCCCTGGGACCCATGCCGCTGTACAGCAGCAGATCGCTGATCGAGTCACATTGAGTTTGATAGTGCCATGTCAGCAAGGGCCATTCTGAAACTCCGCCGTGCAAGGCTCTGGAACTGTGCGACTCTTGACAAGCGCTGATCAAAGCGTGATTGATGCAGCAATTAGCCGCGTCAGTTACGACGTATCGGGTGTTAGTGTTTCTCAGAGTAGCCGTTGCTGTGGTCAGTCTTTAAAGTTCCACTTAAGAGTTGTTGTTCTCACGGAAACTCACCCCCCCCCCCGCCATAGGAACGACTATGTCATCAGATATCCTGAGATGGTTAACAATTTTATATCACCAACACCGCTATTTGATGTTATTTACGAGTGTCGCTTTGAATGGCCTCGTTGAGAGCGTATCTCTTTTCCCGACGCATCCTCTAATTTGTAAGTTGATCATTTTCTGCAGCCTATCGCAGGGTAGCTGTCCCATCTTCATTAACGGTGTTGATCATTGCTATTATATATTTATCAAAAGTCCTGCTTATTTTTAAGAGACTGGGTGACTACTTCAATTGTGGATTAATGAAACACATTCTTTCATTATTACCATTGTTATTATTCTACAAAAGCCAAGCCATAATGGAACTTCGCATTCATTCGTCTTTGCTAGAATCTGATTGATCGTACATCTGTGGTCAACAGCAGAAAACTCCCTTTTTTAATATATATAAATCCAGCTTGATCACGTGACTGGCTGGCCTTTAAAATGTCCATTACTCTCTTCCCAATGATCTCCGTGGATAATTCATATATGTGGTGTGTGTGTATGATAAGCGGCGCTAATGGGTCTGTAACTCGTCATATCAGTTGTATCTCCCTTTTTGAATAGAACGATTGATGGACCATACCACAATTGAAGTGCTTAATTTATGCTTGTAAACAGCTCCTTTATTATTATTTTTATCCAACAGCTGGTCTCTAATCTCTCTGATAATATTCATTGCGCTGTTACACCACCTGCTCTTGGCACGGGTTATAAGTCGCGTTAATCTGTGTTTGGGGGGGCTTAATCCACGACTGAACGTGTGACAAACTCATCAAGTGGAATACAGTAATTGTTTTTTTTACCCTTCTATCTGGCAACAAAACGGACACCTTTTTACAAGGAGTCATGTTTGCATAGACCGCAATACCTGCAGTCATAATACAAACAAAAGACATAACTCTGATAATGTGCACTGTCCTTGAAGTTGATTGGTCCACACCCGAGACAGCTTTCTTTAGAGCCTAGTCTCACATGGGTTGGACCAGATGACGCCAAAAGGCGCACAACTCAAAGACAAGTGGAATACATTTGTGTTTT
>CM025610.2:2589445-2655727 GCA_014621495.2 Entosphenus tridentatus
TCATCGCGGTGGCCAGGAGATGTTAACTATCTCGCCTGGTGTGCAGGAGGTCGTGGGTTCGATCCCGACCCTGACGCCTGCTGTGTATATTTGGAGTTTGGATGTCTCTTTCTCATCATCATCGCGGTGGCCAGGAGATGTTAACTATCTCGCCTGGTGTGCAGGAGGTCGTGGGTTCGATCCCGACCCTGACGCCTGCTGTGTATATTTGGAGTTTGGATGGCTCTCCTCGTGGTCGCGTGGATTTTTCTCCGGGTCCTCCGGGTTTTCACTCCACATGTATAAACGTGCGTTTAGAGTATTTTCCACACGATAAGCCACTTAATTGCGCTATCATTTACGGCGAGGTCGCTTCTAAAGAAGAGCTATATAGCTAAGTGGAACTTACCAGGTAACATACAAATAGTTTCGTTTTCGTTAAATTTCACATAGATTGCACTTCTTGGCAGAGTACAGCGACCAATGACAGAAACAATTTATTCAGACTACAAGAAATTAAAAATCACAAAGCCAACACCAAAACCTTTGCGTTTTCACCTTCGTCGTTTCTGAAGCAAAACAACAATAATCAAACTGCATCATTTCTTCAAGTGGGGCCATTGATCATCTCTCTACCTCTGCAGACCTGGGAACCTGGTGCTCATTCCACATTCCAAAGATTAGTGCAAGTCTATCCCGATGACAATCATTGTCGACCTCTCACAAAGTGGTACCTATTTTATACATGCTGTACTCTGCTTGGGTACATGGATGCCTGTAGATATCTGTCTGAAGAGCAAATAGGCTTAAGTGCTAAATATATAATAATGCCATCCAAAATAGAGGGTTTTTTGGGTTACGTAGGTAAAAAATAATAAAAATGAAAACAACTAAAATAAATTAGAACAACTAAATTTAATCACGACGTTTCGGAAGCAACACAAGCCGCCGGAGGCTTGTAATTTAATTTAGTTTTCATTTTTATTATTTTTTACCTACGTAACTTTACCGAAAAAACCAAAGAGTATGGATCCTTGCAGTCATGAAAACTTCAAATCTAGAAATGTTTTGGTTAGATCACGTAAATATAATTATGTCGTTAAAGCCACCACCACCCGACACAGCCAATTAGTAAGGTTTGTCACGTGACCAGAACATGCCAATTCGTTACTAGTACAGCACACCAGTGCTGCGTTGGAGAGTAAACCATAGAAAATAACGTAATGTTATTTATGTATGGAGATAGAGAACAGAATTCTGGTCATGTACACCCGTGAAACTCAGCACGTGGGCCAAGATTTCAAAGGGTGTCATGTAACAGTGACACCTGACTCAATTATTCCAAAACCTTTCATGTTCGTAACTTTTAAAGGCACTAGATTTGCATTTCTGCAAAAGAAAACATCAAAATAAACAACACATCCATTCGGCACGAAGTGAATCACATCCTTGCCCAACCGTTTTGAGTGTAATATTTTTCAGAACATTGGGTCAATTAAAGTCAGGACAAAGTCTTAGCAATTACACAAGTTTGGGGGATGGGGGGGGGGAGATGGAAGGCCTGGGGTGCCGAGACAATTAAAACCATTAACATCTTACGTTTTTTTTTACGTGTGCATAGTCTCACAAGTTTTTCACGTGGGATGTTTCTGGACGATATATTTTGACACGGCCACTGGATATCCTTTGGTACAATTCGATTTTTTTGTGCGGTGTTGCCCAGGCGTACCTTGCAAGGCACTTACTTCTCTTCGAGCTCACGGTGGGTTAAATAAAGTCAAACGATGGACTCACTGACCCCCACCATTTGTAAGCAATAGCCAACATACTCCGACATGTTTTTTTTTCTCTTGGGTAAAAAAATATCTACAGACATATATAATAAAGATATAATAAACATCTGAATCGTAATAAAAATTGTACCATTCAATTAGGGTGTCTTTGCAGAACAATGAGCGGTGCTTGCACATGGAAAGCACTGGCATTGCGATAACGATGTGACCATCGATTGATGTTATTCCAGTACAGGTGCCCATCAGGGAAAGACAGAGGTTGGCCAATATGTGAAATTGATCATTAAAAATGTATGCTTGCTGACAATTTCCACCCCGTGACTGTCCGGTGAGCCGTGTCTGGTTTATTGCACAGTGTGCAGAGTACACCGACGCATAGCGGGGAGCAATTTATTCAGAAGAAATGGCGAAGGCAATGCCAGACGTACCTTCGTTTTCTTTTAGGGCTAATAAACGGCAGCCACCATAACCGGTAGCCATTTTGAAGATGTACTGTCGGTTCGGAAGGTCACGAACCAGAAATCGATTGTTGAGTCTGTTTCGGTGGGCATACCCACACTTTACCCCACGACCGCACGCGACCCGCCGGTCGACTCAACTGCAGGTGAACACGATGCGTCTGGGGGTGTTTAAAAGTATTTTTTATGTGCATCGTTGTATTCTTGGGTCTTTCGGTAAAGTCACATAGGTAGGTTCAAAGAAAATAACAAAAAGAAAAAAAAACTACGACGTTTCGATCGCAACACAAGCGATCATCTTCAGGAAAACGGAGGTTAGATTCCAAGGCAAACTGTTTATAAGGGTTTTAAATGGGCATAGCACAAATGTCAGCAGCCAATGATAATGTAAGTGGTGGGCAGCCAATCCGACGGTGGATGGTTTTCCACCAATCAAAGGGCTGCCAGGTGAAAATTAGCATGTTAATGAGAGATTAGCATGTTAATGGCAGGTAGGATGGGAACATCACAGCCAGTTATGACTTAAACTTGTTGATAACGTCCTTCCAATTATTGCTCAGTTTGTACCCATCTTCTCGGTTGAAATTGTGTCTGTGTCTATATATATGGATGGCTTCATGAACGAATCTTTGTTGATAGCCAGTGGGCTTCCAAAGTACCTTCGTCTTAGATAAATCAATTTCGTGTGAGCCCACCGCATTAAAACAATGATCAGCCACGGTCGAGGTATTGGTCCTACCGTGTTTCGTAGTTTTCGTCGCAGTTTTTGGTTATTTTTGTTAATTGTCTTTGAACCTATCTACGTGACTTTACCGAAAGACCCACGAATATGAATTCCTGCAGTCACGAAAGCTTTAAGTCAAGATTTGCACCGTTGTTTCAAGTGCCGGGCAGGGGAGATGGAATGGAACCGGTGACCCTCTGCAGTTCAAGTCTGGCTCGCTGACCATTACACAACTGTGGCAGCTGCAATCAGATCGCAGTTAAAAAGGTGATACCGAAATGCTTATTGCCAGAAATATTTGCTATACTGTACTCTGTGTGTGCAGCAAACCGGTAATCAGTTCTTTTAGCAGCTATTTTTTCGCGGTTACCGGTATTGAAAAGACGATTTAACGGCCTTAGTTTGTTTTTTTGTTGTTCCACGGAGTGGTGACAAATAAACAAGTAAATACATGGAACAAATTTGTGCAGTCTCTTACTCTTCATTGCATAAAGGTTGACTATTTTCCTGATCATCCACAGTCCGGCCAGATGGAGAGGTGGTTATAGAATGCCCAACTCACATTCATAAAGTCATTCGTACAATGTGTCATTTCCACCACCCATTTCAGGACTCCGATTGGAGACAGAGTCTCGCTTCCATCCCTGTTTGAGGATACACATGCTTATTCCGAGTTTTCACAGACCACCGTGAAGTGAGTTGTGCTCGCACGTTGTCGTTAGAGTTGTAAACGGCAATAATTTCAAGGTATTATACCGATTGGTTTATGGGGGAGAGAAAGGCACACGGTGATTATCAGCCACGGTCTGATAATCGATTGACACTGATGCATAATCGTCGTGCAATAGGCACTGTAGGATTTGGAAGTGTGCGGTCAATTCCAATCGCATCAACTTCTTCTCATGTGTAACAATGACAGCTGCCAGACACCTGAGTATTTAATACTAGGGGATGAGCTTTTCATTCTGTCCAAGTTGGCACTGGCCGCAACCCCCTCCACCCACACCACCTCCCTTCCCAACACACACCGCGATTCATCCCATCCTACCTTCATGGAAAAAAAACACAAAGATGGATCAGTCCGCAAATTAGCTGTCATGTACAGGCAGCCACTGATTTAATGAACATCACATTCACGCCACCCCTTTTGTGAAGAAGTCACTTCACAAGGCGCCTTTCACGTGACATGAGAAGGATGTTGGGAGAGAAGCAGAGAAAGCAGAGAAAGGAAGGTTGGTGCTTAACAACTTGATGGAGAGGGGTTGGGGGGGGGGGCGTGATGAAGACAGCTCAAGATCGGACAGGATGAAGGGAATTTGAGCCAAAGGCCTGGCAGTGAGCAGAGAACGGTGCATTACGGGCAGCTGTCGCCCCTCTCGTGAGCGGGACTCTGGCTGATGCGCTTTCATCCTCCCGTGACGAGGCCGAGAGGGATAGCGCGCATGCGGTACGACGTTCACCTGTGGTATGACGACGGTGCGCGACGGACACCTCCCCCGGCAGTAGCTCACTTCCACGCCCGCGATGTGGCACAGGCCCTTGGTGATGTTACGCACTTCTGTGTAGCGCTGGCACACGTCCGTCTGCTCATCTGCGTGTGGTCGGGCGAGCCAAAGTGGGATGCCAACCAATAAGTGAGCAATTCGGGCACAAGATCGAGCAGGCTGTCACACTGAAGCCACTGTTGCTGCTGCAACTGCCAAGCGAGTGAACTAATTACCTGATTGAATAATGTAAAGGGGGTAATTGAATAGAAGTGCATTATCCTAGCCTGTAACCTTCAACTGCTGTGATGTGAAGTGCCTTTGACAAGATCAGTATGGATGGATGTGGATATATCATACGCACATACTGCTTGAATAAGAGGGTGCATTGTCATTTCGGTATTGTGAGACCGACAAAAGCTAAATATGTATGGCAAATACTACTGCTATTGTAATATTAAAATAATAATTAATAATTCAGTCGAATATTGAATTCAGCAAATGCGACAGAATATTGTTAAAGTGATGGATAAATCGTACTCGGCAGTTAAGTACACACATTACGGTAAACTAAATAACAAACCATAAATCACTTAACTTTTTAAAGCCGTCTCAATTAACATAATATACAGACCCATGAAAATGAAGTTGCATTGCCATGACGGTTTGTCAGTTGCTGCACGAGTGGCTGGAGACGCTATGATTTTTCACAATATCTTTAATCTCACGTAGGCCTCTACGGCATTAACCGCTGATGGAGTGAGGTGCCATCTGAGGCTCCATCCAGCCAAATATGAGACGGGATGCAACAATCAAGGGCGACATTTACATGACATCAAAATTCGGTTTGCCAGCGTTAGGAAATTGCCGTCCAACTAAATAATGTCAGCTGCACACATCTGTGCAGCAATCAAATAAGACGCGGAAAAAATCGCTGCGTCAGTCTTTTGGAGCAAACAGCACCTACGGCTGCACATTTGTCTCCCCCCAGACCAGAAGCGATGTAAGCGAACGTCACAATGAAATTGGCGATACTTTTTCTGCGACAGCCCCTACTAGATAAGGCGATGATGATACACAGCAGTGTGGAGGGCGTGCATCAGAACCTACCGATCACCTCCTTCCTGCACACAGGGCAGCAGCTACCCGGTTCCTCCACCTTCACCTCTCCCTAGGTAGGAGAGCACAGCAGACGTTATTTCTCCAACGTTTTATTTTTATTTCTGTCAGTACCGCATCATGTTGATCAGCATAATAATATGAGAACATGATCATTGTTTTTTTTACCATTTTATCTGGCAACAAAACTTACATTGACTACAATACCTGCGGTCGGAATGCAAACAAAAAACACGACTCTGATAATGTGTGCACTGTCCTTGAAATTGATTGGTCCACACCCGAGACAGCTTTTCTTTGAGCCTAGTCTCACATGGTGTTGGACCAGATGACGCCAAAAGGACAGTGCATACATTATCAGAGTTGTGTTTTTTGTTTGCATTCCGACCGCAGGTATTATGGTCAATGCAAACATGACTCCTTGTAAAAAAAAGGTGTCAGTTTTGTTGCCAGATAAAAGGGTAAAAAAACAATTATCATATTTTTCTACTGACAAAGGAGGTTCCAAAGGTGAATATGAGAACATTTTCTAACGCGAGCACGTATTTTTTGCAAATCGGATGCAAAGTTCGATCAAGAACTCGGACGTGTACAGCCAGAGCTCAAAGTTTCTCATATGCCGGCCTGGACAGGTCAGAACCCCTGGATAGGTGAGAGGCCTTGACAGATGAGAGGCCTTGATGCTTCGTGTGTGCAGTGGGGAGAGAGCCGTGGGTGGGAATCAAACCGATTTCACAGCGCGGTGCACAAACAACTACAGCTACACACCCCAGAGAGAGAGAGAGAGATAAAAAAGGATCACAAATTCTCAGAATATATTTCCTTGTGCACACATTAAACATTTACATCTTATTTGATCCAGGCTACATTGGCTACAGCTAAATATTCTCTGCAGCAGCGGTGTGCAGGTTTGTTCCATGTGCTGGGAGGTGTTTCAAAGACAACTAAAAATCAAGGCAGCCATAACACAGACGCGCACGCCATAGCATATCAATCTACTTTTGTTTTTCAATTACGTACTTGGTGCTGGCATGTCAAGGCTGTCCTACCGTGCAAAAAAAAATACGCGTGTTTATAAACTCGCAAACAAAGTGCTGCTATGAGACAGACATCACAGCGATAAACTCCGCGTGCTCCTGACGCGGTTGTCTGGCTAGACCACCTGAATGTGAAATTGTGTTCATTGCTTTGCCATCTACATCAGCAGTGCGAAAGAAGAAGCTGCTACGACGACGTTTCCAAATAAAAATAAAAATGCAGATGAAGCGTTGCGCTTGGCTGGCTTCGTGTGCGCGTGTATGCACGTACAACTTCTTTCGCGCCGTACGCAGCCAACCGTGCTACGTTTAGGCGAGCGACGGTGGGGCAGGAAACAGGCGGGGGTGTGAAATGTGCCGTGGCGAGACGGTGAGTGACACCGGGGAGAAAGGGGTCAGACCTCCAGGCACTGCAACTTGGGGCAGTCCGCCTTGCAGATCTTCATGCTGTTGATGCAGCGGCATTCATGGCAGCCTTCCATCCAGCGCTGGCCAGACTAGCGCACGCACGCACGACAACAACAACGACCGACAACAGCAAACGCCCGCGTTGGTTGTTGCTGACATCAGCAGGACGGTTGGGACAATAAAAATTAACCCGTAAAAACAAAGTTTTCACTATAAATCCTTTATATGCGTGGCGGCTAGAGTCCTCTCGTCCTCTGGCTTGAGATGGCTGCCACCTATGGGTCAGATGATTGCAGCGCAAGCATTAAGCAATTGGTAATTAAATATAATATTTTTGTCCTAAAAAGTGTAAAATTTTGGAAAAATAATTTCACGAACATTAATCGTCACGCACAACGAGTCTGTGTGGAAAATGTCAGCTCGATTGGATCACGGGAAGTGGGTTAAAAAACGACCGAAAGATTTGCACGGTCGTAAGCGTGCAAGCAAGCAAGCAAGTGAACTTAATATAAAGGATAAAAAAAAAACAATAGGTGAGGAGATGAGGACGTTGGCGAGGTGGGTGGGGCGAGAGGGAGGCAAACGTTGCAAACATTTCACGTCGTGGCGTTCCCTGCCGAGCAGCAGCAGCACCCCCGAAGGGCGCCGACTAATGTACACGTTTCTACATCGCTGCCGACGCAATTCTCATCCGTTATGCAAAAAATGAAAACGGAGCCCAAGAAAAAAAGGAACTAATATAAAAATACAGTTTCATAGGGACACATTTAAAATAAATAATCAAGGTCAGGTCAATGGGTTCGTAGATATTTCGTGCACGAAAAAAACACATTTGCAATTTAATGTGTAGTCAGAGGCAACCCCCCCCCTACCCACACCCTTTCATCTATAAACGCACAGTTAATTCTGCATTGCAACGTAATGGCTCCGGGAAAAACCTCGAGTCAGGGGGTTAACGAGCGGAATCCCCCAGCAGTTCATTCATGTGGAGCTGATTCCAGTAAACCCCACAGATTTACCGAGCGTAAAGAAAAGCAGAAACACTGCAGCCGTTTCTGGCGAAGCAGCGTTTATGGCCCGAGTGCACGTTTTCTCTTTAGATTATTTAATATTCCTGCAGATATTATCTGCTGCTCACAAAATAACAAGAATACGAACAATTTGTATTCATTTGTCGATGCATTACTGGATTACGGACTCCCCACGCCTTCTCAGTTGAGGAGGTCGTATGACCATACTTCAACCACGCCGGTTGAGTGCAGGTTAAGGAAGCAGGCGACCGGGACCCGTCAGTTATTGCTCGCCATTGATATTAGCCGTGGCCGGCAATCAAACTCGGGTCACCGGCTTCATAGAACTACCACGTTTCTCTTCAGAAGCAGCAGAACTACTGCTTCACGCCCTCCTGGGCATTTATGAAAAAGAGCTCCGTTGCTCATCGGATTTCTCCTGGATAAATCAAGATTTCGATTGTGAAGACAAAAATTTATAAACGTGCGTCTCAGCTCGTTGCAGTACTTCCACATGCACGCGGTAAGCATTCCCGTTTTTTTTTTCTCTGAGCCAGGTCGAATTCGCTACAGCGAAAGCAGCTGTGGTGAACAGATTCGCTCACTGCAGTGGCAGAATACAATTACACAGCACTGCTGTCTCGAGGGGGTGGGTGGCCAACAGCACGCCCGGCCGCCTTTGTCTCCCTAGTTACGTACCAGGTACTCATTTGAGGCTGAGTCGACCTAGCGGAGGCCCACGACCAGTTCAGATAATCGTCAACGGTGTTGTCCATGAGTGGATATCAAACTCGGGTCACCGGGTTCGTAGCGCAGCGCTATAAGTTACACTATCGCTCCCCTTTCTCCACATATTACACATCCATATGTGTTGTTACTATTTTGAAAAAAAACACAATTCAGTGAGTTTATTAACAAAAAGAACAAATCCGGCTGCAGCCTGATTATTCCGGTTGTAATTACTGGCGAAATGTCGTACTCAGATTGTAAATGTCGCGGCTTTGCTCTCCAACACACCTGTGTGCTGTACTAGTAATGAACTGGCACGTTCTGAGATTAGATTCTTGGCCATGGTTAACATCGGCGGTGACATCCCAACCGGTCCTGGGTCACCCCCTTCACCAAACTGCACTGACCAGCGTGAAGTTTGGTCAATCAACATTCACGACCTCGACGACAAGGGCGAAGACATAATCCAGCAAGTGGACTAACCAAGGGCTGTATTTGATTATTATTTATAATAATATAATACAAAAAAATACGTATTATATGAAACGCAATATATATTAACATCGTGCTTAGTTGTATTATAATCTACTTCTGAACATTAATACAACGCACAGGGGCATAGCACAATTACACGGCTATCTCAAAAGATGTTGTTCTGGCATTAGAGACTGTAATTACCCATGGACGCCATTCACCTGACACGTAAAATATGAAAAGTATTTTAAAATTGAAAATATAAGTGAAAAAACTGGCATCACGGCTTTGTTACCGCACCGTAACAGAGTAATTGTTTTCTTGGGTGTGCGCTCGTTTTTTCGGAGACTGATAACCCTTCCAATTTTGTGTTTCCACTCCAAATTATGTGGATATAATGGGGCTCTTTGTGTGGCTCCTCGCAGACTACGGTTGGTCCCTAATTGATGGGATATGCTGGCCATGAACTTAGGATAACCCCCCGGTCCCAGGTGCCAACCGATGATTAACACACACCGCGCGACAGCTTTACAGCTCATGAGCTGCAACACTGTGAGGCAATCAGAACATCTCAGCAAGGGGGAAAACGCCGGTTTCGGGCTGGGGGGAGAGAGAGAGAAATTACAACGGAGACAACAGCAAACCCCTGCAGGCTTTGGCCGCTAAATATTGTGAATACTGATCCACAATTTACAAGGGACGCGTGGCCCAAAAAAAAACCCAGCGTAATAATGTGATCATAATTTAAAACTTGTATTTTTTTTTTAAGAGAGATGACAACTCGGAAGAAATGCGGACGAGCAGGAAACGAAGCCGCCAGGCGGTAAACCGGCGGCCAAATTCCCTCTGCAAGCTCTGCTGTCCTCTACATATTAAGGTGTTCATCAGCCAATTAATGAGTGTTTAAATCCGAACGACATAAGAGAATGGCGCCAAAAAGATGTGGCGCTACTTAAAGCATATTGGCATAAGACAGAGAGGAAAGTGTCAACGAATGATGAAATGTGCAGCGGACACCTACGGGGCTAATCGTGACGACGATGATCATGATGATGACATCTGGGCAGAAACTGCAGCCACGCGTGCAAGGGGGCAACGCTCTATTCCAAGCAAAATAAACTATTCATGTTGAGTATAGAGATAGGTCAGCGACATACTTGCTGTACTGCCCCCCCAACCCACCCCCCCCCTACAGGTACCTAATTGACATGCAAGAAGATATCTCTCATAAGATGGCTCGATCTTTGTCCGATTCACACACCTTGCCTCCTTGCGATGATACAGTCATTCACGTGGCCGAGTGGAAATGGCGAGGTTCATCTACTAAATTATTGACTTTATGATCAATGTGCGTTGAATGAGCCATGTCTAAGTAATGAAAACATATTTCCTTACAGAAAATAATGAACGACTTCATTATATTGCATTAAGTATTCGAAATCGATGCGAGTTGCATGACACGAAACAATATACGCGACACTGTTCTTAGATTCACTCATGCACACCGCGAAGACTGCGTTGACAAACGATAATTTCCCTTTTGCGCCAACGCAAAGCCATGCATACTGTGTACAGACCCCCTCTTTGTGAACGTTCTTCACGACGTTCCCGTGAGCTCACCGTTTTTAATTTCCTCGAAAAAAAAGATCAACAGCCAATTCTCGCGAACCTCCGCTCGGCCATGTTCCGAAGTCTCGTTTATAATGTTCTTTTTTTTTTCTTCAACATTTATCCTAACAAAGTCATCCCATTGGCCACGGCTGTCCCTGGTTGCCCCTTCCTTCTGGGATAGGGGCCCCTGGGACTCCATACTCTAGGGACAATCCAAATTCCGAGCATTTTTCTTTTTCTGAACCAATACGCGAAGTGGCATCTGCTTTCATGCAGGATACACTTTTTATTTAACAAATTTATATGGTTTTGCTGACGTACGTGATAAAAAAACATTCTCACAAATGTGTACATTTGTTAAAGAGGAAAAGTTTTTTTTAGATATATAGAGAACATCCTCATTCATCATGTACAGTATCTGTAACGCTGACAAAACCAATTGTTAAGTATAACAACAACATTATCAACAAAATGTATTTGCTTCCAAAATCCAAAGGGTAAAATTCATGTACGCACGATGATGATAATGATATTAACAATCTTTTGACTTAAAACTTTCGTGTCTGTAGGAATTCATATTATTTGGTTCTTTCTGTAAAGTCACGTAGATAAGTCGTCATCCTCCTGATGACGATCGCTTGTGTTGTGATCGAAACGTCGTATGTTTATTTTATTTACTTAAAATTTTTTCGTTTACTCAGGAAATATTTTGATGGTCTCGAGACTTCCCTCTGGCGTTCGTGTTATGGATCTGTCCAATTATTTTTTTGAGTGTTGTGCACGAGCGAGCAATATGTAGAATACCAGGATAAAACCCCAAATGTTTGAGGAGTAATGTACATCCACAGCCAGCTTGCTGCACTGTCTACGGAAGGCATTTCTGTCTCTGCATGTGAGTGTTTAGCCACACACGATCGCAAAACAATCCACCAACCCCATCACCAAAGTGCCGGATTATGCTGTAGTTGTGCTCTACCGCATGTTTATATTAATTCGAACTAAGTTTTAATAATTTAAAGCTGCTTTTAATGAGTTGCCCAATCGTGCCACATTAGTGAATTTTGCCTCAAATGCTCCTTGCCAAGCCTTAACCCCCCCCCCCCCAACAGAGCTGTCAGGGATTCCAACAGCTTTACTTTAACATTTGGCGCGAAGAAAACGCAACACAATCAATAGCGCGGAGAAAACTCCACGAGGCACGCCGACAACGTCGAGATGCATCGCTCGTCGACTGGGTCCAGTCGATAGGCGACGGCAAGGCCGTAATTATGATATATATAATATATATATATATCATATATTGGGGGGGACACATCCCCCCCTAATATTAAAATATGCTCAAAATGTCCCCCCTCAATATATTGCTATTAAAAAAAATTGCTATGCTATGCAAATAACATTTTTTGCTAAACCTTGGCCATAATATCTGGACTTGTCTTCAAATAAATCAATGCATATATTTCTGTTCATATGATTGTGAGTATGGTTGAACTTTATGAATCCCTAATCTCTACCATTACAATGAAACAAAAAATGGTATAAAAAGTAAAAACAGAGCAATGTAATACAATACACTATTAGACATTGTAAAAAAAAAAAGTCCATCCCATGTGTAAGTGAATTTTTTAATATTTTAGGCAGGAAATTAGTTTTCAAATTTAGATATTTTTCTGGGTTGGGACCCCCAGACACCCTGGAAGATTTGGTCCCCCCCAATGTTGACTCCATGGCTACGGTCTTGGGCGACGGGGCACAGTGGTTTAGATTGGGGCAGCGTGCACCGGCAAATAGAGTCGAAGCCGAGAGAGAAAGAATCGGATTCGCTGAAACCGAATCTTTAGGCCAAGATCCAATTTGGGCAGCACCTCCTGCCGCGCTGAGATGTAACGCCGGATTATAATTGGTGACGTGAGCAAAAAAACGAAAAAACTCTAAGTGATTTCTCCGCTCAAATGGGAATAGAGGCCTTGGTGCTCATTGAATGTTTACAGCTCTCTGAGCCAGTGGTGAAAATTCCTCATTCCTATGGCAGGGGTGACTATATCCGAAGAAAAATCACTGTTGACCTCACCACAAAGTGGTACTCATTTTATGGACCCCGGAGGTATGATGGGCTGAGTAACCCCCAACTAGATTTTGAAATTTCAACCTTCCAATTGCGAGCCGCTCACTCCACCGCTGAGCCACCTGGCAAGATGTTTAAGCACGCACTGGAACACTGTTCTGTAGTATATATAATACGTATCAAATGTACCAGAATAAATTATGTTGTAAAAATCATCATCATATTTAGCTATGATCAATACAAATCTGGATGAATTCCACCCCAAGTCGTCGCAATCCTTTGGGGTTCTACGAGCTAATTTCATTGCATCATCTCCTAGGCGGAAATGCTCTCGGGCAGTAAAATAATTCGTATCTTAAAAACACTACATTTCCATGTCGTAGCATTATAGAATTACAGTAGAACCCCTCTTAACCCTGGTAATTGGTTCCACGAAACCGTTCGTTAAGTGATTTAGTCGTTAAGCGAGTTTATGAAATACACGTTAAAGCCTTCATTCGTTCCGAGAGCAAAGTTACCCTTTTTCACCCCAAAAAATTACTAAATATTTAAGCAATGGAAATCAATACATAAAGATACTAACAACATTATAAACACATGATATTAAAAGAATGCATCAATTAACATTTACCGTACCCACAACAGCCCATCGTTAAAAGGGGAATGGTCAGTAAGCGAACCCATTGGGCTCTTTGGAGGCCCGTCGTTATTTCGACAAGTCGCTAAAAGGGGAGGTCGTTAAGAGGCGCTCTACCGCACACAAATGCATCATTGGTTTTCGCTCCGCGCACCAGCACGTTTTTTCTTCTTGGTTCTTTCGGTAAAGTCACGTAGAATGGAAATGATAAAATAATAAAAATAAAACATGATAAAATAATTCTCACGACGTTTCGACCACAACGCAAGCAGCCGTCCTCAGGTGAAGAACAGGTCTGTCGAGAAGACAGAGTCTGAATGACACACCCCAGGCTTGGAGCATCTATTTAAGCTGGGATGGAGGGGGAAGAGCGCCTTGACAAAATAATTTTCATATCAAGAGGAATTTAGCATATTTATAGGAAATGCAGATATGCGATTAGTACTACTTGTGAAATGCATAGGAGGTGGGCGGGGAGTTTAAAGTCATATTATGTTTTATTTTTATAATTTTATTATTTCCATTCTACGTGACTTTACCGAAAGAACCAAGAAGATGAATCCCTGCAGTCACGAAAGCTTTAAATCGAAATTTAACCGACACGTCTGTCCGAACCGCTTCAAACTCCGACCGCAGCGTGGCACTGGCGCGCGACTCCCCTACCTGGTAGACGCGCCCGTCGGCGCTGCACTCGCACAGCGCCGGGATGACGCAGCGCCCCGAGGCGTCGCGGTAGCGACCCGGCTCGCACACGCAGCCCTCGCCGCCTCCGGCCGCCGCCCCCGAGCAGTTGCCGAGCTCCGTGGCGAAGACCTCGGCGCAGCTCCGCTCGCACCACGGCGCCGACGTGTAGCCGCGCAGCCAGCGCTCGCCCGGCGGGCAGCCTGCGTTGAGCGGGATTTTTGCACGCAGCGTTGGTGTACGGTGATTTTTTTTTCTGCAATATTTTGCTGTCTTTTCTTGGATTTTCTGTTTGCACTCAGACACATATTCACTTTAAGATGTTTTTTGTTCGTGTTTTTTGTTTGTTGCGGTTGCACTCGATTCAAGAGCCGAATGGCTCACAGGGCTACACCTAATAAATCAACTTGAAAATAAATTAACTTGAACTTGAACGACGATCACGACATCGTCGGTGTGGGGTGGTGCGGGGGGGTGGTGTGGGTGGGCGGACGCGACGAGTGAGGCGTTAGTGGGGCACCGCGGTGGCTAGGAGATGTTAACTACCTCGCCCGGTATGCAGGAGGTCGTGAGTTCGATCCCGACCCTGACGCCTGCTGTTGTATATTTGTAGTTTGTGTGTCTCTCATCATCATCATCACGGTGGCTAGGAGATGTTAACTACCTCGCCCGGTATGCAGGAGGTCGTGGGTTCGATTCCGACCCTGACGCCTGCTGTTGTATATTTGTAGTTTGTGTGTCTCTCATCATCATCATCACGGTGGCTAGGAGATGTTAACTACCTCGCCCGGTATGCAGGAGGTCGTGAGTTCGATCCCGACCCGGACACCCGCTGTATATTTGAAGTTTGCGGAGTCTCTCTCTCTCTCCAAGTGGTTTGCGTGGATTTTTCTCCGGGTCCTCTGGTTTTTTACTCCGCATTTAGAATCAACATCACGCGTCTCGAGTTTTTGGCTGCTATAAATTTGCGCGTGATGATGAGCCACTTTGTTGAGCTATCATTTGTGATGGGCAGGTCGCATCTAAAAAAAGAGCTTTCTAGCTCAGTGGGCCTTACCTGGTAAAATAAACAAAATAGTTGAATAGTTTTAAGAGTGGAACGAGTGATGAACAAGGGCTACTCCGTGCAAGGCAGCGTTGGCAGGGTGAAGAGCCGCCAATCGCCAAAATATATCTCTGACTTTCTTATGCATTGGAAACGTTGCGATGCGCGTTGGCTTCCCACGCTTCAGTGAGCATTGTGACGGCACACGTCTCAATGAGCGACTCTGAGGCAATGGTGGAAATTACACAGTTCTATGACGGGGCCAGGCGATCCGTGGTGCCAACACTGTTTTAAGTGGCAACATTAATTGCACTCAATGAAGTTTTATATATTTGTATTGCTTTTTTTTTACTTCATTGCTGATGAAAACATCAATCTCCTTTGTGCCAGTGATCCAACAGCAGCGGCAGCAGCAGGAGTTTGAATCGCCGGCGCAATGTCGTTAGATTTTTTTCCTTCTTTCAGCGCACCTACTTGACGAGAATGAAAATAGAATGTCGGAACGTGCTTGTTTCATAAGCGGGAAGAGCAGCAGGCGGCCATCGAATCAGGGTGCATTGAGATGTCCTCGTGCAATAGATCAGAGCAAATTAGATGTCAGTCAGTGAGCTCCCGGGGGGGGCGGGGGGGGCGGCCGAACAGTCTACTCTGATGCGCTCATAAATTATGTTTCCGGGAAAACTTCCCCCCCACTTCCCCAATGAAAAAAGCGTTAATAAAAATTAACCCGTAAAAACAACGTTTTTCACTATAAATCCTTAATATGCGTGGCGGCTAGAGTCCTCTCGTCCTCTGGCTTGAGATGGCTGCCACCTATGGGTCAGATGATTGCATGCCAGCATTAAGCAATTGGTAATTAAATATAATATTTTTGTCCTAAAAAGTGTACAATTTTGGAAAAAAATTTTCACGAACATTAATTGTCACGCACAACGAGTCTGTGTGGAAAATGTCAGCTCGATTGGATCACGGGAAGTGGGTTAAAAAACGACCGAAAGATTTGCACGGTCGTAAGCAAGCAAGCAAGTGAACTTAATATAAAGGATTTTAAAAAATATATGCCTGTGGAGGACGCGGGGATCGATCCCGCGACCTTTGGCATGGGAAGCGAGGGCGCTACCAACTGCGCTACTCCGCCAGGGCCTGTGGAGGTGTCACGCTCTGGGCTCCTACACTGTGACGTTCAGCCAAAGTAATGAATGAGTTATATTTGAATAAATGTAAAATTAAAAAATTTAGCCTAAAAAGTGTAAAATTTTGGAAAAAAAATTCACGAACATTAATTGTCACGCACAACGAGTCTGTGTGGAAAATGTCAGCTCGATTGGATCACGGGAAGTGGGTTAAAAAACGACCGAAAGATTTGCACGGTCGTAAGCAAGCAAGCAAGCGCGCAAGTGAACTTAATATAAAGGATTTAAAAGACGACGGCACACACGCAACATCCCGGGCCAGTCCTGACAATTGTGATGCGAGCATTCAGTCAAAGGCAGCTTGGAAGAATTGTCAACACGAAGTCCTGGGGTCGACATGTTGCGCTACGATTTTTAAACGGATGATTTGGAAAGGTGTGTTCATGTGCTGCATTGAAGCAATTAAGGAGCCTCTGAGGCCGAGCAATTAACCTTCGACTCAGCCACCTTTTGTCCTCCACCAACAGAGGAAGACAAAGATCCCCCATATAGCCTTAACAAACTATTGGGGCAAGTGCTTTTAGCAAGCACCTATGAAGGCCACCAGCCCCTCACATACTCACACGCAAACTCCAGCATCAGCTTCGAATGCCAGATCCAAGTATGGATATTTGTACAACGGGACAAGGAGTCATCCTCTCCTGAAGTGACATCCATCCAAAGTGTCTTGGCAATCGCAGAGGGAAGCCTAAAATAATGAGGTTGCCATGACACGGCTCCCTGTCATGGCAACTTGCCGATGGCATGAGCACGTGGCTAACAGCAGGGCATCGAGCAGAATACGATGTCACAATCACGTCTTTATTGGTTTACTGTCCGACAATGCCACGCCAAATCGCACCTTAGGTGCTATAGAGATCGGCATTACAACAACGGCCTGGAGTAACAGCAGGAGGAAGGATGCTCTTGGCACCAGTTACCTCTGTTGCTGCCGTACGTATCTACGTTGCGCTTCGTTGGCAGCCGCGCGCAGCCGAGCGTGCTAGTCGGAGGTCTGAGCGGCTCTCACCGCAATCCCGGACGTAGCACTCTTCCGTGCGCGACTCGGGGCTGCGACACTCGTGCCCTCCGAGCTGGGCCTTGAGCCTGCGCGGTCGCATCGCCGTGCGGGCGCCGGCCCCGCAGGAGGCCGAGCACGATGACCACGCCGTCCACGGCCCCCACTCGCAGTCCTCTGTAGGGGGCGGTGGGGCGGGGGGGGGGGGCGGTAGAGGGGAGGAACCACGGTGAGGCTTTAGGATGAACCACGCCGGCTCTCTTAGTTGTCCACGACAGAAACAGAAATGGGCTTGGTCTCCCTCTTGTCTCTCTCCCTCTCTTAGTACAACAAAACATATTATCACTCAAATTCGATTAAAAGATGACGCTCAGCTCCCGCTTACAGCCCTATGGCGGTGGTGAGTATCCCCATAGGACAAACCAATGTTAACCTCCCCACAAAGTGGTACTTACATATTTTATCGACCCAGCACTGATAATGGGTTGAGTTAACCCCCAAGTTTGAACTCACAGCCGTTGAACTTCTTTTTCACCGTACGTAGCCAACCATGCAAATCAGAGGTGTTGGGGAAGGACAAACTGCTTGTGCATAGTGGGCACCTAACCAAGCGCTATCCAGGTTTAAACCTGCTTAGCTTCCGAGATCTGATGGAATCTGGTGGCAAGATGTTAACGCACCGCCACTCGGATTGTAAATGTTGTGGATTTGCTCTCCAACACACCAGTGTGCTGAAGTAGTAACGAATTTGCCACGTTCTGTTTACGTGACAAACCTTACTAGTTGGCTGTGTCGGGTGGTGGCGGGTTTAACGACACATTTATATTCACGCGATCTAACCCACAAAAAAAAACCTATATTATGGATGATATTGGTCGCGAAAGCCTACGGGTTAAACCTCACCTCTCTCCACTTCCCAGTCCCCGTTTGGCAGATAAGCTACTGAGAATAACAGACCTCAATCGTCCTTTGTTTTTAGATCTTTAGATTCGTTTTACATTGATTTCTTGTAAAGTTCTGCAGAATTCATTATTGATGATGAGATGATGTAAATGAAGACATTGGGATACAGCTGCACGATGAAGGTAGCTTAGTGTCTATCACTTAGTTTAAATAATGTATTGCATAAAGCACGTTTGTGGATATTTAATATGCTAGGTTATGTAGGCCATGATGCGTGCTTCTGACAATTAGCTGAAAAGGAATTGGCTGTAAATTGCAAATCCACTTAATTCGTAAGCAACTGAAATAATAATAATTCCTATTAATGCATGATGGTGGCTCTTAGACTGCAGACTTGGCTTTGCCTGTTACGCGTCTATTTTCATTCCCCGGTATAAATTTTTCACAATTGATTTTGTGCAGCATTGTAAGTGGTACCAAAGTGAAACTGGGAGAGAAAAAAAAATGTCATTCTCACATACAAAGGCCGTGTCTATTTCTCATCTCATAATTAAAATGAAGAGACCTACCAGACCATGGTTATGCAAGTCCTTACCCTCGCAGTTGAAGGAGGTGCAGTGAAAGGCGCCGTCGATACAAGTGCTTCGCAAAAACATTAAAGAAAAACAAAGAAAAAAGCCACGCTTGAACAAAGATCCCAAACACGCTGTGCACACTTGACTAACGAAAGCTCTTACGAGAAGCATTTCATTTCCATTCTCACTGTGGGTCAGGGTTCTAATTTAATGGCATTCAAAGGGAGAATTGGGAACGGGAACGGGGGGATCTGCACCAGCCACGGCTGCGAGCACGGAGCGATGAGCCCTCATTGGTCAAATGAAATCGCACGTGGTCCAAAGTCTGTGGCTTCCAATGACTGCAAGATTATCCTTGAGTAGCATTGATCTTGGATGTGCCGATTACAACTTAGTTCGTTGTTAATGATGTTGTCAGTCTGATGATGTTCACGAAGTTGACTTTCAAATCCACCACTCTGTTATAGCACAAACAGCGAGGCAAATATGCTTGCTGTCTTTATTAAACGGGAAGCAATATTTATAATCATCATATCAACAAACGAGGCATTTCGAATGCAAGTTTTAATTCTGAATACCTTAAATGGTTGGAAAATTAACATATACTACGAATACAATGCATATAAAAAACAATCCGTAAGGTAGATAAATAATACATGTTTACAATTGGACAGTGATTGACCCATGAATAAGATCAGTTGTTTAAGAGATGGACATTTTATTTTCCTCTTAGTGACCCAACCCAAATCTTCCTTTTATGTTTACTAACCTGTTATTTATTTTATAAGATCACAGAATGAGCAACATTTGAATGTAAACAAAAACACAAAAGTCTCTCCATATAAAAATTAGCATGGGGCAGTGGTCATCTTTGGCTCTTTTGGCCGTTCTGAGCTTAGGGGCAGAAGCTATATATTTGTAGAGTCCTCTACACATTACTCTGAGAGGGGGCCGTGGCTTCTTGGCATAACCACGCTTAAATTCCCACAAAGCCTTCCTTTTACTTGACCCCAGATATAAGATGGGCTGAGCCGACACCTTATACCCTGGCGTTCACCAAAGTGGAATTCCGTAAACTATGATGAACAAGATCAGGAGCAACGCAACAACAACAACCGCCATTCACCACGAAGTGGCGGTGACGTCACCACGGCGCTTGTGCCAGGCTAGGTGCCCTTTAAGGCCACGTGAAGTGTCAAACGCAAGCTGGCAGAAAGCCACAGGACAGACCCAACAGGTGCCATGGGTTGACTGACTGAGATGACTGGCAGATGCGCCACATGTGCCCCCGAATGTGCCAACTCGCATGCACGCGCACACACACAGATACACACCAGTTGTTGCACTCCTGTGCGAGGACGGTGCCCGGCTGGTACTCAACACTGTCACTGTGGGGGGGCTGGGCCCCCCAGCGGGCGGCCGCACCAAGCGCACAGCGGCACTCAGAGGGTGCTACACACACGCCGTCCTGCAGCACCTAAGACGGGCGGTGGCAGTGGAGTGGTGCACACGCATACATATTCATTTACGTGTGAGCACAAATAAAGACAAAGAGCCCCCCCCCCCCCCCCCGTGTAGCTTTAACCTTACTGTTGGGGCAAGTGCTGCGAGCGAGTAGCTGAGAAGGCCGGCGCGGCACACGAGGGCGTGGTGTGGCCAGTCACCGAACCAAACTGTCGAAGTCTTCAAGCTGATGCTCATCCTGACCTCTCCGCTATTAAGGCCCATGTCCGTCACGGTACCAGGGTCACTTTTAACATCTCAGAAACGTTACCAAACTCAGAGCAAGTCTCTCCGGAAATTGGCCTCGCGCTGGGTTGATGCAAGTCCCATCATCATTATCATCGTGTCTAACACCTTGATCACCCATTGCTCATATTGTTGTAACTCGATTTTATTATTCTAATTAAATGGGCTTTCTAAGAATTCGAGCTTTTACTAATCCCCGCGATATTTATAATCCTGCAGCCCAGCTCAGCCAGCAAACAGCCGTCGGTTCGAGTTCCTGCCGAGCACGTGGATGCACCCAGTTGACCTCTCGCTTAGCACCCGCACAGCTAGGCCTGAATCCTGGGTCACCGTGCCACCTCTGCCGTCTATCGGTAATAATAATCAAATTTAAAACCACTCCAAGGCAGTTTAAAGTACTCACGTCCTCCAGACATATTTCATTCCGCATGAAACTGTCAGTTATGGAAATTCACCCAAGTGTCGCATTATACCACTGACGACGCACACGGGTCTCTGCTCAAAAACTGTGCACAGATTGAACATTCTTTAAGTGCCACATTTTGAGGTGGTCGTGTGGGTCAGAGGACAAGAGTACTGAGCGTGCATCACTGAGACCCTGGGTTTCAATCCAGGCAGCTGCCTGTGATTAAACTGGGTTCTCACGTGCAATGAATTCATAGTTCTCAGCCTGGTCATCAATGACTGTACAAAAAACCCATGTGCTATGCAGAAGGGCCATTTCATATTAGGATAGTGTTATTACGGCAGTGTTAACACACTGAGAACGATTTTTTTAAGGGCGCTTTATAAATTCTAATTATTATTGACGTATCTGTCCAGTTGTTGTTATATTAAATTTGGTTCTGTACTTAATTTGGCTAAATTCCAGCAGTGATAATTAAATATATCAGTTAAGACTTTCAAGCAACGAGCATTCGTCTCTGCATCAGGAAAGGTGAGGAAGTGCTGCCTGCCACCGTGTGGACCAGAGGTCACTTGGAAGGATCTGGGAAGTGGTTCTGTGATATCCGCTTCCACAGGCCGTTCTCTAACACGATGAATTGCATTGCTCTGCGAGAGTTCTGAATATAGATGCTTCATCTCATGGCGTGACAATACCGATAGCGCCTTCAACTACACAAACTCTGTCTCTCTGTCTCCTTAAGTGCTCTCGTTGTCGCTGGTAGACATCTACGTGAACATTTAGCTCTTGCACATATTTCTTATGCAAGAATAGAATATCGCTCGCACAGACAGGAGCAACTTGTACGGGGACAAAAAATATATAAATATTTTTGAACACACCACATTTAGTAGCCTGCCTGAAAACAAAGATGTATAAGTGCGTGACAAAAGCTGCACTTGAGGATGGTTGCATAACATCGGAGCAAATTAACAAAAGCTCTGTCACCGGCACCAGGACAGCCACGGTTATTTTTTAATCCTTTATATTAAGTTCACTTGCGCGCTTGCTTGCTTGCTTACGACCGTGCAAATCTTTCGGTCGTTTTTTAACCCACTTCCCGTGATCCAATCGAGCTGACATTTTCCACACAGACTCGTTGTCCGTGACAATTAATGTTCGTGAAAACTTTTTCCCAAAATTTTACACTTTTTAGGACAAAAATATTATATTTAATTACCAATTGCTTAATGCTGGCATGCAATCATCTGACCCATAGGTGGCAGCCATCTCGAACCAAAGGACGAGTGGACTCTAGCCGCCACACATATAAAGGATTTATAGTGAAAAACTTTGTTTTTAGGGGTTAATTTTTTATAGCATTCGGCAGCACGAGAGAAAGAGTGGCCAGATTCGAAACGGACTCGTGCCGGTGCAAGTCATCTTGGCGTTACGGGCCGTCGGCCACCAGTTAACGAGGACACGCTGTGCCGGTAATTCGCAAGGTGAGGGCTGTGACTGAGCATGTCTGCACCTCCCAGGGGGGAAATGATGAAGTTGGCGGAAAAGATTCAGATGTGAACATACAGGGACAATGGATATGCATAACGCATACATCAAACACGGGGTATTATTCTTAATATGAATCCCAGCCCCTTAAAACGGTCTCTAAACAAATCCTGGTTGCTGTTTGACGTTTTAGGCAAGGTTGTTTAATTTGAATGCTACAATGCTGCACGATCACCGTTTCACGCAAAAGAACAGCATCACAAAGCTTCCGTGTGCAAAAGGCGCTACACGTAAGATAAATTCACGACGATCATGAAGACAATGATGATGACGATAATGGTGAAAATGATAACGCTGGTGATGCTGATCTTGATAGTGATGATGTAACATCCCCCGCTAAGACGTGGATTCATCGAATAATATCAGTTCTCAAGCTCAACATGCGTGCACACTGAGTCTCGTGCGCATGAGCGAGTGCGTTTCGAATCGTCTACGCTGCACGCAAACGGGCGGCCGTCGTTACACTCATCACATTGTAAACAAAAATTCATCAGCCAATCGATTCTGGAATCGAACCGTGACCTTGAATCGCAAGGAGTCATCAAAATATGGTGGAGGGGGGGGCGGTGAATCATCATGCCTCTGCACGGCGAGGGGGGGGGGGTTTGCGATGTCCGAGTTGTGCGGAGTAACCTTGCCACGTGGACAGGCACAGCCGGGTTGGCAGGGCTCGCGGACGCACTCCGTGCCCTGGTGCAGGTCCGAGCACGCGCGCGGGCACAGGTTAGCGCAGTCGATGTACACCTGGCCGGGTGTGCAATCTGTAAAACAGGTAAAAGCGCAGCTCTGCAGTCGCCTGCTCGCGCCACGGCTGGCGGAAGGGCCTCTCCCACTGGAGGGAATTTTTGGAACAGCTGGGAGTAAGCGGCACTTCAAAACCCACCGCATCAACCATGGGTTCACCGATTGACACCGCAATCGCTCGCTCATGCCACTGTTGGCGGAAGGGGCCTCCACTAGAGCAAGCTCAAGATAGCCCCCTATAGCTGGTATTTGGCCTGCTCTTCCACGCTGGCAAGATTAGCACAGTTGGCTACGTACGGCGCGAAATAAGTTCAACATACATACATACAAGATATCTTGCCAATCGACCGCACACATTCTTGCTTCTGGGTGGACAGAGGTGGCAGCAAGGGGGATTTTGAGAAAATATGGGCACCGCGGTGGCGAGATGTTAACTACCTCGCCTGGTATACAGGAGCACGTGGGTTCGATCCCAACTCTGATGCCTGTATATTTGGAGTTTGCACATTCTCCCGCGTTTGCGTGGATTTTTCTCCGGGTCCCTCGGTTTTTTCCTCCACATTTAGAATCTCAATTTCCACATGATAAGCTACTTCAATGGTCTATCATTTGTGGCCAGATGGATTCTGAAAAAGAGCTACTTAGCTCAGTGGGCCTTACCTGGCGAAAATAAAAAAAAAATAGTTTACTTTAACTTGCCCCCATTGTTTTAACTGCCGTGCCGGGAGATGGAGTCGAACCCACGACCTCCGGATTGCGAGATCCAATGTGATAAACATTACGCCACTAGTGGCAGCATCCCCGGGAAGGAAAACAGCACACTGGGGTAGATCTTGCCACGAGCCACATTCTCATGCGTGCAGCAAGCAGCAAGCGCCAGCAGCCCATTTGCTGAGGCAGCAATCACACGAAGCTCCACCACTTGGCTGACTAAGCATCCTTAACAAAAGGAACACAATGAACAATGCAATTATCGGAAAACAAACCGAAACTGCAACGTGTGCTGAAAAGCAATATTAAGTGTAAGAAGAATCTGCATGAGTAGGTTATTTTAATTGTATGGCACTGAATGAGCACTCAAAGTGCCTTGTGATATACAATGTGAACAACCTTCAGCATCATCATGATGCTAAATAACATTCATGATGTACTAAAAACAATATGTAACACACATATCCTTGCACATTGCTTATAATAAGGAAATGGCATGCTTCAAAAACATGTTGAGGAAATGACTCAAGTTGTCTCGGTACAAGAATCAAGTTTCAGGTTTACTTTGTTCAACTGGGTCAGAACTCAAGAGAGACAAGGAGAGAGTCTCCATTGGGTCATAATATTGGAGCAAAAGACAGAGTGAGGTGGCCAGGTGACCCCCCTGTTCTCATATCTGGGATTTATGGACCTGCGATTAAACCAAATAGTGCAGCGAGCTCATAGCATGAGCATGGTAACCAATGATATCGTGGTACATCTGGTTTATCATTTAATTCATAACATTAAGTATTTCTATACTCTTTGGTTCTTTCGGTAAAGTCACGTAGGTATCAAACTAAATACATCACGACGTTTCGATCGCAACACAAACGAACTGCTGACATCGGAGTTCCGAGATACAGAAGGACAACTAATGACATCGCCGAGTGTAGATCAGAGACCTGTTGAGTTCAGTCAATTCATTGTCTATCACGTGATGTCTTATTCTGGAGGTCATTCTTTAGCACTATTTGATATTATACTGAGTCCCAAAAGGAAACGTATTCATCTCTTGGCATGACAATAATATGATAAAATTGAGGGGGAGTGGTGCTACGGTGGTTAGTGCATTGCACTATGAACCTGTCCATAGCTGACATCAGTTGCAAATGATACCTGAGCTTGTGCTGGGTCTCCTCTTGACCAGCATGAAGTACAAAGAAGCCCCATGACTGAACAATGGCGTGAGAAGGCCTTCTTTCAGCGAGCAAGTGGTTTTGACGACGTGCTGTATATTAAATATAATTGGCGATTTTACAACCAAAAAGGAGGAATTTCAGACACAGACTGGCAAAGAGGCACCTGCCCAGTGGCGCAGCTATCGAGTGCGCAGACGGTGGTAAATGCACTGGGGTTGACGGGCCAGAGGGGCCCAGGCCCCGGGCTACAAAGAGTGGCCACACGCTTCCGCCGCCGCATCATCCGCCTCACCTTCGCTGCAGTTGTAGTTGTTGCAGGATCTCTGGGCCACGAGCGGCTCCGGGCATTCGGCGCCTCCGAAGGCGGCGGCGGTGACGACGCTGCGATTGCGCGACGACACCCCTCCTCCGCACGACGCGCTGCAGGAGCTCCACGCGGTCCAGTCTCCCAGGACGCAATCCGCTGATTGGCACGGGAAGGCACGGAAGCGACGGCGCGCGGGCTCAGCACGGCGCGGGATGAGGACACCTGGCTGTGCGCCACCACTGGCAGAGGGCTCAAGAAGTCACGTGGCACGTGGGGGAGATATGGCCCCGCCATGATAATGTGGAATTGCCACTGATCGCTGAATTCTGCAAGACGAGGGTGAGCACGCACCACTTCGAAGTAGGATTCAGTTTTGTGCTGTTAGGTCAATTAATTTAGAATGTGAATTGGACATATGGCGGTATGTTAAACATATATTCTAATTATGTAATACTAGGAATTTGCATTCATTTGGTGCTTAAATGGAAGTGCATCTCAAAGCACCTTGCAAAATTCAAACTGGAAAATACAACGTCACCAGGGCAATTAAACTAGAAGAGATATCGGGAGAAAAAGAAAACAAAGAGACAAAGAACAAAGGGTGAAGGACATCACAGGCTCGGGGATGAAACAAACTATAAAAGCAATGGTCCTCTGCATGCACACAAGGGAGAGACAGCCACTCAGAATCCCAGCATCAGCAGAATCCACGGGAACGTTCGGCAACACAACAGGCACACCACTCAATCACACGCATTCACTACTACCCTGGTACCCCATCCAATCGCAAACAATCAACAACACCCTGGCACCGCACCCAATCACAAAGATTCCATCCATGCCCACCAATCCCCAACCCGCACTGCCACGTTACAGCCTCGACAAGGCCCCAGCATAGTCAATACGTTCTACAACCTGAGGGAGGAACACCACAAAGTGCCCAGAGAAAACACATGCATACCAACGGGATAAGCATTCAAACCGTGCAAATATAAGTCACAGACCTACTTGCTCTTGCGTCTTCACACAGGCACCTTCTGGTCCTGGAGTGGTTCTATTACCACCCAGTGTGCTATCACCACACTCCAGGGCATCTCTGCGTGAAGCATCAACCCCCGTCTCCGTGAAGCGCGATTACGGGCATGGGCTGCCCACAAGACATTCTGAATCGGTGGTGAAGGCACTACTGAAGTCTACTTACTGGCCGCTTAAATTTATACAAATATTCATACAATTGCACTTATGGAGTGTCTAACTGCAACCACGTCGTGTCCCTGCCATTGCAGAGCCGCCAATTAACGATTTCACCCGGAAATCCCTCGAGACGGAACATCTCATTAGCAAGGGTGTCCAGGACACAACACGAATCGGCAGCCGCCCTCATTACACGCGCCGCTGGTTAGACGTAAAACCTGTTACGGATGTACAAGTCCAACAATTTGAGCACCGGCAAGTGCACAATGACGGTTCACTCCAGGGGGCTCACTGCGCGGTGTTGAGACGGCGAGAACTGATCCGTCTCGGTGGAGAAATCATTGTTTTCTGGTGGCCTTGGTTGCACCGTGACCTTGTCACGGGCGCGCCGCGTGCGCGTGTGCGTGACCCCAACCGGTCAGTTAAAGGCTACACAGGCGATATTTGTCTCCCCCCCCCATCCCACCCCTGCCGCGACTGATCGCCGCCCCCCTTACCTCGGCACGGCTGGGGGCTGCACGCCTCGCTCTGCTGGGGCTCCCCGGGACACGCGTGCGGGGCGGACGCGTCGGGGCAGTCGCGGTGCCGCGCGCGCGTGCCTCCGCCGCAGCTGCGCGAGCACTCGCCCCACGCGGACCAGGGCCCAAACTCCGGGCACGCGTGCTCCGTGCACACGAACGTGCCCTGGACGCACACGCTGCATCGGGCAGCCACACAAAAAATACAAAGACAAAGATCCCATAGTGTAGCCTGTAACAGACTGTAGGGGCAAGTGCTGTTAGCGAGCACCTACGAAGGTCGGTACGGAACACGAGGGGGTGGGTGGCCAGCACCATGCCCGGCCGCCTTTGTCTCCCCAGTGGTGATGTTTACACACCGCGCCTAGTACACGTTTGAGGCTGAGTCGACCGAGGGGGAGGCCCAGGACCGGTTCAGATAATTGTCACTTGAATTGGCCATGAGCAGGAATCGAACTCGGGTCACCAGGTTCGTAGCGTGGAGTGCTATACACACACACACACATAGGTTAAGTCGTTCAGCATGGGATCAGTTTTTTTTCATCGTTTCCCCACCCCTCTTTCTCTCCTGCTGTGAAAACCAATACCTGGACAATTTTCAGCGTGCTTTCCTATTGCTCGTGTTCAAACGATTCTGGAGCAATGGTCATCATTGTCATCATCTTCCTTGCCAATTCAGCAGCCATTGGTGGATATTTCTGGTCGCTGTCTTTCCTGCGCAACAGTGCGCGCGTGGCTTCGTGGTTACAGCACATATCCCACAATTATAAGGTCAACAAGTTTGACCTGGGGGATCTGCTCATTAATCTGTTGCTGAAAAACGAGCATAATTTTTGGGGATGTTTCCCAGGGGTTGTCCTCTGGAACACGATGGCTCCTACCGGAGGAATGTGGAACTTCCCCCATTGGATCTGCCAGTGGAGACAATTGCTGCCCCATTGTTGTGGCAACTGGAATGATAATTGCCTGACTTAATTCTAACGTGTTGTTCCAACAATTGCACCGCATTGTACCAACAATTGCACCGTTCCAATTGTTCTGCAGTAGTTGCATATTTTAAGTACTTTTTAGAAGAAGAAAAATCCCAAGAATAAATGTTTGGTGAATTAAAAAAATCTACTACAAGTGCTTGTGTGTGACGATTTTTGAGAACTGAATGTGTACCTGGGTTTTTAACGTTTTGCACTGTTAACCTGTGGCCAAATTAAAACCTAATTCGAGAGCTGATGACCTGGAAATAGTATCTTTAACCACTGCAATCATCGGCTTTCATGAGGGTGTGGAATTTCATTTTCTGTCACATTAAACATGACACTAACCGCTATTTTGAATTATTTCGCAATAACTAGTTTAATGGTAAAAAAAAAATTCATTTAACCCTGAATTTTCACTCAGATTTTATTATTGCCATTCCCTTACCAATTACACACTTTAGTTTCACGAAAAAAATCTGTAACCGTACACATATTGCAAATTGGATGAAGGCATCTCCAGACCATGTGGGGTCATGGGAAATTGCTTGACCATATTTCACCACGGCGGTCATTGAGAGTCGGTGAAGGGGTGGCACAGGGACCGGTTCAGACATCACTCACCACTGATATTAGCCGTGGCCAGGAATCAAACTCAAGTTGACAAATTTGTGGTGCAGTTCGCAAACCATCGCATGACGAAACCCTCCCATTTTGTGGGCATAATCAGTACCAATTAGTACTTCTCATTATTTGAACACACTATCTGACGATACAGCATTTTCATTCAAACTAGATGCACGCACACACACACAGTGCTTCTAAAATATACCCGGGCAGTCTGCGAAGTATCCCCTGCACCATGAATGATTAACAAAATTACAACTTGGTAAAAAATTCAGGGCTGAGCAGAACGCGAACTTGACGCTGCCGTTTCACAGCGCAGCGATCCGCCGGAATGATGCTGCGGTGGCAGCGGCGGCAGCGGCGATCGTCGTACCACTCGTTGCAGTCGACCCGCACCACCTCGCCCGGCCGGTACTCTTGGCTGGCGTTCGGAGACGGGAGGCCGCAGCGGCACTGCGCGACGGGGACGCACGCACGGTCCTGAAGTAGCCAGCCCTCGGGGCAACGGCAGCCTGTGCCGGCGGAGGGACGGAGGGAGGAGGGGGGGTTATCGTTGCCTCGCAAATTTTGAGATAATTCACGGAGCTGCACTGCCATAGTAGTTGTCCTATAGGTAGACTCGCTCCTGCCATAGGAATAAGGAATATCCACCACTGGCTCAGGGCCATAAACAGGAGATGAGTGCGGCCTAAAATTCTCATTGAGAGCCGCGGGAAATCACTCAAGACGTGACTGATGTTATCAGCTGAGGGCGCTGCGGCAAAAATCTTCTGTTGTACTGTACTACGCTCTCATGTCTATTCCTCACCTTCGCCAATCCTGCACTATGCATGTACGGTGCTTCTTCCATAACTGCGTTCCAAATTGTAAGAAGTTTAATTTGGGGGATATAGAAGAGGCGGAAGGTGTAAGTAAGAGGAGGTGGGGGGGGCAGAAGTGGTGGTCGTCATGGTGGATTAAAGCACAAGGTCATGCACGTAAGTTGAACTTCTTTCGCACCGTACGTAGCCAACCATCGGAGGCGCGGATGAATTACGACTGCTGCTTTGCAGTAACCCCTCCCCCCTCGACAATCCGCATGTTGGGGGGCAGGACGCATTCACGGTAGGGCTGGAATCAATTGTTTTGTTGCAAGGCAGCGTTTCGGTGTGCGAAGAGAGTGGCGAGGTGATTTCGGTCTGTTCGTGCACTGTTTGAACATAAATTACACTGGTCAACAAAAAAAAAACATTTTTTCTGGCCTGGACTTTTGCAGCTGTTTTAGACTAATTTCAGGGTGCTGATTACAAATCAGATCTCAGATTTGCTCTATCACATCTCATTTTTATGCTATCGGCATACCCCATTTTCATTGATTTTACCCGAAATTAACTCTGTCACTTATGATTGCAAGTTGTTGCGAGTCAGTGACTGCTTTAGTGTTGAAATATGGTGCTGTATGTTTAGGATAGTATGTTTATAATATAATTTTATGTGGATATCCACATTTATTTAATATTTTTCTTCTGCAATTTTTATTGAAAATGCAATATATGATAGACAAAAACTGATGCCAGATTTGGAATCAGCACCCCAAAATTACCTTAACACCGTTTGAATACCCTATGCCAGAAAAAGTGTGTTGACCAGTGTTATGAAACTTGCAGTCGGAGCTTTGTGTTGCTGCTGTTGGCAACTGTCCGTGTTGTGCTTGTGCATTGTGTTCAGTGCAGTCAATCCATAAAGTTTGCTTGCTGACAAACTATGTTAGATGGTAAAGCCTCGCCAAAGCACTACTCCTTTTCAGAATAGTCCTGCAGTGGAGATATTTGGCCAATTTTAAACAAGTCGGTTTCATTTGGAGGAAGAAAACTAAAACAATTTAAACAATTTTATGCTTCCAGGTAAGGCCAACTGAGCTATGTAGCTCTTTTTCAGAAGCGACCTGGCCACAAATGATAGCTCAACGAAGTGGCTTATCATCACGTGGACATTTCTAGCAGCCAAATACTTTAAACGCACGTTTCTAAATGTAGAGGGAAAAACCGGAATGACCTGGTGAAAAATCCACGTGACCACGGGGATAAAATGCAAACTCCAAATATATAGGCGTCAGGGTCGGGATCAAACCCACGGCCTGCTGCTTACCAGGCGTGGGATTTAACATCTCACCACCGTGACACTGGAGTACCCGGATAAAACCTGTGCAAAGTGGAGATGAACGGCCTTCTGGGTAGTCTGTAGGTCTCCCGCACGAGGCTCATTGAAATTTCGAATGCAATCCCGCGCTGCGGTGCCAATCGTAGCCAAAAACCCCCTGCAATGATCAATGCCCGTTGGAAGGCACACATTTCTAACAACCTCCTGCACAGGTGATGCCTTAAAAAATATATGAGCAGCTTTTTAAGGTAAATATAGCCACTGGGATGTTGAGCGACATGGCAGACTATGAGCGGCCAGGCAGAGCACTTCTGAGACAGTAGTACATTTCCCGGCGGACATCGGAGAGCGGGCTTCAGTCGGCAACCATGCAGCCGATGCTTTGAACGCGTGAAAAAAAAACATCGAGGGTTGTCGCTAAGAAAATCCGCGGGACCAAATTTTGAAATGGAGAGCGTGAGGAGGGAGTGGGGCGATTGGCGTATAGCCACTGTGGATTATTTCGAATAAGATTAAACTTAAAGGACCCTGAGTCAATTTCGCCGCGAGTTAGCGAAACGTTGTTACAAACACAGCTAAGGCGGTTAAGAATATTTTTTTTTTATCCATGCAGTACTGTCATACTTTGTCATTTAAATAATGATTTAAACAATTCAGGAGTCCTGCACCTCTTGTGATGAATTACATTGAAAGGGAATGCAATTCACGTCGCTGCATCTGAAAAGCATTCATTACGTTGCGTTGTAACCTTAGTGAAAGAGCTTATCCTGTCTGGATTTTTATTCTGCATCAAAGAAATAAATCCATTTCTGCGCTGCTTGTGCTGACCTAAAAAAAACAACTAATTTGACAGGAGCATCCAGAAAGCCGATTTACAACACCCGTCAAACAGAGCCGTGGCCAAATCTCATTTCATTTTTGCCACACGCTGGATTTTTATAATTGAAGGGCCCCTTGACATGAGAAAACTAAGTTTTCATCCCGTTAGCTTACGTAGCCATGTCACAGTGGCCTCAGCATTATTTTTTGAAATGTGTCTTCTCGAGAATGCCCCTGAATAAACCTCTTAAACAAATTATTCTCAACCGTTGTCATTAACATTGTATTGTAACAGAAAAGTAGAACAGGCCTTTAAAAAAATAACGTTGGCTATAACAATATGGTTACATTGCTTGAGTGCATACCAACAATTTTCCACGTGGTTGTACAAGTTTGAATCCGAATTGTATATTTTTCTCGGCAGTTAATGGTAAAAAGTGATATTTCTCTATACTCCAATGAGCGTTATGCAGTAACCATATTCCTCTGCTGCCTGAGACAGTGGTAGGAAATTCCACTTGCCTACGACAGGAGCTAACATATCCATACCAGGCCACTTTTGAGTTGCCAATACGTAGCACCCATTTCATTATCAATGCTCGGTAGACAACAACAACAAATAATAAACCCTGTGAAAGTATGATAATTTACTATGTAACACAATTTTTATTCCTGGGTAGTAAGTGTTATTTTCTAATTGCTTATGCCTCAAAAGTATAGAAAATGGCTATTATTCCCCACAAACTATGCTTTTGTAACCAGGACTTAACGTGAAGGAATGACACAAATGCACACCACGTTTTCTCATAAAAAATAGGTACATTTCAAAATACCACTGTCCTGGTCACAAAAGCAAAGTTTGTGGGGAATAATAGCCATTTTCTGCACTTTTGAAGCATAAGCAATTGTAAAATAATACTTACTACCCAGGAACAATTTTTTTTAATGTTACACAGTGATACAGTAATTAGTGACTCTGAATCGAGATTTCAATTCTCACAGCTTTCCAAACTGTGAGTCAGGCGCTCTGCCAACAACACCATCCAAAAGAGTAGCAAGTCACATCCGTCATTCACAAATTAATACATCGTGTTCAATGAATAATTTGTTAATTTAGTCAGCACTTTTGATTTAAATCATAGTGTTCGTCTAGTCTGTGAAAACCTGTAAAATGTTACTCAAGTCTTGGTCTGTGGATTTAATTTATTCATTATCTAAGTCTAGTTCACTAAAACAGCCAAACATTTAATCCACTCTTAGCCATTAGAAGTTGATGTGATGGGTACACAATGTTCTTTCCCTCTCCTCCCAAGTATTGTCAATTCAGCCATTCATTGGGGCCAGTCAATCTTACATATATAGCGAAGTACGATTTTTGGTCATCGTCAGTTTACTGCAGTCTCTAAGAACCCTTATGAAATATCTTAGTCTGCGGTTTTTATCCAGGCGCGTTGTATTACGTGGGAAGTCGCAGTTATCGATGGCCGTGCTCCTTTGTCATCGTTGACTAAAGTACAAATAAAACGTACAATTTCGCGCGTAATTTCTTCAATGAATATTGTCAGACTGTCGCCAATACCTTCCTTGCAGCTGCCCTGCAGGCACTCGACGTGCTCCCAGAGGTCAGAGCAGCTCCGCGGGCACTGGTTGGCGCACGTGGACAGGAATGCCTTGCCCCGGTCCTCGCACCGCTCCCCTGCGGCACACAGACACGGTGGCGAGATGTTAACTAGCTCGCCTGCTATGCAAGGGGTCGTGGGTTCGAGACCCATGATCGCGTGGATGTTTCTCCGGGTCCTCTTGGTTTTTTTTCCCCTCCGCATTTAGAAACGTCCGGTGAGAACATTTGGCTGCTATAAATGTCCACGCGACGATAAGCCACTTCGTTGAGCTATCATTTGTGGCAAGGTCACTTCTGAAAAAGAGCTATGTAAGCAGCTCAGTGGGCCCTATCTGGTAAAATAAAAAATAGTTTAGTAATAGTGTAATTGGGTCATCATCGTCGTAACAGATGTGGCCCGCGGCATCTCGCCTCTCTCTCTCTCTAGAGCAGTGGTTTCCAACCCGTCTGGATCTGCGCATTGCCACTGCCAAGCCCCCAGTAACGTGTTTTTCAAAATTAAGACTCCTCTAAAGGATGCCACCAAAACAGAAGTAGAGTCGGCATACATGTTAACCTATGCGGTTTACCCGTATTCTTGTGCATGGACATTGAGTTTCCAGGTCCATACGGCATACAGCCGTTTCAATATGGGCAACAACAAAAAACCCCATGAATTTTGTCTATTTGTTTGTGTTTCTCCCTTGTGATGGGAATGTAAGATGAACGTTGAGATTTATAAGGACACGGGGTGACCAATAAAGTCTGAAACGTTGTACTAAAATTGAAAATGTTGTGGATTTACTCTCCAACACACCGGCGGGCTGAAGTAGTAACTAATTGCCATTTTGTTTACGTGACAAATCAATTATTAATTGGCTGTGTTGGGGGTTACAACACATTTATACTTACGCGAAATGTAAACCTTTATGATGAATAATATTGGTCGCGAAAGCCTATGTGTTCAACTGAATGAGGTCTCAATTGGTCTGTAATCAGGTAGGGCACTGATAAGGGGTTGACAGGTATGAGTCAGTCAACAGTCAGCTGTGCTGATGGGGATTAGTCAGAGGTCGCAAACGGGTTTTGATTCCTTACCCGTACCCATACCCGGCCGCACCAGGGCCGCAAATGGGTACCCGTACCCTACCCGATATCCGGCTACCCGTACCCGGCCGGGTATCGGGTAGGGTACGGGTACGAGTACCCGATTGCGACCTCTGGGATGAAGCCATGTTGAGGGCGCGGGTGGGTTGATTCTAGGAACTTGAATTGTGAGAAGAGACAAGAGGTTGGGAAATGAGTGACAAACGGTTACTCACCAGTGACTCACGGCCTACCCGTACCCATACCCGGCTGCACCAGGGTCGCAAACGGGTACCCGTACCCGGCTGGGTACGGGTAGCCGGGTATCGGGTAGGGTACGGATATCGGGTACCCGGTTGCGACCTCTGGGAGTAGTGCAATGGGGAGTTCTGCAGACCACTTGCCGACCACTCTTTTAGAGCACAGACCTTAGCGGTGACTGAAAACGGATTTAGGAAGTTGCTTGCTCCTAACGAGGAATGACCTATTTACTTATTTAGCTGCCCGAGATTGGGAGAGTGAATTATGCAATGAGAGTTTGGCTGCAGGGAGCCCGAGGGCTCTGTGTAGGTGTGTGATTACCTCTGCTGGAACATTTGTGGATGTGTGCCATGCATCAGAACTTAATGGGTGGTCACAGCTGCATTGGTTATGTATCGATTGGCCTCTAAGTGCTATTAAATGGTTAGCAGATGGTAGTACAGCAAGTCAAGTAGGTTACAGGCATAACTTTTACACATTTTCGAGTGATGTCACCTTGTATTGCTTGGGATTTTTTTTGGGGTATTTGCATTTTTGCACGTGTCATTTTCTCCATATATATGATTTCATACATGTTTTTTTCATATATGATAAAATACTGAATAAGGATGCCTCCCACAAGAGTTTATGGTTCAAAAATGATCTCGAGACGATGAAAACATTGCTGGAAAAATAAAATTTCAAAGTGGCCTCCACACTCAAAAGGGCTTTTTGTTGATAGCCCCAAGCCCCTGAAGGAAATTCCCCATTCCTATGGTTGGGGCCAGTTCCGTACACAGAACAACAACTGCTGACTTCCTACACAGTGGCACTTATTTTTTAGCGACCTTGGAAGGTTGATTGGCTGAGTCGTCCGCAGACCTAGATTGGATATTCAAGCAGAAACATTATTAGGGCAGTGGAGATCGTCATGGCTTAGCTCAGGCTTTAGCAGCTCGCTTGTTTCCAAAAGATGCAGGGAGTGAGCGGCTCAGTTGTGGCTCAGCTCACGGATATCTTGAGCACGGGTTGAAACTTGCTCAGGGGCGGCTCAAGTTACGGGTGGCTCTGAGCTGGCTCACTTGGAGCCAGAGCCAAGCCTGAGCCGAGCCCGTGAACTAAAAAGCGGGCTTATATAACTTTCGTGATAAACGTTTTTTTTCTGGGGTTGGATCGCGTAAATATAAATGTGTCATTAAACCAGGCACCAGCCGACACAGCCAATTAGTAATGTTTGTCACGTAAACTACTTCAGCACCAGCGGCGGTGAGTTGCAGAGTAAACCCACAACATTGACAATCCTTTGATCACAAGACGCGCGAAACAAAACTCGCTTGCAAATCATTCATCGTCGGTAAGTGTCCGCGGTGCGCCAACTTTGCCTGGGCACGTCGCGGTGTTGCAGCTCTCGCTTTGGAGACGGGCCCCGTGGCATCGGGCCCTGGGCCCCGTGGGGTCGGCTGGGGCCAGCGGCGCCCGCTGACGAACCCGAAAACCGCCGCTGCACGGCTCCCGGCATCCGCCCCACGGACCCCAGGCTCCCCAGACGCACACGTCGTCTTCAGAGTCCGCGCGCATCCATCAGCCGCACCGGCACACGCGAAGGGTGAGGGAGTCAGCGAGAGAGAGCGAGAGCGAGAGAGGGAGGGATAGGGGTCGTAGTAATGGCACAGAGAGAAATGGGGAGGGGAAAGCATTGTCGCTTTTGTTTGTTTCCCGGAATATATACGTCAGCTGCACATTGAATGGCCTGGCTCTGGATGTGACAAGGTGATTGGAAGAATGATTATTGTGTGTTTGAGAACGCAGCGAGAAGAATGGAATGCAATAACACCCTGACTCGGAAAAGTCAAAGTGTGTTGCCTCTGTATATTTTCTGTTGACAAAATAGAATTAGTTTCCTTGTTTCTATAGCAATTTAAATCCAACTTCCCCCTTGAAAATTAGACTTTCTTTCCCGCAATGGAAATACACCTTGGTTATACATAAAGAACATCTATCTAACATACTAATTTCCACATTACTACTGCGACAACGAGACTCTCAACATGAGAAAGGGCTGAGTTGACCCCTAAATGAAAACTTAACTCCCAGCCATCTGATTACGAGTTGCATAATCTGCCAGAGCATCACCTGGCTATGTAAGCTGACTAAAACAAAATACGTGTCTTTCTTAAACCCAGCAGGTATCACAAGGGGTTTAAAATGAGATTCAAAAATCAATACTAGAGGTGGATAGGTGGCCCAGAGGTCAAGAATGCTGAGCTGGCACGGCTAAGATGCTCGGTATGAACCCAAAAAACTCAACACATTCGTCAATAACGCTGTATGTGGCCTCAAAGTAAAAATCTATAATAGGTGACGTTTCGGGTAATGGCCGCTTCTTCATCGCACACAAAAGGAGGTCTGAATCCATGAAGGCGTCTGCGATTAAAGCGGTCACCAATCACTGCATATTTTTAAAAATCCTTGGAGCCAAATTTTGTTCCAACACTTAATTGGCTAAATAGCTCTTAGAATTAAGAAAAATCAGTTTCGATATCATGCGGCATGATATAGCTGATGAGCATGATTTGCTACGTACGGTGCAAAAGAAGTTCAACATACATACATATAGCAGGGTGGGTGGGAAATTGATGTCCCGAACTGTGTAGATCAGAGGTCACTCTCAAGGGTATCAGAAGTAGCTCTACGATATCCAATTCTGAGGGCCATTCTCAAACTGCTTCGTGAGACACCCCAATGTATCCTTCATCTCGTGATATGACACCGGATGGCGTACGCTCGAAATCAAATCAAAGAAAAATGATCAAGCTCAAGCAATCAGAAATATAAATGTCCGATCCTCACCTGAGCAAGCGACGGCATCGGCACAGGTCCTCTCCTCCATCGCCGGGGCAGTGCAAGTCTCCGCCGGGTCCCAACTTCTCCCCATATGTTGCCGGTATCCGGCCTTCCCGGATCTGGACGAGGCGTGCGATGAGGGGGCGCTCCCTGTCGTCAGGCAGTCCCTGAAGCGCCGCTGGGTGGGTAGGAACGGGCGCAGGTGCTCGGGCAGCTCGGAGGCGTTGAGGGATCCCTCGTGAAGCGGTCGCAGGAAGGGCCTCAGGTGACCTCCGACCAGGATGGAGGGCGGCACGCACGGCCGGCACGCGGTCCACTCGCTCCACGCGCCCAGCACTCCCGCGCCTTGCAGAGGCGACAACGCGGATGTACTTGAGCGACGTGATGCTGGCGCGCGTTTTAGGGCAGGAGTCTATGCAGCGACTTGGAGATTTAATATTGATCTACATCAATATTAAATCTCCAAGTCCAACCTGGGGTCTGGTGGTAAGCAAGTGAGGCCAGGGGAAGTGATTCGCGGAACTGTTGCATCGACAAATTATATTTGAAGGTGCACAGTGGTCCACAGGAGTCAAGAGAGGTTGGGAACAGCTGTTATAAATTACGTGAAAATGTAATTTGTCCCTCTGCGAGTCTGTCAGTCAGTGAGTAATTTTCATTGCACAGTGTTGATGAAGGTCTCATTCTGACCGGAGAGAACCAGGGACCGATAGTACTGCTGATAAGGTATGTACAACCTATTTATGCGATGTATAACCTTTGATGTAGGAGGAAAAAAAAATTCACGGCTGAAAAATGTTTTATTCAGAAGTGTCGTTTTTTTTTATTCATTCAATGTCTTAGGATGGGCCGGTAGGAGACTGTGTTGTATAACTTATACAGAAAGAGCCTCAAATGAGTCTCAGGACACTTTACGTGAAAAGTCCTCTTTGGGTTGTTTTTGTTCTTCCTTTAGCAGTTTTTTTTCACGTGGCAAAAGCGACTGTGATATTGTTGAAAAAGTCTCAACGTATGAGAAGATGATACTCAAAATACACAAAGCTAGGTCAGCGACTTACTTGCGCAACTGCCATGCACTATGAACATGCAGGCTTTCGCGACAAATATTATCCATGATAAAGGTTTTTGGGTTCGATCGCGTAAGTATGAATGTGTCGTAACCCTCCACCACCCGACACAGCCAATTAGTAAAGTTTGTCACGTGAACAAAACGTGCCAATTAGTTACTACTTCAGCATACTCGTGTCCTGGAGAGTAAACCCACAACATCTACAATTCGAGTATGACGTTTCGCCGGTACAACCAGCATCATCAGGCGACAGCCAGAGTTGTGGAGAAATTCTTCTGTGTCGGTCTTAAATGGAGATGTTTCTCTGTATCCTCCAGTTTGTGCCCTCCAAATTTAGAATCAATATGCGTTTAGAGTATTTGGTTGCTATGAATTTCCACGTGATAAGCCACTTCGTTGAGCTACCATTTGGTCAGTTCTGAAAAAATATCTATATAGCTCAAGTGTGCTTCACCTGGTAAAATAAAAAAATAGGTTAAGTTTTAGGTTAGGTAACTTTCAATGTCACTTAGAAGGCTTACACGAGGAGAAAGGCAAATTGGCCATCGCCTCCACCAATGGGAGCTCATCGGGGCTACGGAGACCTCACCTTGGCAGGAGTCGTTGGAGCAGTGCAATTGGCCGTCCTCGCACAAGCTGTTAAGGTGAAGAACACAAAGAGAAAGCCTTTGAGGTTATTCATCAAAGGGAATGTTTAGAAATGTGTTGGGTGGGGGGGGGAGTTAGAATAGAATCCAATATATTACACCTTCCTTAATTGAATTTTAGCAAAAAAAGCAACTTCGCCAGAAATTTTCCGTGCCGTGATCACGAATGACGGAACTGAACCCACACGCCACGTTCCCGGTCGGGGACGTCTATTTTCCACGCTCGTGAAATGCTATCTTGCTCGTCTGGGTATCCAGCAGGTTGAGGGTTTAATTCCGATCCTGAATCCTTGTTGGCGTGGATTTTTCTCCGGTTTTTCGGTTTTTCGGTCCTCCGGTTTTACTCTCCCCATTTTAAAACATGCATTCAAATTATTTATATTCTTGATTTGAAGCTTTCGTGACTGCAGGAATCCATACTCTTTGGTTCTTTCGGTAAAGTCACGTAGTAATGTTCACGTAGATAAAACATTTATAGATCACGACGTTTCGAACGCAACACGTTTCGATCGCAACACTGCGTCAGCAGTTCTCCTGCTGTGTGTGTCTCACCTGATGACGGTTGCTTGTGTTGCCATCGAAACGTCGTGATATATTAATTTTCTATCTACGTGACTTTACCGAAAGAACCAAAGAGTATTACTCATATTATTTTGGTGCTGTACATATCAAAATGATGGGCAACTTTGTTGAGAGGTAATTATTTGTGGCCAGGTCGCTACTGAGAAAAAAAGTTAGTACCTCAGTGGGCTTTGCCTGATAGGATGGGGATGGTGAAATTTTATTCGTATGTGTTTGGGTGATTTGTTTACATTTCTTGTACTCTACACGACTATCATGTTTCTATTCAGTTTGTTGTTGTAACGTTCTTCCTCGCCCCTACTGGACATAAGTGAAAAAAGAGCTTCATAGCTCATCGGATTCCTTCAGTATAAATAAATATTCTGATTCTGACATGCATTACGTTCTGGTAGCGCTTTGCTAAAAGGGGCACTTTGCTGGTGACAATGTCACAGCAAAAGCCATGACATCTGCCAGTGTCACGGGTGATTTAATGGTTATGACAAACAATAGCTATGTATTTAATGTATTTCCTCATCTGATGCAACAAACTTTCAGTCATAAACAAGTGTCAAAGTGATTTCTTGCTCAAATAAGCAGAGGCAATGCTCATCCCCTGTTCATAGCTTTAAACCTCAGTCGTGGAAATCCTGCCTTCTTATGACAGGGGAGAGCCTATGCATATGATAACCACTATTGACTTCCCCACAAAGCGGAAGCTAGATTATTGACCCCAGATGAATGATGGGTTGAGCCAACCCTGAACTCGCAACTCTCAGAATAAACCGCAGCCGCTCGCGTTGAAAGCTTGAGAAGAGAAACACTCAGCACGCAGTTAAATTCTGATTTAAAGCTTTCGTGACTGCAGGGATTCATCTTCTTGGTTCTTTCGGTAAAGTCTCGTAGAATGGAAATAATAAAAAAAAACATAATAAAATAATTCTCAGGACGTCTTATCGACAGACCTGTTCTTCACCTGAGGACGGCTGCTTGCGTTGTGGCCGAAACGTCGTGAGAATTATTTTATTATGTTTTATTTTTTTTATTTTATTATTTCTATTCTACGTGACTTTACCGAAAGAACCAAGAAGACTCAACATGCAGTCCAACCAATAACACAACGCAGGGATGATGACAATGATCCTGACGACGACGAACTGTGGCACAAAGAACCACCGGATTAATTGCGCTTGTGGCAATTTGCTAAGTTCAGCACGAGACTAAAATAACACCAAAGAAATAATAAATACTCCCAATGGCAGAACCCGCGTGCCAACAAGGGCACTCAATTGATTTTGATAATATTGAAGTTCTGTGCAAAACTAGTTATGACTGGCCAAGACGAATTAGAGAATCTATCGAAATTGAGATACATTTTAATAATTTTAGCCGTTGGGATAGCTACAGACTTAGTGCTGCTTGGAAGCGAATCATCAAATAATACGTTGTTAAAATGCATGCCTATACAGGTCACCATACTTCAATGGGGATTACCATTGGTATGGCTATTTTAGTACACACGATCGACAGGAAGTACAAGAACAATGAGCTTGCATAATGTGCATGCATAATGTATGTTGATTACCATAGAAATAACCCAAACGGCAATGGATACCAATTGTTATTTATATACATTCATTAATCCCCCTCCCCCACTTCGCTCCAGAAGGGCTCACAAGTGATGTCATCACATCTACCCCTCTATTTAAGGAACGAAACAGGAGGATTTCTCCACAAATCTGTCTGTCACCTGATGAAGCTGGTTGTAATTAATGCCAAAACGTTGTACTCAGATTGTAAACGTTGTGGCTTAGCATGTTCCATTTACGTGACAAACCTTACTAATTGTCTGTGCCGGTTGGTGGCGGGTTTAACGACACACGTATATTTAAGCGATCCAACCCAAAAAAAAACTGCATCATGGACAAAAAACCACGTTAGTAACCGAGCAAAGCTGCTTCTCCGTGTACGATTGGTCCGGCTGGGTCTGCGCTGAGCCCAACGAAGCACACACACATCCAGCAGAACAGAGCTACGCCATTCACTTTACCACTCCAGGCAGCCGACCGTGACCCTACTGCCCGGCGCAATGAGGGAAGGGATGGGTTTGTTGCCCTCGGCTTCTGTGAGCAGATGAACGCAGCCGCACTCGGCACCGTCCACACACGTGCCGTTCTGCTCCAGCAGACCCTGGGGGAGGGGTGGGGGTTGTGGCGGTCACAACGACGCGGTGAAAAATCAATGGCAAGCCCCGACGCCGGCACTACCCCTCTCTATATTAGAGCGGTGATCGTAAGTGAAAGTGTACCCCTGCTCTAATGAGCATTGCACGGTGCTCAATAGCAGTCGATGTCCTGTGCCAGATGTGGAATGTCCCATGATCCCATGGTGAGCGACAGAGTCTCTTGGTACAACAAGCAATGCTGATGTCCCACAGTGGCACTCACAATATCAATCTTGGAGGGAGGGATGATGAGTCAATATCTAACTAGGATGTTGTTGTACAGGGTGCTTCAAAAAAATGTTAACACTTCTGAGAATATGCAACAATAGCACAAGAAATGTGCCTCCAGGTTCTGGAGATCATCTGGAGAAGATTCCAGGCATGTGTTGACAATGATGGCGAACAAGTGGAGACTTTTTGACTTTTTGAAGCGATTAACATACATTTGTTATCATGTTACAGTGTATTATCCGTTCTTTTTCCATTAAAAACGATAGTCTCATATAAGTGTTAAAACATTTTTGAAGCACCCTGTACTATTATTGTTGTGTTTGTTCACCCAGGAAAGTCTCGATTTGTCTCCAGACTCTTTTTATTATTTCGATTTAAAGCTTTCGTGACTGCAGGGATTCATCTTCTTGGTTCTTTCGGTAAAGTCACGTAGAAGGGAAATAATACAATAATAACAAATACATTATTTTACATTATATTATTTTCATATTATTATTATATTATTTTATTATAACAAATATATTATTTTACATTATATTATTTTAATATTATTATATTATTTTATTATATTATATTATTTATTATGTTTTATTTTTATTATTTTATTTCTCTCTTTTTTATTTGGGGGTCTTGTCAAGTTTTTGCAGACGGGGGTTGCTATGCAAATTCCAATCGAGTTATTTTTTTAAAATTTGAACCATGATGCTCGGCACACAATGGCCTACGCCTGCGAATAACATCACTGGATCTCTATCGTTCACTGTTAAAGCAGATGGTGTGCAATTTTACGGTTAATTCGCCCTGAAGCCTGCAGTCTATGATAAGCTTTTCCTTGTTTGTATCTCATCTTGTGTTCCACTAGTACTCTTCAACAGATCGCATCCCATTCCAAAATGCACCTGCAACATCTCAATTACAACCCGCATTTCAGAAGTGGCAAAGATAGCGTGGTATAGCAGATGGCATTAACAGGTTGTTGATTACACTCCAGCCATTGTTAATTGGTGAATCGACCATTGTTAATTGGTTAATTGACCATAGTTGATCGCCCATTGTTAATCGGTTAATCGACCATTGTTAACAATAAACGAGACCAGATGTGAAAAACAGGGCTACCAGTAGGGGGGGGGGGTGTAACAGTACCGAAGGCGAACCGCTGTTGACATTCAACAAGGCCACGCGGAGTTCACCATTCACCCACGGTTAAAACCAAATGAGCCACCGAGGTTGACTCCTAGCGGGGCTGGGGGTTGGGGGGGGGTTTTTCGGATGCGGCAGCATGGTAAGCCGTGACCCCCCACACACAATAACCACCGCCAACCAACCAACTAACCGACAAACCTGCGGGCAGTAGCAGCCGGGCACGCACTCCTGCACACACTCGGTCCCCAACGTCCGCCCCCCGCAGTACTGGGAGCAGGGCGAGCCGCACGGGTCGAACACCAGCGGCTCCGGGCAAACTCCCTCCGGCACTGGCAAGGGCAAGAACAGAAGTGTCACTCGGGTAGATTTTCTACGACCGGCTGTCTCAGCGGTGGAAGCGAGCGGCTCTCGATTGGAAGGTCGCGAGTTCAAATCCTGGTCAATGATAATATTTAGTGCCGGCCCATCATTCTAGCAAGGTCGATAAAATTAGTACCACGTTGTGGGGGAAGTCAACGTGTGTTGTCCTATGGAGAGACTTGTCCTCCCCGCACCATACCATAGGAATGTGGAATTTCCACCACTGGCTCAGGGCTGTAGATGGAATATGAGCACCAACCACCTCAATGCTCGCTTGAGCAGGAAATCACTGTGAAAGTGTTTTTGACATCATCATTAAATATTATGCATTTCTGCACGTGCCATTGAGGTTTGCTCCACTTCTTCTGATCTCTCTACATTCTCTGCTGTTGCTATTGTTAGATCCCATTGTACCAAGTCTCCGTTTATTTACATCTACTACGCCGTCATGCACAGAAAGTATTCAAATTAATTTCAAGTATTTCACTGCTCATACGGACGTGACTGTTGTCCCACCTGATGACGATTGCTTGTGTTGCGATCGAAACGTCGTGATCTATTATTTTTCTACCTACGTGACTTTACCGAAAGAACCAAAGATTATGGATTCCTGCAGTCACGAAAGCTTCAAATCAAGATCAAATCAAGATTGTAATTGTTTTGCTGTTTCCTATTTTTCTGTCGCTGTATTGTTAGAAATTATGGAAAGAGATGGAGTCAAATATTACATGATTAAATTTTTTTCCAGAGATCCCAAAACCTAACAGTTGAATTTTTGTAATTTTACATGTGAAGGTTAAAGATTTGAATTCTTAGGAAGTGTTGATTTTTTTGTAAACCGTTCTTTTATTTTATCTATTAAAATATTTAATCTGGATAACCTCTTAAGATGGAACATCTCTCGTTTGCAAGGCTGTCCAGGGCATCAACCGACACACTCATAGCAAACACCTAACGACACGTACACAAATATTGAAATTAGCGTTTGTACACGTACAGAAAAATCAAAAGAGAAGTTTGCGTAAACTGCAGGATGAATCTGTTTACCTGGGCAAGGCGCAGTGGCACATTCCTGGTTCTCCACGCTGGGTCCTCGACAGGCTGTCCCATTGTTGCGTGGGGGGGGATTGATGCAGGCGCGGCTGCGAATCTGCTTCCCCGTGCCACAGCTGGTGGTACAGTCCGACCACGGGGCCCAGGGAGTCCATCCGCCATCCACTGCACACGAAAAACCACAGCGGCGATGGGCCGAGATAAGACTGGTGCTTGCTCCCTCTAGCAATCTTGAGCCAAGGGTTGAAATTACACATTACTATGGTCGGGTTCAGTCTATCCTGAAGTAAAGCACAATGGGAATATAAATTCCCATAAAATTGCGTTCGATGAGTTGGATGTTGTGAAGAAATGTCCTATTAAGTAAACGTGGGACATCCAAATTTAGGTTTGTTCTCGTCTTGTTTATTTATTCGGATTGTTTTGTCGATTAAAATCATCACTGGTTAAAATAATATGCATCTGAATATGTTTTGGAGGTTGCGTTTTTTATAAATATAATCATGATGATCATTCACCATGTGCTTAGATTTATCCAGCGCAGTATGCCCACGTACATCCGGTATAAAGAATTTCATTTTGATCAGGGATGACTAACTCACATAAAAGCAATGTTCATAATTTTAAAAGCATCTTAATTGTTCTGATCAGTAGTAACAATCATTAAGTCAGAAATGAATGTTGACATTTTATGTATCCTGGTAATTTATCATAAAAAAAAATTCTGTTGAGACTTTCATTATAAATGCTAACAGGGCAGTAAGACGTGCCAGATTTAACTGTACAATACTAACTAGCTGACGCATTTATCAATAAGTGCGCTCTCGCGTAATTGGCTTCTGGATCAAGGACTGTTATATTGTTGGTCACGTGGGTTGTTTGATCATACTTCACCACACCAGTTCGTGAAGGTGATAGGGCCCAGGACCAATTCAGATATCACTCACCACTTATGCCGGCCAGGACTCCAACCCGAGTTACCGGGCTCACAGTGCGTGCAGTGCATTAACCACTGCACCACTACTCAACCAACAATTTACTTTCACCAAATTATTAATTTCCACTTACCCCGGCAGTCTATGACTTGGCAAAAGCTTCCCTCTGGTGTACACTGGCTATAAATAAACACACAGACACACACACACAGAAAAACCAACACATCAAACGCAGTTTTGGAAACATGACTTTGTCAGCTTGAGGTTTTCCACTCCACTCGACACTTCCCGTGCATCGCACCCTCCATCATCTCCCACAGTCCCATGACTTCAATGTTCGTCCAAATCATCAATTCACTATTCAAATGTTCTGGACGCTTGGCATTGTGAGTCTTTGGGCTTGTGCTCAGCAACTGTGACTGGAAATTATTTTTTTATTAGACAAACTAGTGACTATTTTATCTGATGATGGATGATGGGCTGAGTCAAGCGCCGGCTTGGGATTTGAACTCGCGACTTTCCATTTTGAGTGGAGCACGTTTTTATATGAAAATTTGATTCAAAGCAAAAACTAAAAACAATGTTGAGTATATTTTCAAATATATGGTATCATGGCTACTATGCATTTTTTCTAGACACTGCATATAATTATGGCCACATTCAGAAAAAAAACATTGTGAGATTGTTCAGTAATAGCCAATACACAGCTGGCAATGTTCTGCATTCTCGTTACAAACAATGCAATGCATAGCAAAATGTCACAGTTTCTTCAAGATTGTAGTTTATTTCATTAAACCAATCGACAGACAAACTCAGCTGGCGATGATTTATTCTGCACTGAAGGAAAATAAAATCTAGGAGGTCACCGTGTACTTATTCCATAACCAAATGCAGCCGGTTCACGTCGCTGCCAATGTGAGTGTCTTTGTGTATAGATTTGTTCCACGGAAAGAGGATACCAAGTGAGGGCTGTGCTTCGCTAAGCCATATCCACAACGCATCACTTCTGTTTACCGTAAGAGTACCATTTTTTTAGCTTGAATATGGTCAAACATTCCCATCATCATCACCATCATCAAACTAAAACAAACTACTTATAAAAAAAATTAAAGTACTTTTATTTTACCATGTAAAGCCCACTGAGCTATATAGCTCTTTTTCAGAAGCGACCTGGCCACAAATGATCGCCATAAAAGTGGCTTATCGTGTGGAAAATACTCTAAAAGCATGTTTCTAAATTTGGAGGGAAATACCGGAAGACCCGGGGAAAAATCCACGCGACCACTGGGAGAATATGCAAACTTCAAATATGCAGGCGTCGGGGTCAGGATCGAACCCACGACCTCCCTGTATACCAGGCGAGGTAGTTAACATATCGCCACCGCTGCACCATCAGCCTTGGTCATATGTATGTTGAACTTCTTGCGCACCATACGTAGCCAACCGCGCCAAACAGAGGTAATCAATCCATTCCTGGGTGAAGGCATAACCAAGCCACCACCACGATTTCTCCCAGCGGATGCCCTTGTGGACGTGTTCCGAATCTTGGCTGCAACTCCGTAAGTTCTTCTCGAATATCAGCCATCATCCCCTCCAGAGATGTTTCGGGCTTATGTACGATCGCTTCATTTATCTGCCGATGTAACTTTCTCTGTAATTGTCCGCGATTACAGATCAGCTTAGACTGCACGTCTGTGAAGCAGAGCAAGATAGCTCATCGGGTACTTCCGGCTTGAATACAATCTTGATGTCTCTGTCCAACCCAAGCTCACTGAACTTTTCTGAGCAGTTTAAGCGTCATCAATCTGTCTGTGTGTGTTCTCCAATCCACATGTTTCTCTGTCTGTTTGTCTCAGAATGCAACTCTGAGAATGCATCTATCTCCCCATGCTTCTCAAAGCTGCGAATTAACTCAAACAGTTGATTGATGGAACCTAAGCAATATATAAACATGCCAGGTATGCATTATGGAACCACATATTTTTTTAAAGTTAATTACAAAATTAAAGAGTGGAGCACGTATTTACTGCTAGCCGTGCATACAGTATTGATTATCAGTATATAGAGTTAAGCGCCGATGATTTAAAGTTCGCCTATGAGTAATCATCAGGGATGCGCCCGATCTCGTCATAGATCGGCAGCTAAGCGGGCCTGAGCCTGGATGATGCTGGGATGGGTGACCACAGTGCATAACAGGTTGTTATAGGCTGCTGCGGGGGAGGAATGCTGTGGGCAACAGAAAGCGGCGCAGCAAAATCCATTGTTATGCTTCACTATACTCCAACGTCAATACTTGCCACCTTCACCAACCCACACTGACCAACACAGGAAGATGGTCAAAATACCCCCAAGCACACACAGCGTGGTGAAGGATTCATTCAGCAGTGCAAAGGCAAGAAGGTCTATAACAGATATACATATGTAATGAGGTTACATACTAAAGTTTATTGAGTGACCATGTAATGACAGTGATTTACTGGCACTGCTTGATCTCATGAGAAGCAACGGAAGTGGAGGCCCCACACACACACACACAGAGGAGTTACTCCTTGAGAAGACAGAGCGCACGTGCGAGTCAACCCAGCCCCCGTGACCCGACGGGGAAACTGACCACTGCTCGCACTCCCCCTCCAGCCAGACGTCGCCCAGGTAACGCTCCCAGTTGCCGTGGCGACAGAGAGGAGGGCAGGAGCCCAGGTCGCACGGCTTCACCTGTGACCTTTCACCCTGGCAGGTGGAGCTCGCTCCCTCGGAGCCCGAGGTAATGGACGATCTGTTGCGTGGATACGCAATGGGAAACACGCACAAAAAAACACACACACGCACGAGTGCATCACTAGCAATGCAAGTGCAATGACTATCCGATTCAACGTTGCATCCGACTCACTGGGGACTGAACTACAGGCAGAAATGTGATAACGGTCGGATATGAAAACTGCTGTAGAAAATTACAAGTTACACCATGAACAAATGATGCACTGGGAATGGGCGGTTAATTGTTTAGGGCGGATTTATTGTATTGTAAAGACGTTGCCCTTTACAATACAAATTGATTTAACACAGTGTCCAAATGTGACCCAAATCTTAAGATGCTGTACACAAACATGAGACATATATATTTCACACAGTGAAAGGCGGTGAGTCATTGGAAGAGGGAATATTACAGGAAGGTCTTGAGGCTGCACTTAATATGGGGGCAGGGAGTGTAATAGCACGTGGGGGGGGAAGGGTGTTCCAATCTAGGCAGCAGAGGAGAATAAGCAGAGCGCCATTCTATTTCCACATCAGCAGTCTAGGCAAGCGACCGATGAGCGTGTTCCCGTGACATCGGAAGCGCCAGACGAATGCGGACACGGAGTCAAAGTGCGCTCAGGTGAACGTCGGACGGCGCTCCTCCACCGCTGGCAATTTCTGAGGCGGCGGATGGAAACTACACCGTTGTGACGGCAAGGGGCAATCTCGATACACGGCGAGCGCCGTTCACTCCCCGCAGAGTGAAAAGTTTGGAATCGAGGATCAGTGGGCCGAGGTGAGACCCCCTCGAGCTCTGAACTCGCGACCTTCCAATTGTGGTTTGGGCACCTTGATCGGAGTCTGTTTCCGAGCAGAGGTATGTTTTGTTATTGTTTTTAAATATCTCTCCTTATCTCGAACGGTCATTTCATACGTGATAGGGAATTTATGGCGCACGTGAATTTTCAGTTGGACAGAAAATCCATCACAGTAAACTCTTTCTTTTGTGCTTGAGTTTGATCTAAAGGCTAACATCTCAATCTGTTTGTTATTTTTTGTGATAAAAGCACCGATACATGGTGCACAATAACTATTTGATGCCAAAATGAATTCCATCCTGCAACTCAAACCCCCCTGCATTGTTCCTAAACCAGACTGCTACAGAAGCAGGCAGATGGCAAAGTTAATTTCTTAATCCACGACATTTCTCTGCAGACTAAAATCTGCATTACAAAGGTAATGGAGCCACCACAAAAGACGTTACCAACGAGGGCAGCTTCTAATGGTATTTGTAGGTTACTGCATTCATATCATAGCAGCTCATTTCACGTGAATTTTCGAGAAACAGATTGTGATGTACATTATCTACGAATAATATTAAAGTGTCTTGGTGCTCGAATAAGCTTTGGGTGGGGTTCGTCTCCTTTGGTGGTGCTTGGCCAGTGGTGGAAATTACACATTCCTATGGAGGGGCCCCCGTCTCTCCATTGGACTATCAGCATTGAATTTCAACCGAGTGGCATTCGCTTTATCGGCCTTTCTCAGGATAGTCCTCCTAAGTGTTGATTGAGTATCTTGAGTATATAAAGAACCAAAGAATATGAATTCCTGCAGTCACGAAAGCGTTACGTCAAGATTTATCTTGAGTATTTACAACGCTGAGTATATTGAGCATGCTAGGCATGGGGCATTACCGCAGCACGCAAAGCAATCCCACAAACACAAGGGCATGAAGTAACAAACATTTCCACGAACAATTTGGTAACATAGTTGTCCTTCTCCCATCTACGGGGCATGGAACGACCCCGAGCGTGTCGGTGTCTCACACACGACAGGACCTCTGCGAGACAAGCCGATCGCTCTCCAAAGCATCGCAACACACGCACGGCGCCACCAGCCCCGGCTCGCGGTAACCCCGGTGTCTCGTCCACACACTTTGTTAAACGTTTGTTAGACGTTTGTTAAACGTCTGCAATCGCGCTTGGCGAAATCCCGTCGGACCGTCGCGGTAAAAACGAAGCCGCGGTGACCCCTCCGACCTGAACCGCGTGCGCGTTCCGCTGTCGCAGGATGCGCTGCAGGAGGACCAGGACGACCAGACGCTCCACGCGCAGCTGCCGTCCGCGCACGGCTTCTCGGCGCACTCGATGCGGCCGTGCGAGCACGTGCAGTCGGCGCAGCCGGACGGCGACGGCCGCGAGGAGCCCGGCGCCCAGGCCTGGCCGCTCATGTCGGTGCACTCGCACTGCCACGTGGGCACGCAGTGCCCGTCCTGCTCCAGGAGCCCTGCACGCGCAGACGCGCGCAAAAGCACGTGCGTGCTCGCTCGCTCGCTCGCTGTCGTGACGCCTGCTGCGGTGAGGTGGATCTACGCGTGACACTCATATGTATGTATGTCGAACTTCTTTCGTACCGTACGTGGCCAACCGTGCTAATCGGAGGTTTCCATACCGATGGCTGCGGTTCCACCCATGCAGCTTCTCGACAATAGTGACGAACCATTTCCTCGTTAATGATCCCACCACCAACCCGCCAGCCATATGGGTTTTGACCTGCAGCGCTGCTGAACTCTACTGAACCGTTTTCACATTGGACAAGGTCAATGTCCTTCTCCTGAACCTCTGATTAGCATGGTCGGCTACGTATGGTGCGAAAGAAGGTCAACATACATACATACATGCACACGTGTTCTCGTACACGCAAACAAACATGCAATGGAGCTTTAAGCATATGCATGCGGGCATGCTGTTGTGAATCTATGCACATTAGCGCATGAACAAGCGCAGAGGGTACGACGCAAGGCAGAGACCACGCACACGTAAATGTTTTATGCTAAAAAGCAGAGCTATGGAATGCAAGTCGGACGATAAATGAAATGTGCGGCTCAACAAGCCGCATTTGCAACGGCTGCTAAAGGGTACAGGACATTGCGGTAATGAATCGATCGATGTTGGAAAAATACTCCCGCTTTGTTTAGGCAGAAGGTCACATCCATTCCTTTAAAAGCATGAACAACGGAATCCACGTACTTTAAACTCCCGTGGAATCGCACGACGATCTCAAGACGTTCTGCCGGGGGGGCAGGGGGGAGGGGGTGGTGTGTTGGAAAAGCGCACGGCGGTGACCGCTTCAGTGCCGCCAAATGAAACTTTAACCGATACCGTCGGGGCAGCTGCAGCCCGGTTGGCAGCGTTCCGGTTCCACGCAGGCGAAGCCCTGCTGCAGGTCGGCGCAGCTGCGCGGGCAGCGGTTGCCACAGTCGCTGAGAAGCATCTCGGGAGGGCAGCCCTCGCCATCTGCACCGGCGCAGCAAGAGTAAAACGCGCGCATCGGGCCTCTGCCAAATTCTCATCGTTTGCCCACCGCCTCCCTCCTCCAGCCTTCGCTACAGAGGCTTGCTGGGCTCCACGGAGCACAGTGAGAAGAAACCTCCATCTATTTTTTTTGTCATCGACGAGCTCTTGATGGCACACCAAATCACACGAAAAAATCCCCAACGGAATATTAAACACGTGGCGTATTTTCAAGGGAGCTTGGGTTCATTTCCAGGCATTTTCTTGAGCGATACAGGTAAGCTATTTATGAAAAAAGATGTACAGTGAAACCTTGGATTGCAAGCATAAATCGTTCCGGAAACGTGCTTGTAATCCAAAGCACTCGTATATCAAAGCACTGGTATATCAGTTGTGGTCACGGGACGCTCGGCAGACAAAGCGTATACACGTGCTACTCGTATTGCAAGACCTCGCTCGTTTATCAAATCAATATTTATATTAATATTTTGCTCGTCTTGCAAACACTCGCAGACCAAGTTACTCGCAATCCAAGGTTTTACTGCCTATAAATAGTTGCTCCCTCATTCTATTTCTATCATAGATGAGCTGTTGATGACGTCAATCCGAATTCACTGCATGCTAAAAAGAAAAATGTTCATCGATGCCACATCTTTAGGGAATATTGACCTTTTTAAAGATCCTTTATTGGGCAATGTATGTGTGTATATATTTTCACAGTTACTTATACATGTGCAGCCTGATTTGACAAAGGTCTTCTCCATGCGTTGTGTGCCATGAGTGATGATTTGATCTTACTTCAACATGCTGGTCAGTGTTGGTTCGTGAAGGTGGGAAGATATGCAGGACTAGAAAAATAGATTTTACTGCACTGCCTTTGAATATTGTTTGCTGCAACTTACACTCATATCTCTGTATTCCAAACAAAAAAAACTATTCCAATTTAATTTAGTTTTACCAGGAAATGCCCATTGAGCTATATAGTGTCTTTTTAGAAGTGACCTGACCACAAATGATATCTCAACGAAGTGGCTTATCACGTGGAAATCTACAGCAGCCAAATACTTAATACGCATGTTTCTAAATGTGGACGGAACAACGGGAGGACCACGCGACCACGGGGAGAACTTGCAAACCCCAAATATACAGGCGTTAGGGTTTCGATCGAATCCACGACCTCCTGCATACCTGGCGAGGGAGATAACATCTCGCCATCGGCGGCACTCCAATCTGCTCTGTCCATACATTATCTACAAACGTGAGGCTTATGTCAAACGGAAGCCCTCGACTTCTAGTCGCGATGCACACTAATGCCAATGGTTATTTCGTGCAGTTTTGACAAGAGTCACGATTTAAAAATTTCCTAAAAAATGGGAGAAGTTGCCGGTTGCATAACGGCGGTACGGCGTCTCGCGACACACAGCGTTTCACGCTCTGCGTGGGAAGCAATTAGCACGAGACGTGAAGAGCAAAAGAAAAGAAAGCCAGCGCTTGCGTGCTTGCGCTGAGACGCGAGCATGCGTGACAGCACGAGCAGGTGAATAATAAATATGACGCGACTAAAGACGACTAGCAATTGTGCTTCAATGAACAAAGGCAATATTTTCACAACCGCTGTCATTTACGTTACAGATTTAAAATGTTTATATGTGTGTTTTTACTTGTTCAATACGTGTCAGTTGACATCCTGGAAACTCTTTGCTTACAAGATGGTCTGTCTCACGGGATTTACCTAAGTGAAATATTTTAACAAATAAAAATAAATGTCTGATATAATTAACTGTGGGTTGCTTGCTGCAAGTATAGTCCAAGTCACACCAGACAATGTTTAGGAATCTCACCATTCAGTGTAAATGTCCAAGGCTCCTACAGCCAAACCAAAAGTAGCTTATCGATGATCCTAAAGGTAGTGGGAAAAATTTCCTTAGCCATCTAGGCAGCCGCCTTGCTTAACTACATATTATAATGACCAACAAAACCACTGCAACATTACGTAATGTATAACAGACCGAGTCCGTCTGGTAACTTTACAGACTTTAATGAAGTCGGCCTCATTACAGAACTGAGCTCAACACACAAAAGCTTCGGAGGTGACTCCATTGCTCTGAGTATTTACAGGAAGTGACTCCATGCCACGTCCGAGTTCCCGACATGATACATTCTGCGTAAATCAATCTGCGTGAATATGCCTCTCTCACGAGAATACGTATAACACGCCGCACCACATCGATAAGAACATACGCGAGCATGCCCCGTGTCACCACCACCAAATAGAAAGTGCAGGAATCTGACAAAATGGTGTGCTGTGTGGTCTTATCGTTCTGTTGGATGGGTAAGAGTGTTGTCGTGAGGTGTCGTTGTGGGGAGCGGTAGTGTAGCGGTGAGTGTTGCGCTGCGCTACAAAGCCGGCGACCCGAGTTCGATTTCCGCTCAAGGCCAACACCAGTGGCGACTATCTGAACTGGTCCTGGGCCTCCCCCTACGTCTACTCAGTCTCAAAACACGACCACTAGGGGAGACGAAGGCGGCCGGGCGTGGTGTTGGCCACCCACCCCTCCGTGCGCCTGTCCTGGCCTTCGTAGGTGCTCGCTAACAGCACTTGCCCCTAAAGTCTGTTGCAGGCTACACGGGGGCTCTTTGTCTCTTTTCGGTGTCGTCTTGTTGTGTCGTGTGGTTGCTGGGGAGCGGGAAGTGGTTTGGGGGGGGAAAGCGAACTTGTCCTTCGGTGAGTGTGCCATGAGTGTGTGTGAGGTGGGGATTTAGGTGAACATTTTACAGGCCTGACAGCGCTCAAAATGACTGAACGCAAAGAGTATACAACATTGTTGCATAAAAAACAAAAATTTTACTTCAAATACCTAAGAACGGAGTATCGGAGTGAGTTTTTTTAGGATTCAAGGCATGCGTATGCGAGTCTAAATGTCTGAGGAGTCTAGATTTGAGGTTCAGGTGGGAAAGTTGCGAAGGATGTAATTAAAATAAGGGATCTCGTTTCCAAAGAGATGAGCATAGGGATGAAGGAAACCCCCACATTACTAGCGTTTGCAATATACCGAGCCTATGTGTGACAATTTCCATGCTTAGATGTCACTAAATGGCCTCTCAACAATACCCACACCAGCGGACTCCAACCATCATCGCCGTTGGGCGGGTAACGCTTTCAATGGGCCATTCCACTCCCTCGAATCCTAGACGCTGCACCCTACGCAGGAGCCACAGCAAATCAATCGCCGCAAGCAAGCGGGCATCCAACGAAAACGGAAAAGCAGCGGACGGACAGCGCACCGCAAGGCTGGGTGTTGCAGACGGTCACTTGGTACTTGTCCCCCGGGCAGGGCTGCCCGCCGTTCTTCCGCGGCGGGTTGGTGCAGGCCCTCACGCGCAAGGAGCGGCCTCCCCCACACGCGCGGTCGCACGGGGCCCAAGGGCTCCAGGAGCTCCATCCGCCGTCCACTGTGCGCCAGGGGTGAAAGGTCAACGGGCGAGTGAAGCCGCTTGAGCTTTAGAGGTCCCCACTGTTGTCTGTGTTCCTGTCCGACGTTTTTGATTTACATCGGGAGAGGTTTCGTCAATCGACTGCTGAGCAAGGCCCTCGCCACGTCGCCGTGGGTCGTGAGGGTCGTTTGACCATACTTCACCATTCTGGTCAGTGCTGGTTGAAGGCTAGCAGCATAGACGCGAGATCATAAAATTACAGTCATGTTGCACAAAGGCCCACAGCAGCACGTGATACCCTGGCAGGCATGGTGGTCACCATCCGGGCTCAACTCTGCTTAGCACCTGGGATCTGACAAGATCAAGTGCAATCAGGGTGATTCAGGCATAGGCTCGCCATTCTAAACCAATGTCCCCGTGCTTATCTGAGTGTGGGCACCCTTGAAGCTCAGAGAGAGTGGCCCATCTGAAGGACGACCCACTGCCGTTTGAATCACAGTAGAAAGAAGAAGAAGAAGAAGAAATTGGTGGAGTCATCCAATGTGGTGGGTACACATGGGGGGGGGGGCGGCCTCCTTCACGACACGTGCGCCGGCTCCTTCTCACCCTTGCAGACGTCCGTGTTGCAGAAGCGAACTTCCCAGTTGCCGGCGATGATGTCCGGGCACCAGGAACCGTTGCCCAGCGGGGGGTTGTACGTGCGCATGCGCTGCTGCTGCCCGACGCCGCACGGCCGCGAGCACGTACTCCACGCCGTCCACGCGTTCCACGAGCAGTCCACGCTGCAGTCGCCGTCCTCGCACGACACCGGGGCTTGCGGGTGGAGGGGGGGGGGCACGTGGAGAGCGTATATTTATTGATTAAGCGAGACGTTACCTCCCTCGCCTCAACAGCGCTTTACAATACGATCCCAGTAAAAAGCCTGAATGTTAAAACCAAGAGGAAAATAACGCCACACAGACGGAGATGGAAGAGAAAATAAATGTGTTTTCAGACGAGCCCTAAAAACCTTGACTGACGGAGCTTCCCTAATGGACTGGTATGGAGGAGGTCGTGGGTTCGATCCCGACTCTGATGCCTTCTGTATATTTGGAGTGTGCATGTTCTCCCTGTGGTCGCGTGGATTTTTCTTTGGGTCCTCCGTTTTTTTTCCCTCCATATTTAATAACGCGCGCGTTTAGAGGATTTGGCTGCTGTAAATGTCCACGTGGTTATAAGCCTCTTCGTTGAGCTATGATTTGTGGCCAGGTCGCTTCTGAAAAAGAGCTGTAGAGCTCAGTGGGCCTTACCTGGCAAAATATAAATAGTTTAGTAGTTTCGGTTTTAGAATCAGAATATGTATTTATATTGGAGGAATCTGATGAGCTCTAAAGCTCTTTTTCACAGATGTCCAGTGGGGGCGGGTCAAAACGTTAGAGTACAGTACAAAAACATGATAGTGTACAACGGTAAACAAATCGCTCAAAAAATATACAAATAAAACCAAACTCTTTGATTTTATATTCTTGGTTCTTTCGGTAAAGTCACGTAGATAGAAAACAAAAAATTAAATTAATACAAATAAAAAGCATTTGCTTTTAATTTAGATTTTTGTTTTCTATCTACGTGACTTTACCGAAAGAACCAAGAATATGAATTCCTGCAGTCACGAAAGTTTTAAGTCTAAATATTTTATTTTACCAAGTAAGGCCCACTGAGCTATTAGCTCCTTTTTTCAGAAGCGACCTGGCCACAAACGATAGCTCAACCAAGTGGCTTAACACGTGGAAATGTATAGCAGCAAAATAATCTAAATGATCTGAACGCCTGTTTCTAAATCGTGAAGTGGCTGGGTGGTGCAGAGGTTGGACTGCTGAGAATGTGAATTCGAATCGTAGGCAAGGTTTAAACCGGGTTCTCATGTTGCAGTGAGCTCACGCTTTCAGCTCGGTCACCAATGACTGGATCAAAAAAACGAAACTCATTAAATGTTGCTTCAGCAATACATGTTTCTAAATTCCTTCCGAGAATTAAAACAACTTAGCTCGACTATCATGCGACAAACATTAATCTCAGTGGAAGAATGCAGCCCGCTGCTGTATAAACCATCGATCACTTCATACAGAGCTCAGAGCGTAGCTCTGTGATATCTGCTTTCGTGAGCTATTCTCTAACACAAAGGGTGACAATTTTCCCTGCGAGACATCTCAATGGATACAGACAGTCCACGACTTACGAACACCCGCACTTACGAACCAGCTTCCATTCAAACGCAAACTTGCACTTGCAAACCGAACCGCGGAACTATTTTGTTCAACGGAGCGATCCTGCGTGAGATGTAACGAGTCAGCCTCGCGCTGGGAGCGAGTGTTTGCGCGCGTGTATGCGCACGTACTTCATCTCAGAATATGACACCGACAGAGTCGAGAAAAACAATTGTTGAAAAAAACACATTTTCCATAGAATCTCACGCAAACGAGGATTGGGAGGCGCTCACCTCAGACAATCGCATGGTTTATCTGTGGCCGGCAGGCATGGGGGGGGGGTGGTCTCACCGTCACACTGGGGCAGGTTGCACACGTGCTCCTGGTAAGACTCGCCACGGCACGTGGCTCTGGGCGCACAGAAGCGCACGCGCGTCTTCAGTGCGGGCAGCTCGGGGTCGCTGCACGTGCGCGAGCACGGGGACCACGGCGTCCAGCTGCCAAAGCCCTCCGTGTCCGCTGGGCGCACGCAAAGACAAAGAATCCGCCGTATTGGCTTCGCAGACTGTCGGGGCAAGTGCTGTTGGCGCGCACCTATGAAGGCCGGCACGGCACACGGGGGAGGGGGGGCCGGCACCGCGTTCGGTCGCCTTTGTCTCCATAGTGGCGATGTTCACGCCGCACCAGGTAGTAATTTTAGGCTGAGTCGACCTAGGGGAGGCCCAGGACCAGTTCACATAATCGTCACTGGTGTTGGCCGTGATCAGGAATCGCCGGGTTCGTAGAGCAGTGTGCTAACCGCTACGCTACCACACACACACGCGCACGCGCACACACAGCACCGCCACCACCTACCAACCTCGGGGCTGCTCTCGCTGTCTGAAACTCACCATACTTGGTCATCTGCACTGCCGAACGCTCCACCTGTTCCTCTTCTCCCTTGCCTCAGTATAAGTGACCGTAATCTCTGTCTTAACTCATAGTTGTTTCTGTTGTATGCCGTCCGAAATTATCTCTTCGCATGAAGTTCCTATGTACGAAAAAACCCCAAAACATTAATCAATTATCCTGCTTTGAAGATAAATTTAAAAAAATATATAATATGGGACAATTCAGCCCTTCTCCAACATGTGCCTATGCATTAAATCATGCAATTAAGAGTCCTTATGTTATTCATCTCTTGATATTCACCACCCCCACGCTAACCTGGTGTCCTTCGTTTATCGCACAGCCATAGGGATGAAACTTAATTGAGTTGCCGCGTACATTACAGAAATTATATCACCCGATGGAACGGCTGCCACAAAGGATGGTGCAAGAAAAAAGGTTACCTGGCATGGGTGCGATGGTGACATTTGCCGGGCTGGGGGTTGTGTATGCAGCTGGAAAGAGAGAAATGTCATTGCAAATTTAGAGTGTAAAGCTTTCGGGAAAAAAACTATTTTTAGAATGTAAGAGAATATTTCCTTTTTACAACGAACTGTGCAATCTTAATCATACTAGTGAGCAACCTTCTCTGAAGAACACCATTAAAATGAGTGGCACGTAACATCATGCCGGGAAGCAATCCTGGAAGATGGCAGTGCAGAACGACTTCTTAAGTCACATGAACAGGCCTTGCTGATTCAACACGAGATGGAACTACTTTTGGGCCAAGCAACGTCTTCATTGCATTGCATCCAAAGCGTTAGCCCTTACAGCTTGTCCACAGTCAATTTAACTGCAAAACCAAACTTAATGGCATGGTGTTCAATGAAACTATGGTGGGACTCAAGCATCACTGGATCAAGAAAATGTAGTGCTACTTTGTAGGACATCATAAGTGGTCATCCTATTTAAAAAATTCCGACTCCCATCATAGGAACATGGAATTTCCACCTGTAGCACATCACAGCCAATGGAGATGGGACGAACGACGCCCCATACTTGTCCAACGAGAGGCTAAACTTACGCGATTGCCCTGAGCTGCCCACACCGCGACGTGGCCCGGGCTCGCTCTCAGCCTGGTCTTTCCAGGGGTCGGCGACCCTTCAAGCATTTCCGCACCCGGGCACACCGCCTCCAGCGTGCCTCTCTCTCTCTCTCTCTCACCGCGGCCGTGGCTACCAAATCGCGTGCCGCCTACTACAGTCGAACCGGCGCTCTCCGACGGGGAACGGACCGTCGCCGCTTGCTCACTCACCGCGGCAGTCGGGCGTGTGGCAGTACTTGATGTCCATGGTGGGGCCCGTGCACGGCCGGCCGCCGTGGCGCGGCGCGGGCTCGCTGCAGGCGCGCGTGCGCGTCATGCGGCCCAGGCCCCCGCAAGTGCGCGAGCACCGCTCCCAGCCGCTCCACGCGGAGAGCCGCCCGTCCACGGGGCACGGACGCGCGGCGCAGCGCAGCTTGCCGTGCGCGCACGTGCTTGCGGGCGTGGGGGTGGCGCGTGGCGGTTAGTGACGGTGTTAATGGGAGAATGTTACGTTATACCGTCGCAGGTGTAGGTTAACGTCGTCGTCGTCGTCGTCGTGAGTCGTGGTAAATGCACTGCTGGTGGAAGGCCTCCCCTGAGCTGCTGCCACCTCTCACAAGTCTGAGGTGTGATAATGGATGTCCTGAGTTCGTGTATGTGAAACAGCTTTGCACTGTACGTAGTCAACTATGCTAATCGGAGGTATGGGGGGCTGAAAATCCTCGGTAAAGAAGGAGTAAAGGAAGAGAAAATGCTGACTTTGGACAGTGTTAAATCTACAGATGATTAGTAATACGTAAAAATGGTCACTAGAACTTTATGGAGTGGCAGTCAAATAAGGGAAATTGTCCGAGATAATGACCGCCGGGGAGGAGCGATGAAATCGACGCGCATGACGGTACAACGTGGATTGTTACGTTGAAAAACTGTTAAAGGTGGCCAAGGTTTGGGAATGCCTTCGTCCAGCAGTGGATTGGTCATAGCTGATGATAATGATGATGAACGATTGCTCTGTATCCGTCAATGTAAAATACTTGCAATGTTATCACAGCATCACCTGCCTTCATTTGCACGATCACAGCATCATGTGGTAAGCGTGAACATTTACTTAAAACAATATTCCCTGGTGGGCCATTGCATAAAAGCAATACATACATAAATCAGCATCGTCGTCAGCCATGAGTCAAATACATTTAGACTTTTCAATTTTGTTTTCTTATTTTGTTGTGCACGCCAGCTGGCCGTACTGCTCTGTTTTTGAACATTGTATTTGGTGCTGCAATCGCTTCCTTACCTCGTGGTTATCTCAAGCACCCCTTTGTTCTGACTCAAGACGTACCGCATGGGAGGCGCGGCATTAATAATAAATTATGATTTATCCACTGCTTCAACGGAGGCCTCACCCCATCATCACTCGGCTGAACGGGCAAATGCTCCGGCGTTTGCCTTGGGATGTGCAGACGCGTGTTTATTTTTGCAGTCGTTTATGAGGCTCGCCAGCGAGAACACTGAAGCTTTTATTTTAAGCACAGCGGCAGGTTCGAGGCATACATTATATTATTCATCGGCTGCTCTGGGGACACCAGAGAAGCAGAGGCACCAGGTGTGCTCACGAATTACAGGAGCAGTCCGTAAAGCGGCACTGACTCTTAATCTGATAACCGCGGTAAGTTGGTCTAACATTACTTACAGCTGCAATGGTTTCTTATCCTGGAATAAACTAAATTAAAATGTAACCTCACCACCGCTTTTTGCACGCATTAATTTTACATCCGTGCAATGTTTTCACAGCATTACCTGGCTAAATTTGCACGATCATAGTGTGAATAGTAGGTGTAGGACAATGCATTAATTTGTTGAGAGATACCCATTATTAAGCTCACGAAAAAATATTCATTGTGTTTTTAATTTTTAGGTGTGCGCGTAGGTTTGTGAATCAAATTGCGGTGATTAACCGCGACAATGCATCAAATCGCAGGCGGGTGAATTGTGATAGCTATAGAAAATATGTAGGGGTCTATACAATGCATAGTGTTAGACCCGTTGGAGTTGTCATTTGGCAAAGGTAATGGTGTGAACGTGATTATAATAATGATTATAAAAATGATTATAACAATTATTCATAGTTGCAGTATTTCTCCAAGAGCAACAGCATCGGTAGCAGAGACCTAGCACTAATGCCCTGTGCAGTAAAACATCTTAAAGGACTTCAAAATGAAATCAGCCTTCCACCTACCAATTACTGCACTCGTGAGTGATGGAAGTTCCCGACGGGATCTCCTGCCCCAGGAAGACGGCCGTGCCGTCATCCCGCAGCGCTGTGAGATTGAGCGGGGCCCTCTCTCCAACTTCCGCCCCCTGATCCGCCGCCTTCTCAGTGGCCGAGAGGGCCGACTGTTCCCACAGCAGGACCGCGGTGGCTTCATCCAGCACGCAGGGGCACTCCTGGGGGGCACATCCACCGCGCGTGTTGCCTTGTGCTTCCAGAAACACTCCACCATCAAAAGACACGGTGGCTCACACCTGACACGGTGGCTCAAGACAGTGGCTCACACCTAGCAGACCCACCTCTCTCTCTGCCCCCCCCCCCTCTCTCTCTATTTAAGGCCTCGACACAGAGGCATTGGGTCTCTGTGTGTCTATGTTGTGTGTCTCTCTCTGTGTGTCTGTGTTGTCTCTCTCTGCTTGTGTGTCTGTCTTTGTGTCTCCGTGTCGTGTTTTGTCTCTCTCTCTCAAATTTAGTTCTACCTGATATGGTTGCTTCGTACTCTATGATTTAATTTATTTTCTTTCTACGTGACTTTACCGAAAGAGCCAAAGAGTAATTCCTGCAGTCACGAAAGCTTCAAATCTAGATTGGCTCACACCTGTAATCCAGCGACCAGGAGGCAGGGTGCATGGGTCATGCTGATCATCACGTGTATTTTGCGCTTATTATTTAAGGGCCCAACTGAGCTACATAGCTCTGTTTCAGAAGCGACCTGGCCACAAGTGATAGCTCAATGAAGTGGCTTGTCGTCACGGGGACATATATAGCCACCAAATACTCTAAAACGCATGTTTTTAAATCTGGAGGTAAAAACCGGTTGATCTGGACAAAAATCAACGCGACCACGAGGAGAACATGCAAAATCCAAATATTACAGGCGTCAGGGTCAGGATCGAACCCACGACCTGCATACCAGGTGAGGGAGTTAACATCTCACAACGATGGCACCCTTGGGTGAATGATTACATTTTACGTTTAATTAATTGATTTAAAGCTTTCGTGACTGCAGGGATTCATATTCTTGTTTCCTTCGGTAAAGTCACATAGAAGGGAAATTACAAAATAATAACAAAAAATTATCACGACGTTTCGATTGCAACACAAGCAATCATCATCAAGTGTGAAACCCACAGCAAGAAAATTTTCTTGCAAGGAAACCACAGCAAGAAAATTTTCTTGCAAGAAATGTTTCTTGCTGTGGTTTCACACCTTATGATGATTGCTTGTGTTGCAATCGAAACGTCCTGAAAATTGTATTGTTTTATTTGTATTATTTAATTAATTTGTTAAACGGATATTTACCGTTTATCCAGTTGTTCGGCTATTTTACAAGGGAGATCTGTGGCGCGTGACTACAGTGCCACACGAGGTATTTAATGGCCGTAAACCAAACACGCGCAAATCAAAAACAGCGCAAATACAAAATATAAAAAAATTTGGTACAGGTGCAAGTAAGTTATATATTTTTTTGCCAAACAGTCACATAAACACATGTGAATTGAAAAAGACAAAGCAAACATGTGGGAGCAAGAGGCGCCATAAAAAAAAACTGTACAGGTGCGTTTTGTACAGGTGTGTTTTGTTTTAATAGGGAAATAATAAGGAAGAGTGAAGGGAGAGAAAAAAGAAAGCTGCGGATTGAGGACCAAGCATATTCGAGAAACATGGAGCAGCAGCAACATGGAAACACTTTCTCATAAAGTTTTAGCAAGTGGAATTTTTAATATGATTAATGAGGCACTTCTGAGGCTACCGCAGGGCGTTGGAGGAACTGAGTGGTCCATTAGGTAATTGGCTACGATGCTCACGTACATTGAGTAGGGTTGCTACTTCTCTGAGGTGCAAAAAATAGATCGACCCTGGGAAAAACAGAGAGAGGTGGCGACCCTAACAGTGAGACATCCTGACATTTATCCTTTCTTAAATTGCGTCCTTGCTGACCGTTCCGATTGTTCTTTCCCTATGTTTGACAGCATTCGAAATACTGAGAGTTGACCCGGCTGCTAAGTTTCAGTGCCACTTGTTTGCGATCTACTGCCCAAACCTGTCACAACACATCACGCGTCCGTGACGCGGGGGAGCTCTCCCGCACTCTCGCTCGCTCTCTCGCAGTCTCATTCTCTCGCTCGCACGCACGCACGCACGCTCGCACGAGTCCCCCACCTGGACACAGCGGCCCTGGTGGAGCCAGGTGCCGACGGGGCAGTGGCAGCCCTCCTCGCAGGTCTCCCCGCGGCACTCCGCCTCGCCCCGCACGTGCGCGCACGTGTACGGACATTCCTCGTCCTGGACGCACTCCCGGAACAGCTTGTCGGCCGGACAGCCGGCTGATCCCCCGCGGACAAAAAAAAATGGCCGCCAGGAACGGGGGGAGAGTTTTTTGGTGAGGACAAGTGTTTCACGGTTTAGCTGTTTTAGTTTGTTTTCCTTAAAACACAGGTCACGTAGCCTGGCCGACAATCAGCGTGACATCGGTTACCACAGTTTGTGTGCTTCGTGCAGTCTCGATGAGCTGGCACAGCATCTTTGGTGTGATACGTGACGAAGCGCTGTCCGATTTTTCTGCACCGTGAGCGTAATTTCTTTGCTGTGTAGTTGCCATTTTACATCGGTGAAACTTCAAGAAGCCTTTATATATTGTTTTGATTTCCGCCTTGGATAATATCCAGGGAAAGCAATGCAATAGATTTTGTTTATGGGAGAAAAGCTGCCAAAAAATTTAACAAAGGGGCTTGGTGCCATCAGATTTGTTTAGCGCTGAGCCTCGAGAGACAGCAGTGCCTCACATTCCTTCAACACGTTTGGTATTAGGCAGAACCAACTTCCGTGGCTGTGAAAAGAAAAAATCATGAACTTGTAATTGCACACATTCACATAAAAAAAAAATCTGGCCTTTCTCTATGTCACTCACAGAGCACAGGAAGTGAACTATGCCGCTTGAAATTTTTCCAGCAAATGAAAAAGCATCTTCAAGTCTGTAATGTGCCTTACACTCGTGCTGACATAATACAAATACAATTTAAAAAAACCTTCCCTTAACCATAGCACACAAAATTATAGCAACGCCACATTCGAGCCAAGTCACATTGAATTTCTGGATCCGCGTTTTTTCAAGGCCTGGTATTCAGGATTCAATCACTACAGTTTGTGTCACCTCCACAGGACAAAGCGAAGGACAGGGAAGCCCAGGACATGGCCACGCTAACCCCCACTATGGCTTTCAACCAGCCTGGCAGGACACCAAATAGTTACTCTCCAGCTATTGGCACACTACAAATGCAATGTGCGTGTGTTTTTTTGTCTATAGCTGCAGTGTAGCAGAGTTCAATATGGTGTGTGTGTGCATTAGCTGGGTCAATTATGGAGAGTGGCTTTTGCTTGCCAAACGGGCCGATGTTGCGATGGTTCTCGATTACAAGGGGGGGGGGGGAGCATTAATTCCAACAACAATTTACAAAACTTAACGCACAACTCCGCGTAGCCGTTTGGACCAATGTGCATCACCTTCTTGGTTTTTTCGGTAAAGTCACCATTGGAGAAACCAAACGACATGTCTCGGACCGCATCCGTGAACATAAAGCAGACTTGAAACACGGTAGGACAAACACCTCAGCCGTGGCAGATCACTGTTACAATTCAGTGGGCTCACATGATATTGACTTCTCCAAGACAGAGGTTCTCTGCAAGCCATCTGGCTACCATGAGAGATTCGTTCATGAGGCTATCCACATATACAAACACAGAGACAATTTCAACCGAGAAGATGGATTCTGGCTTAGCAATCATTGGAAGGACGTAATAAACCATTTCGGATCTTAACTGATTGTGTTCACGTTTACGGTGACCTTCAGACCGCGTTCCATTCACTGGCATTGTATTCTCCCAGGGGAATGGATTCTTTGCTCTGCTGCCTAGACATATGTTGTTGCTTCCTCTTAGTATCTTTCACACTGTATAATAACAAATAGTTTTAAAATGTATATGCTTAATACAATGTACAAAGTAATATATAGTATCGTAATTGTATAGTGAATATACAGCAGTGTGATATACATTAGGGTGGGTATAATAATACATAGTGTAACATTACAATGGATAAGGTATAGGGTGGTTATAGCAATACAGTATATAATTTAATGTTTGGGTCTGTCTATGGCAGTATATAGTACGGTGTAGACTCGTGCGATGTAAGAGAATAAATTTTAGATGGAAGCATATTATATTTTTTACGACGTAGAATTGTAATGTATTACCTACTGTTAGTAACTCAGCTTATTGTAGAGTATATTTAGTATAATTATGATACTATGTAGTTTATACTTTAGTTGTTTACGTGGTGGTTTTAGTTACTGCAGCTACATACTATTAACACTTCATCCCTTTATTAATGCTACCCCCACCCCCTCCCTGTGATACTGCTAATCCTGCATCATGCACGGGCAAAGTAACACTATTCACATACCTGCATTTCCCATATCCGCTCCTTTGATGCTGCTAATCCTGCATAATGCACGAACACAAGTAGCACTAATTACATACCTCTTGATATGCAAATTCTTTTGTTAAGGCGCCCCCCCCTTCACCCCCCC